>OX155958.1:11317317-11859803 GCA_944548615.1 Micropterix aruncella
TTAAATCTTTCCACAAACGACTTCATTCTTATTAATTTTGTAAGCAATACTCGGAGCTTCCTCTGTAGCTAGTCCAACGCTACTGAAATCTCCTTTAGTACTGATGAAAATAATACTAAAATTTGCAGAAGATTCAAAGGATGCCGCTACGTGGGAGTATACGACCGAAGGACGCCAACGGTCCTGATTCGAGATCCGGAATTAGTCAAGGACATTCTACAAAATGATTTCAATTCATTTGCTGCCAATAATTTTGAGGTGAGTATTTCTTCCGTTTCCAATTTTGTTGTAATATCATAATTACATCCAGTGTTATAAATAGAATCTATTCGGCTTTCTCTTCATTTGGATATGTGACAGAATTTAATTGAAAGATATTTTTCTTTTTTGCCTCCCCCCCTCCATCCCTCTCCACATTGCGTATATATTTTTAACATAAAAGATAATCCGTAGTCGCAGAACAAATAGACGAAAAGCAAAATAGTCTTACGAAAAAAAATATGTGATTATCACCTATCAATAAAATTTATAAAAAAGTACCATCGTAATATAAAATAATATAATTTAGGATTATGTAGTTTTCGTATAATAGATTACGACAAAAACAAAAAAAAACATTATTAACTGTTTTCAATACAATGAGGCTCGAGATACGTGTATTTTAATATGAAGGAACCTTTGTTATTGTGTTCATATTATATTTTTTGCCACAGCTTTATATCGCTCTATAAAAGTTTATAAAAACGAAGAGTTTCTCTTTTTTTCCTGCTTGTTTTTATGAGTCAAAGTTTAATTCTCTTTTTTAACGTTTTTATTAGAACAAGTCTATAATCGACAGTCTATAATCGACAGTCTATAACGAACAGTCTATAATCGACATAATGTGTATTTTACCAAAATATTGTGTACATAAAAAAAAAATTGCTTTGTTTTTTTTCACTTTTAAGAGTTTATAAAAGTTAAATTACCAGTTTATAAAAACTATTCTGCACGGTGGAACTAAAACCGCTAAATAAACGTTATGATTAATACATGAAATCTATAATATCTTGACTTCGAAGTGTATATAAAACATCCATTAAAAATATATTTATAAATTACATTTTATGCGCAGAATTAACTACCGGTTCACTGCTACCCATGCATAGATAAGACTGATTCACGTCGCATAAATCGTTAGGATTTAGTTATTGCTTTACAAGACACAATATGATATTTGTTTATTTTATTTATTTACTTACTAAGTCCAATTATGGATTAAAAGTACCAGAAATCCTCATTGACTTCATAATTTTGAAAACCTAACAATTAACTAGGCAGGCAACTACAAATTTTACAGATAAATAATATCATTTCAAATTCATATTACTTATTAGTATATAAATTTTATAATTTTATAATTCCATATAGCGATTAAAGTAAATGTAGCGTTAAAAGTAATTACAGATTAAAACTATGCACTTTAGGTAAATCAAAATGATTGAAGAAAAAATTCAATACATATTAAAATTAAAATATCATAAGAAACATCTAGCAGATCATGTCGTAATTTTTTGCACCAAACCGCGTGGCAAGTTAAGCGCAAAAAACAAATAAATTCAGTGAAAAAACAGTAAAATCATATTACAGTGCTCAATGCATTTCGCTAAAAATTTCGGCGCATTTTAGCCAAAATTGCAGTTTTTAAAAATCACGCGTTCGCTGTTTCAAGAAACCGTTCATCGGCTCATCGTGACGGTGCCACGTGACATTGTATTGAGTCATCGTGCATCTTCGCGGGAGGCTTTCATCGTTTCGTATTTCCCCCGCGCGCCCCGCGCCGCGAGCACTCAGCGCGCCCGCAGCGACCACGCTCGCGACCAGTGACATATAACTACTAGACCCCGTGACCAGCCTGAGAATGCGTCAGCCGAATAGAAAGAGACAGCAGCATATAGTACCCCCTCCATCCTTGTCTAGTCGTGCATTCACGGAGACACGTACATCTATCTCTATGGCAACGCTTATATATCACTATGGCAACACTTCGACGCCATAAGTCTGCTATATTATGGATAAACGCGCATGAGCAACTAGACAAGGATAGACGAGGGCCCCACATGCCCCTATCTCTTTCTATTCGGTGAACACATTCACTCACAGCCCGCCTTCGCACTCCCGTTTTCTATTTTGCTACATCTGTGCTCGCGACAGACCTTCACCCCGTGCCCCACGACCACGTCATCATCGTCAGTATTGCCACTCGGAAAAATATTCCCGTTCTAACGCTATCTATATTTTTGCCCTAGATTTTTTTCGCAAGTGGCAACACTCACCTGCCAGCCAGTTCGGATCGGTCACTTTGAATCTCCATTTTCAATTGACAGTGGTCGAATGATAATAATAACAAGCATCCGACCTCGAACGTTATATATGTCAAGATTTTCCTCATCGGGGAATCGAGGTCGTGAGCTTATCTATATATAGACAATTGCCCTGTTATACTTGCATTCATTATGCATTTATATAACCGTTATAAATCAGATGCATTGCTGCCGAGTGCAAACGAATAAACAATCTTCGTAGATATAATGTGCAGCGAATAACATCGACACAGCTGATGACAAATCGTAAATGTGTAACGTGAGTACATACACAATAGAACTATTGTGGTCGTGTTATACATAATGACAGTCACAACAGTTAAACAAGGGTATAGTACACAAGTGCAAGCGCCATGCTACATACCACAACCTGACCTCAACGGACCTGCCACCATGGCCGACAACATTGAGAACGCTAGTTTTCAAGGTCACGTATTGTAAGATGGGTTCTAATCCTGAGACATATATTCGAGATGACTTCGAGTATTTTGAAGGTTTTAACTATTTCAAATTCTGCTGACATTCTAATAACAAAACCTTGTGCCTTGGACGCTCTCTTGACAATGTTATCAATATGTTCATTAAAAAGCAGCTTAGAATCAAAAGTCACATCTAAATCTTTTAAATCTTTAATGAAGAAAACTCTAGCCAAGGTGCTATTTTGACGTTTGTTATTATATAGAGATGGTAGAGGGTTACGTGTGAAGGAGCAAATAAATCACTTAGATACATTAAGGTTTAATTTGTCTCGGAGACAATTCAGAATAACTCCCTAAAGTATTTGAATTACAGGTCCTACGTCACATTCGATAGTCATACAAACAGCGCTAATTTCTATAATATTAGGTACATCATTGGAAGATTGAAGGACGTACCATGATTAGTCTTTCTTCGCAAAATCATTAATAATCAATGAAATTACCTGAATCTGGTCCAGCTACTACAATATTCCGGATACCTTTCAGAAAGGCAAGACTGTCCACATTATTTCATCTGAGTTGTTGCAAAAACCGTATGTATATGGTATGTATAACCATTATTGGTATGCATAAATCTATAAATTTGCTGAATCGAAAACGGATTCAAAAACTTGTTGAAGAGGCGATATTTACTGTTATTGTATCTTATTACCACATTTTATATTTTATATATTTCGTATCCTATGTACTGTCCCCGATAGTAAAAAGGGCGCATCTAACATTTTTTCCGAAATATAGTTATATATATTGCAGTGATCAGCAAAAAAAGACGCATCTGACAATACTAAGCTAAAAGGACGCATTGAATGTAAACTTGAATGAAAAGGCTTATTTGCGTATATGTGTTCTTTTCTTTTAGAAAATTTCCATCATTTCAGAAATTGAAAAGACGCATTTTCTTCTGTACTAAGTAGGTAAGACATTAGTGATCACTTGCGTCTTTCCAATCTATTAATTCACTAAGTAGTTTAAGCGCATGTGGCAAATGGGCCTTTTATATTTAGTAATTCCTTTAGATGTTTGGACGCCTAATTAAGAATAGGAATATTGCAAGTATAACCAATACTACATTAAAAGGCGCAAGTAGCCGTAGCCAATTGCGACCTTTCAACTTAAGGAAAAATCTAGTGAGAACTCATGAACACTAAAAATAAAAGAAGTTTATTGACTATGCTTAGTTGAAAAGACGTAAATGGCTATTTACGACTTTTCAACCTAATATCAAGTATTTTCCTAAAATTTTTTTACTAAGATGAAAAGGAAAATTGTTAATAATTCAATAAATAATTAGGATATAGAAAAATTATAAATCACACATTATAGTTGAAACGCAAACCCAATTTATTGCATTAACAGAATGTGTCTATAGTTTTTCTTTATGAGACAGCAAGCATTTAAATAATTTTTACACAAAACATTTTTTACTCGTTGTAGACTTTATACTACATGCGCCCTTCTTATTATCGGGGGCAGAATATGTATCTCTGTCATATTTCTATGTATCATATTTTGTATATGTATATATTTATGAATGTACCAATCTGTAAATATGGTAGTGTACGAGTATATAATATATTTTGGTGGATATCTTACATTCACTCCTTGGATCCTCCATTTCTACCCTACTTCTACCCGTACTCCCCTACCTGCTGTGAAGACATTTTTTAAATGCTCGATGCCGACGTGCGTATAGTACCTGCCTTCTATTACTAACACACATTTTATGTGAATATGCGCTATCGCCGTGGTTTGCAATTACAACTACACCCCTGTTGTTACAATTTGTCAGTTGTTTCTTTCTGATTTTAAAAGTTAATTTTTAAATACTAACTTATACACCTAAATAAAAAAATATCTTCTTCCTTAGGCCGATCCGAATTGTATCCAGATTCTGCAACTGATACGATTGTAAATTTATGTTTTTGAATGAATAAAATTATTATTATTATTATTATTATTTATGCCAAGAACCATGGAGGCGAAATTGAATTTACGAAAACCCAATGAAATATTCTTTTTATTATATCGGATTTTAAAATTCTATTGTAAATATTTTCCATAAAATAATTATTTGTCTCTTTTAGTTCAATGAAAAACTCGATCGTTTATTTTCCTACAACACTTTCGTCAGAATCGGAGAAGAATGGAAACGAACCAGAAGCCATATGACCCAGCACATGACCGCTGTCAAGATAAAACTGATGGTACCGCAAATCGAAGCTATTGCTCAAAATATGCTAAAATATTTGAGTTCTAGTAGTGGCAGCCCGCCAGATGACATCGAAGCCAAAGATGTGAGTAAAACAAAATGAGTGAAAAAACGCCAGACTTCTTCTCGTGTAACAGGCTTCGCAATAGTTCGCGAAAGTTAGCACAGCGCGTCCCTGTCCGCTCCACTGCCTTGATTAGGAGAGGCAAAAATGTATGGCGAAAAACTCCAAAAGAACATGTTTACTTGGATTTCTTTCAAACTAGGTTTTTTTGCCAGACTTACCTTTCCGTGCTTATGGCGCCGCTTACGGCGGATTTATTCAAACAACCTTACCTTATGAGCAAAAAAAATAAATATATTTTATACGAGTAATACTGTATACTCGTATACAGTAAGATTGAACTTTTAAACAGCATTTAGTGCCCTAAAAATGCATTTAAACACAAAACATCCCTGTTAAAGTATAACAATTTACAAAGTACAACGTTTTTCCAGCTCTCGGCAAGATTTACGACAGACGTGATAGCATCTGCAATTTTAAGTTTGAATAGCAACAGCTTCCTGGATACTCCATCGCTATTCTACAAGATTACACAATCGATTTTTGATGGGAATCAAGGTTTCTGGGGTCAATTTCAACTGGTTCTCACCTTTACTGCACATGGACTAGGCAATTTCCTTGGCTTCAGGTGAGTGGGTATATTCAATTATTTATTACGAGAAAAACAACTTAGGCTATCGATAACACAGGATGGATGAAAATCACTGCCCCTTTTGTTTTTTTTCGTACTTCCGTCTAAAAGAAGCCACAAAAATTCTTACCCGTTCAGTGAATTATAATTTTAAGGCAAAAACGAATTTTACCAGTCTATTCCGAAAATCCGTTTTTATCGTGTTTATAGTGTCGTTCAACCGCGACAGTTTTCTATTTCCGTGAAGAAAAACAGCAGAAACCTGATATATTCTTGCAATTTCAGGTTTTTACCGGAGGAAACTGAAACGGCAATAATTAAAATTACAACCGATGCCATTGAACAGCGTATAAAATCCAAAGAAGTCAGAAACGATTTCTTTCAGGCTGTACTTTCGATGCGGGAGAAGGATCCTGAGAGTACGTTTCGTATAATATATATGTTGTATTTTGGGGTTGCCGTTCTAGAAATGAAAATATTAGCAGTATCCTCCAATTATTATTAAAAAAACGGGAGATTTTTTGTCGACGGGGAGATGGGGAAGGGTAGGGGGGGGGGGGGTATGATTGAGATTGTAGTGTTTTGGGATCCATATACATTTTTTGAAATTATATAAACCAATATCCACTCTTATTTTCTATTTCATTATTCTGGTTCTATAATAAAATTATCAACAAAATTTAGAGTTGTAACATGAAAACATTGATATATTATCATATTCAGAAAATAAATTCCAAATCTCCTGCAGCAAAAATAAAACTGACGATATAAAAGAATCAAACATATTTTGTTATCTGTGAGACATCGTATATTGAAAAAGTTTGGGAGTCCCTATTCCTCAGAGTTTTTTTACATGTCTAATGGAATTTGGAAGACGACGCTTTCACCTTGAATCTAAACGGAACAACAGTAAAATTAATTATTTCATTCATTAAAAAATCGATAAAAAACGTATAATCCAAAACGGAAAATTGCTAGACAGGATCAATAATCGGAAGATCTACCGATACATTGCCAGTGAAGGTAACACTGTTTAGTCAGTGATTCTCAAACTTATTTCATCTACCGACCACTTCGAAAATCAATTATTTGACGCCCCACAATTTTTTTCAAATTTACAACATCTTAAAAACCATAATGACATACATTACTTTAATTCTAAACGAGACCTTTTTACCAGTGGGAGCAATTAAAATGCCACTTTATAATAATATTACGAGTATCTTTTATTCAATTTAAAACAAACATAATCAATTTTAATTATAAAACTAACCTAATGTGCAGGATAAATATGAGGATTTTTAACAAGTTTGTTGATATCAGGTGTGAGAGTGGCCACCCTTCACTAGACTCCAATTGATTGGGAGCGAAGGGTGGTTCTCATCAAGAAGTTTTCTCCGTTCTTGAAAGTCGTAGATGTTGAAGTTGACGTGTTTATTCAGAAGGTCTGTAGTAGGTTGCCAGTTCGTAACGCCTTGGTCAGTATTTCGCCGGTGTGTAGGTAGTGTGGGCACGAGGTGAAGTCGTGATTGTGTGTCCGAAGTGTGAAGCGCCGCGATAGATTCGAAGATAATGATGATCGCGTATACTATGCGTAGGTTGGTTGACTCGAAGGTAATGAAAAGCGCGAGTACTTGCAGATGAGCGGTTACTGTCCGCCAGGGAATGATATTGATCAATCGAAATGTACTGCGTTTTATATGGTATGCAGTGACGCAATAGTTATAAGTGGGGTGAGAAATGAGCGTGTTAATTCGTATCGATCAGGAGAAATGACATTAGTCATCGTTTGACTGTGCATAAAATGTCGAATTTAGTTGGAAATCAATTGCAGGTGACTCGTGTATATTCGAGCGAATTTGCGGTTTCGATTCTGTAGAAATTACTTTTTTGTTGTGGGTATGTTGGACTGAGGCTCCAACATGGCTCCCCCCCTAGTGAAGAGCTTATATATGATAATATAGAAGGTCTTCACGATAAAGGGACAAAAAAGTGTAAGTGTGATAATGAAACGTGTGTGTGAAATTGAGTTCTTGACAGTTTGGAAATCGTATGTTCTTATGAGTGTTCGACAGTTTGAGAATCGTATGTTGCTATGAGTGGTGAAGGCGTTACGTTACAATATGAATAGATTGGCTTAGTTATAAATGTCAATGAGGAAAATAAATTAATACAATGGACAATGTAAACGCTGACATGATAAAATTTGCTGGCCGTGAAAATGAGCTAATACAGTAGGTTGTTAAAAAAATGTTTGCGCGTTGAATGGTAGCCGTAAAATGATTCGCGCAGTTTAAAAATGTGGAGCGTATGGATTGATAATAATTTAGCGCGATAAGAATGCAATAATGCGATTGTAAAAAAGAATATGTTTGAATTAAAAGTCTGCCTTAGAACAGGCCTAGGCCTAGTTAGGCGACTGTGTCAATCATAAAAATAATGTCGCATCAATTTCTTGCTAACATCTTAATCAAATATGACATTAACTTTTTACTAGATGTGTTACTACTAAATAAATAAATAAATAAATAAATATTTTCGCGTGCGTGACGTCTGAAGTCCATTGTTCGTTTTCTGCGCGTTCGTGTGGACATCAGGTATTGTAGTTTGAAGTTCCCGTTTGAAGCTGTTCTGGAGTGCGGCGTCTTGTCTCTGCGATGAGGTTGTACGTTTCGGTGGTTTTAGTCAGTGAGTCGCTAAACCATACAGTCGACTTCCAAATTGCTTCGACTATAACGTCGTGTCCATGCATGTTTGTGGGGAATTTGGTCCTGTTCTTGTGAGTGATAATCTCGTTGATTATTCGCCTTGGAATGAGTGGTTTTATACCGTCTATCCTTTGGCGTTTTGTAATTTTCATGAATGAGTCGGCTCAGTGTGCTGATTAGCGTCGTCCATTGTTGTATTTTAGGCTTGATATTGAGTGTTGATTTTTTCGTGGTTTTCGGTTAGCGTGCTGCGCTGTAAGTTCCGTTTCGTTTTCCGTTTGCAGTATAAAGGTTGTTCTCCCGTTGCGGGTCGTTTCCTTTGTGCCGTTGTGAGTTTATCGTTTGAAATTGTTACTCTTGTAGTTGAGAAGGCATTTAGGCCGATAGTGTCCTTGGTCAGCTGTTAGTCTATACTGGACCTAAATGCCATTCTCCCGTATATGTGTGGGATGCAGTTCCGCCAGGCTGCATAATTGTCCCGTTGCGTTGCGCAACTGCAGGTCATCACGCTGCAGAAACGTCTTAGTTGAGTCCGGTGAAAAGTTTGAAGCGATTATGTTGACTTCCTTTAGGATTTACCTGAGAGTGTAGCAATAACGGTTTCGTCTGTACAAATTCCCAGGGTCGCAAATCGTCGTTTCTATAAAGTTCGTTAGCGTTCGTTGTTTGATCCGAGATATGTGTTGTTCATATGTAGCATTTGTAATTGCGCTTATTTGATAACGTTGTTGAGTAGCCTTGACCGACGTTTGCGTGTTCGCTTGTGATTGTAGGTATTTGTCATCTACTTGCGTTTATATTTTTAATTTATTTGCAGGAGTACTTGCTCTACTGGCAGGAGTACTTGCGATATGAGTTGCGGGAATTTGCTTCCGCCGTGATGCAATGATTGCATTTTATTATTCGTGCAGGAATTTCGTCTGCTTATATGCGTCGTTCGCATGTTTCGTGGCATTGTTTCGGCTGTGGTCGGTCGTTGTGTTGGCTGGTTTATCTGCATGTGTCGCTTCGAGTAGATTGAACTGCTGGCTGATATGTTCGTTGATAATAATCGTTCCTTTGATATTTTGTAGCGTATATTGTTTTGAATGAATGCGTCGCTCGTAGTAAGATTCAGAGATTCGTTGTTGTTTCCATTTTGTAGTCCGTATGACGTTTTTAGAATTGTTGACATCCAACTATGGGATATGACTGACGTTGTAACAGTACGGTATTGTTGTCGTACAAAATCAGTGTCGCCAATTATTTGAGATATAGAGTTCGTCGGCCTTGGGTTGTTTGAGTATCGAGCTGCCGTGTTTTTTGTTTAAGTGCGATGCGAAGCGTAGTTTATTGTGTCGCCGTGTCGTTTTATGCAGTATTTTGATAGTTTTACTTGTCCAGCATGAGCGGTGTAGTGTCGCATAATGAAGTTGAAGGTCATGCTGGGCCAAGGATCATTCCCTTGGGTAAGGTTAATTTTGTTGGTTGTAGTGTTGTCTTAGTAATTGTTTCCGTTGTTCCTTGATTTGTTTTTGCCGCCTTAATAGTGAGTCAAATTCCGCCATCCTTTTTTGCAGTCGTATCGAGGTCTGGATGACCTCTTGGCGGAGTGCCATCTCTCTTCCTTCTTCTATTTGATCTTGTAGGTTGCTTAATATTTCGTCGATTTCGGGACGGTGTTGATTTTCCTCCATTTGGTATCTGCTGTATTGTGCGACGAGTAAATGTAGGTGCGAAGGTCGATTGAAGTATCGTGATTCAGCGTCGTTATTGAAGGTTTTAGAAGACGTATCCTTTTCAGCGTAGGTGCAATTTGAAGTCCTGCGTCGGATGAAGAAGCGAAGTGTAGTTGAAGGTGAGTTTTGAGGTGTTCTCAGTCGGGTTTACCAATGTGGGTTTACTAGTGTGAGATTGAAGGTGCGTGATTCCCGATGTGGAGGCGTGTTCGTATCAAACTTTGGGTGAGTTGACCGTGTTCATATCGAGCGTCGAGGGTCACCAATGTGTGAGTTGGTGACGCGTGTCCTTTTCAACGTCGAGGGTCACCAATGTGAGAGTGGAAGGCGTGATCCTCGACGTGGAGGCGTGTTCGTATCAAACGTCGTGGGTCACCAGTGTGAGAGTGGCCACCCTTCACTAGACTCCAATTGATTGTGAGCGAAGGGTGGTTCTCATCAAGAAGTTTTCTCCGTTCTTGAAAGTGGTAGATGTTGAAGTTGAAGTGTTTATTCAGAAGGACTGTAGTAGGTTGCCAGTTCGTAACGCCTTGATCAGTATTTCGCCGGTGTGTAGGTAGTGTGGGCACGAGGTGAAGTCGTGATTGTGTGTCCGAAGTTTGAAGCGCCGCGATAGATTCGAAGATAATGATGATCGCGTATACTATGCGTAGGTTGGTTGACTCGAAGGTAATGAAAAGCGCGAGTACTTGCAGATGAGCGGTTACTGTCCGCCAGGGAATGATATTGATCGATCGAAATGTTCTGCGTTTTATATGGTATGCAGTGACGCAATAGTTATAAGTGGGGTGAGAAATGAGCGTGTTAATTCGTATCGATCAGGAGAAATGACATTAGTCATCGTTTAACTGTGCATAAAATGCCGAATTTAGTTGGAAATCAATTGCAGCTGGCTCGTGTATATTCGAGCGAATTTGCGGTTTCGATTCTGTAGAAATTACTTTTTTGTTGTGGGTATGTTGGACTGAGGCTCCAACACAGGTTCGAAATTACTCTAAAACAGCCGCAAGTCGCCACGTTCGGTAACATGCAAACGATTTCTCTTTTTAGTAAGCAGCTTTGCCACAGCACTAAATCCACGTTCACACAAATATGACGATGGGAATGCTATCAAAAATCGCAGTCAAATAATACAGTATAAATTTACAGGTTTTATTAAAATAATTAATCTACTTTTCCGAGTTTTCTATTCATAGCTATAGAACACAGAAAATATACGTTACACTTGATTGCTCACGGGCTATCCTACGAAAGCTATGTTAAATATTTTTAATTTATATACAATCAAACAGGGCAGAAATTTTCAACATTTCTACGTCTATTAGTGGTACTTAAAATATGCTTTTAATTCACGCCTGCTCTAACGGATGGCCCAAATAAAGTCGATGTAATTAATTGCCTAGTTGATGGGCCGCCACTCTTCCGTCTGAGTGTTTCCTTACATTACCCACCCTGTACTTGTCCTCCCACTTTCTCTTTGTTTGTTTTGATCTTCTTACCTACTTGTAATTACCGCTGTGATTTGTTGTTTCAGCATTTACAGATATATATATCGCATCGGAAGTGTTTGGATTTCTTTTGGATGGATTTGAAAGTTCAAGTGCAGTTATGGCCTTTGCTCTATTCGAGGTAAATATCCAAAATTAAGAAAGGGCTTCTTTTTGAATTATAATTTTAAAAAATAATGTTTTACGTAAAATATGCAGTTGGCCAGTAATCCCCATATCCAAGAAAGGGCGAGGAATGAAGTGAAACATGTCCTAGGCAAACACAACGGATTGATTACGTACGATAACGTCGCCAATCTATCTTATTTGGAAATGGTCATATCAGAAACTATGCGCAGGTATTCACCACTCATACACATGCAGAAGAAGTCAACAGCAAAGTATACCCTACCTCCAGCTCATCCACACCTGAAACCCATTACTATCGAAGCGGGTACTCCCATTATTATACCCTTGGCAGCGCTACACATGGACCCAGAATACTTCCCAAATCCGGAGCATTTTGATCCTGAACGATTCAGTGAAAATAAGAAGGATTCCATAAAGAAGTTCACGTATTTGCCGTTTGGGGACGGCCCTCGGATTTGCGTCGGTAAGTGCACTCTTTTTAGCATCACGACCCGGGCCGGATCCTTGCTTGCCTCCACGACCGCTTTGCTCGATCGGTCACCGTTTCTTCCCCGTATTCAGGTATAATCTTTCAGACGTAAGAACGTCCATTCAGATCTAAGAATTGTTCTTATTTCTATTAGGCTTTAAGTGGTTCTTATCCAGCTTACGTTAGGCCGTGTAAGCGACATGACTGCGA
This sequence comes from Micropterix aruncella, assembly GCA_944548615.1. NCBI lineage: Eukaryota > Metazoa > Arthropoda > Insecta > Lepidoptera > Micropterigidae > Micropterix > Micropterix aruncella. The sequence continues at coordinate 11,329,806 of OX155958.1, forward strand.
TCTGGCCGCATCATTTGTACCTAATAAATTGTATATGGATAAACGCTGCGTAAAGTCACACTAACATATACCAAATATATTGCGTCCTTCGATAAAGTGCAAAAAAAATGGGGTGAAACTAGAACTGACTTCCTTGTAATTTTATTTGATTTTTAATAGTTTTATTCTCTGGACAAGGACTATTGGTGTAAAAACTTATATAATAGTTAACTGCATGTATTTCCTTCTATTTTCATTTATTATAATCTTTTGTAATAGTGAACCTTGTAAAAGTGGACCTAATATAATAAAAAAGCTACTATCCTTTTTATTATAAAAAAAAACAGAAAATGTATACCTTTTTCTAATTCAGAAAGTTATTTTAATAAAAATAATAGCGAGATTATATTTTCCAGAAACAATACCCTATATTTTCAGTATTATTTATAATTTCTCCCATCATTAGCTACCCGACAAAAGAAACTCAGCATTCTACCTCAAACACAACTTTAGCTATGAATGGTTTAAAAAGCACTACGCGCTTTTGTCATCTATCAGAGAGATAGAGAGAGAGAGAGACCCCGAGACCCCTTTTTATTTACTGCATATATTTAGTTTAAATTCAATTGATTATAATTCTTAGTAACAGATCTTTCACACTAGAAATAAAAAAATAAAAAAATGCTACCATCATTAAAAACAACAAAAAAAAACAGGAGTTTTCCAAAAAAGGTTCTCATTCAACTTCTGACAAATAGCTATTGATAAAATAAAATAAATAAAAAATAAATGTGCCTGCTGAGCAGCCGTAGCTATGGACGGTTGCGCATCGGGCGCGCAAGGGCCGTCCGAAGTAGTTCCCTTGGCGCACTGCAGATCACGACTGCCTACAACTGCAGGCAGAGTTCCTTGAGGCCAATCCAAGGTAGTCCTTCTTCGACAAGGCTACCGGCAGGAGAAACATGAGTTGGGCCGACCAAAGAGCACAAACTGGCCATCAGGCACAATCTGCATAGAACCATTCGGCCCTCGAAGTTCAGGATGGATTATTCGACATACAGCTTAATTTAGTTTCAACTAGTTCTTCTAATATATGCAAATGCAGATAGATTAGATCCAGTAGGTAGAGGATGCTGCCGGATGGTAGTCTAGGAGTTACTAAAGCAGTGCCGCCTTTCAAATTCCAGACTCCTTATAAATCCCAAGTCTTCTGGTTATCTTTTAATGTTATCTAAATTGTAGTACACAGACTTCAATTTTTGCATGATATGGAACAAAAACAAAGGTTCCCAAAAATAAACTGCAAAAAAATAAATTAATAAAGCCATGGAATAAAATATGTTTATCACCAAACTCTTCAATTGAAAAATAGAATTGGATCGGACTGAAAACTAAAGTTGCTGATTTTGAGGAGACTATTGATTTTCAATTTCAATACATTTTATTGTGATTGTGGTGTAGTAACATGCATTTTTACAATTATTCAGTGCCGCACAACCTGCCTTTTAGGCGTACATTTTTTTTTGCAACATAATTGCATAGAGATGTGACATTCAACGACAAATAAAAATATAAAAAAAAACATATTACACATATGTTTCATATGTCAAACAAAAAACACATATTATAATAATAGCACAAAATCAGTTATACTAGGTATCAAAAAAAATTTATTATATAATTTACACATATAATTTAAATTAAATTAAAAATAATAAAAATTTACCCGGAAAATAAACAACAGTAAATAATAACTCGGAATACAATTTTACTACGGAATAACTTAAAAAAATAATAATGGGTTAAACATCCTACTACTATTATATACGCGAAGGTTTGTAAGAATGTATGTATGGATGTTTGTTACTCTTTCACGCAAAAACTAAGGAATGGATTTTGATGAAACTTTGCAATAATATAGCTTACACATCAGAATAACACATAGGCTATAATTTATAAAGATATATAGTTTTCTATCATCGTTACCATAATTTTCCATCAACACGCGGGTGAAACCGCGGGGCGCAGCTAGTAGTCAATAATCAAAAGCATCAATAATAAATTGTTATAATACAATAGAATAACTTTATTGTGCTATAAAAACATAACATAATGAATATTACAATGGTTTTATAAAAAGACAATTTATGCACAAAGGGCGGACTTATCGCTATAGCGATATCTTACAGTCAACCATTTGATAAAATAATTCCTAATTTCACAGTACAATACACAAAGAAGTAGTAAAGTTAAATGTCAGTAACTTATGATAAGCTTGTCCAGGAAAGGATAAAGGAGAGTACAAGGTGAGGTATTTGTTTACTGGCTGTGTAGAAATAAATGTTTCTTCAACAATTTTTTGAAAGTATGCAACGATATAATATAACAGCAACGAAAAAAATACGGTGTCCTTAAAAAATACCTGAAATTGAAATGCTACTGTTGTTTATTTCAGGTATGAGACTTGCCATGACGCAGATGAAGATTGGCTTGGCAAGAATCGTAGAAAATTTCGAGATCAGGGTATCCCCAAAGTGTCCAAAGAAACCGCTCCAGATTGATCCCAGGATACTCATAATGAGGTCACTCGGTGGTATTTGGTTGAAATTTCAGAAAATTAACAAAGATTTTCATACCGATTAACTTGTATTTTAGATGTTAATGGAAGAAATTTTGAATATTAAAATGTAATGTCGAAATTATATGATATTATTTTGTTTTATTCACATTCACTTAATTATTTGCAGATATATTTCATGTATTCTTTCTAAGTGTATAATATAAATAGCTCAGAATCTACACAAGGGACAATCAGTAAAAATTAAAAAAGGCAATGTCTGTGTGTCTGTGCTAATTTCTCTCGGATCGGCAATAACTTAAGAATCGCTGGACTAATTTGAACCGGATTTATACGAAAATTCCCTCAATTTCCTCCAGCCGTTGTAGGAACTCCGCAATTTCACGAAATTATACGTAAATACAATAACCTATATACAAAAAGTTTTGACAGCTCCAATCCAAGTAGCTCTCAAGTATCGCCAGGCGGATACTCAGCGCTGACTAACACTTGAGTATTACTCGCCTTCTCAATACTCGACTATAACATTGTTACTTAAGTGTTACTCAAGTACTGCTCGGTACTCAGGTAATGATCAATATTCGACTATAGATTTGGGTGTTGTCTCATGTCAATAGACAAAGAAAAGTCTCATGACAATAGACAAAGAAAAATGCGGAAAAGGATTACCTTGGACCGCGAGCACCGGATATTATTTTAAGAATTTTGTAAAAATACGAAAAAACTTGAGTTTTTTTTCGAGCTGGCTGCTGTTTTGGCTGAGGAAACTGTCAGAACAGTTAGTGTTAGGACAGCAAGGATATAGCTCGCAGATGCTGGCCTCAAAGGCTACAAAGCAAGTAAATCCAAGCCTCTCTGTAAAGAACAAAATATTAGGCTGGATGGGCTGGGCTGGGGCAGCAACATGAGGACGAGGAAAAACGATCTAATATTGTGTCGTCCGACGAGTCTACTTGTGACTTAAATATAGCTTTATCACCTTTATAAATATAGATTAAATCATAATAAAAAGTGGTCTACTATAAATAAAAAATAATTTATTAAAATAGATTTTTAAAATAAAAATGACAGGTTTTTGGTACTACTGTTTTGACTTAAATAATGCGAAGAGTGGGTAAAAAATACTTTCGCGAGTGCTTCGTCCCCATAGAGAAACTTGCAAATAGCTGTAAAATGGACTGGTATTGCATGGCGGCAGGTAGAGTTGGTGAAATGCTTGTGTGTGAATGTCGGATGGATTCTACCAAATACATACATGTATTAGAAACCGCTCTACAACCGTCATTTTCGAATTTTAGGAGACACCAAATTCCAGCAAGACAGTACAAGATGTCGAATTTCAGCAAGATAATACACCTTGCCACAAATCAGCGATGACAAAGAAGTGGTTTCAGGAAAATCACGCGAGTCTTCTGGACTGGCCATCCCAGCCTCCTGATATTAAACACTACAACACTTGTGTGTTATTTTAAAAGTGTAACAATGGCATCTTTCCAAAACGTCGAAAGAAACATGTGGGGTATTTTAAAGTGTAAGAAGGAAATATTTCCAAAACGTCGATAAAAATTGACAAGCGAGAATGAGAGAATAAGAATGAGAATGAGAAGGAAGAGTGTGGCAAGCTAGTGAGGAGTTAGCCAAAAATAATTGCTCCTGTGAGACTAAAGGTGGCTCGACAAAATACTAAAATATCAATTAAAAAATACATCATTATTTATTATTTTTTTGTTTCGCTATATTTCAGCTAAAGTAGATTTAAAAAATAAGTAGATTTTTAATAGGTGCCTAATGCTTCTGGCCAAGGCTGTATATATAAAATTGTATATATGAAGACTTTATAAATGTAAAATCTTTATTGATGGAAAAGCCAGAGTTTTTAATTCCGAACAAAAAAAATCTATTTTCCTTGCCAATGGTAAGAGTCGAAAATATTTGGACGGTGTTATGAAGGAAACATCCAACCCACACATTTAGGTATTTGAGGTTGACAACACTAGTCAATCCAAAATAAATTACTCTACATTTTTGTTGAAGACATCCAACCTCTAATAGCAACCCATTCCTTAGAAAATCGTTTATTAGTATTCCATAATTTGCTTTATGACGCAAAATTTAAGCTTCAAAAACTTCCATACCACATGAATGGTTTCAATAAAAATTTGAAACATTCCTTAACGGCAGTAATTATCAATTTTAAGAAGCATCTATACCACTTAATTGTGTTCTTGGTTATATGATATCGAGACAATATCATTATTTTTAAAGCATCCATGTAGGTTGAATTGTTTATAAGAGAAGGATATTTTTTTGCAAACTGTGAAATTCAATTTTAAAGAAACATCCAAGTGGGTTGAATGTATTTAGAAAAGTTTGGATATTAGATTTTATGATATTGTAAAAGCATCCATGTGGGTTAGTCAGTTTTTATAAAAAGATAATTTATAGGCGAATAATTTTATTAAAATTTTTAAAAACATTCAAGTGGGTTGGGTGTTTATGAAAACTGTGTAGAAATTGCAATTCATCTTTATAATATGAAACCATCCATGTGGTTTGAACATTTCATGCTAATTCAATAAATGCATATGATTACTAAAATGCTTAATATTTTAAAGAAATCCATGTGACTCCATGACTTCAATCCATGTTTTAAAAAATATATGAGCTCTACTCACAACAACATGAAACTCCAGCTAGTTTGAGTTTCTACAAAAATATATTTTGCACTAAGTTTAACTTGGGATTTCAGACCATGAAAAAAGATACGTGTAACGCATGTGATACTTTTAAAGTTAAAATTGACACGAAACCGATGAAGAAAAGAAAAGTGAGATAATTCAGAATAGAGACGACCATCAGAGATTAGCAACAGAAACTTGAGATCTGCTCAAAAAAGATTTATTGTTAGCACAAACTGAATCTGACACTGAGTGTCTTACTTTCGATATGCAAAAAGCTCTGCCATTGCCAAAAATACTTACGAACATTGTGTACTAAAAGCGACAACTATGGTTATATAATCTCGGTATTTATAGCGGAAAATCATAAAAAGGTCACTGTTACACTTGGTTAGAGGGCAAGGCTGGTAAAGGTTCACAAGATATAGGTTCTGCTCTCGTAAAATACATCGAAAAGAACATTGATTTAAACATTAATAATCTAATTTTATGGTGCGATTCTTGCGGAGGGCAGAATCGCAACATTAAGTTAACTATGATGCTGAAAGCTTTGTTGCAATCACACCCTTCATTAAAAGCCATTACGATTCGGTTCTTGGTTTCAGGTCATAGTTTCCTTCCTAATGACAAGGATTTTGGCGACATAGAATGTGCTCTCAAACACCAACAGCGGCTCTATACACCAATTGATTACTTGAACGTCATAAAAAGTTGCCGCAAGAAAAATCAACTTGTCGTTGAGGTCATGACCAGGGAAGAATTCTACAGCTCCGAATTACTAGAAAAAGATATCGTAAATCGGAAATCTGATGTGAACAAAAACAAGCTCAACTGGTTCCGTATCAGAGAAATTCAGATTAAATTTGAAGATCCATACCTTCTCTATGTGAAGAATAGTTTCGATGAAGTGGCAAAACAAATCAATCTGCAATTTATACGTACGACGCAGCGTCGGCCCATAAGGAGTGAAGATACTTCTGAGGATGGCACACATTTTATTACATTATTGACGCCACTTTGGCCTGCCGGCAAGCCAATACCTCAAGCCAAATTAGACGATTTGATCAGCATGCTCTATCTTATTTCTGCTGACGCCAATGATTTTTATCTTAACTTAAATGGTTCCTCTGATATAAATGAGGATATTGACGGATTTAATAGTGTAATGGAATTTGAAATTGAACAAAACGAGTAAATTGTGAAATCCCAAAGCCAACATTATTATAAAAATATGTAACGAAGTAATTATAATTTTTATAATAAAACATCCAATCCACATTGACTGTGTTTGTGTTGATTTATTTGAAAACTACTATCCCACATATTTCTCTTTCTGAAAGACATAGAAAAAAAGGAAATAGACAGACTTAACAAACCAAAAAATATATATTTTCCTACATATAACCACATTAGATGTAATATAAAACTTACAAAATAAAACAAAATAAAAAATCTGAAAACATTCAAACTCATTTATCTCAAAACTTCCATTTTGGGGTTGGATGTTTCCTTCATAACACCGTCCATTTAGGGTTCCGTAGCTAAAATGGATCGGAAAGCTGATTATTGGAATACCGATTATTGATTCGCTATAATTCAGGTATATTCTAAAATAACTAGATTTTTACTAGGTGCCTAATGCTTTTGGTCAAGGAAGTATATAAAAAATGTATATATAATAGAAGCTTTATAAACATAAAAAAATATTTCGTTTTTTCGTTTTATTTTTTTGTTATATGTATCTGCAACAATTAAAAGTTTTCTTTCAGAATGTATTCACGTTATTCATTTGGAACCTAATCACGACAATCCCTCGGCTTTGCACTCCCTTACAACAATAACCGATATTTAAAATACTTATTTAAGTGGCTCTAAAATCTTCAACTGTCTCCAAACACTGAGGAAAATTATAGTTTTAATTATGTATTATGATAACAAAGGTCATGGTAACGTTGATGAACAACTTACTAAAATAATAACGCGGTGTAGATTATTCAAGGAAATAATAACAATTTCATAAATATATAATAAACCGTTAAAATTAGATTGGTTTGACATTGAAATGAACAAAAAAATTATTTAACCTATGTAACGATTTCATACAACACAAGACAAGGGTCACGACAAGTTTAAATTACTTAGCTTCGCGTAGGGTGACCATTAATACTATATTGTTGATCAAATTGTACAATACATTACGCACCGCACCGCAGATGGAAAAGCCAGCGTATTGAATCCCGACCAAAAAAAAATTTCCTTGCCAATTGTAAGTTGAATCTCTGACTTTATCAAAAATACTGATTAATGAAAGAATTTTTGAAATCGGGGCACTTGGGCCGTAAGATCCATTTTGTTCTCGGATCGGCTTAACTCATCATTCAGCTCCTATTCAGAAGCCTCCTCGTGCGGAACGCTACCCCGGGTAAGACTCTTGCATCTCTGGCCTCACGGCTGGTGGACCGGTTTCTCCTGGCGCTATTCCGCCTTCTCATCCCGGCGCTACTGGACGGTTTGCGCACCGTTAGGCGATGCTAATCGGATGTGCACTTTGATTAATTGCTGAAGGAGTCTGAAGACTATGGTAATATACTGTCTCCTAAGCAGCGGGGGTGGATGTTGACCTGTTGTCAACCACTCTTGAAATGACCATTAGGCTACCTGATCCTGAATTCAGAGCCGGGCAAAAGATGCTTTTGGTCCGCGATAGATTCAAAGTGAATCACCGCTGAATTAGGGCATGTAGAGGTCGCATATGCGATTTCGGTTCCGTAACTAGTCGGGAGACGGGAGGTATCCAGAAGGTTAATTCCAGACGGGTATATCCTACCAAAACTGTTAGCCAGGAGGCGAGGTTGCTCCACTAGATTACCTTCCTAGTGCCTCGCCGTAAGGCGTTGGTCTCTGGCGGGTTCGTGGCTTTGCTGGACAGTAGGTTTGTGCCGTCCCAAAGTCTCCTACAATCATCCCATGGCTGAAAGAATGATCACATATCGTAGTCGACGCCGTCTAACTGTTGAATGACCAACAATGAGTGAATGCGTACTAACGAAATCACTAAGAGAAGATCGAATTGGCATATTTTCGCGCGGTCGTAAAATCAAATATAAGATCTATGGAACAAGTTTCAGCCTTACCATCCACTATTAAAAACGCCACCTTATTAAATAGCAATTAGAAAATAATGGTCTACCTCGTTCATGCTTTTTCCAATAAAAAATCTCTTTCCTTATATAATCTTGATGCATTATGGCCATCCTACTTATATAAATAGATTTGATTTTGTCGTTCCCTATTCATTGTCTCCATTCGCTCTACAGAATTAGGACCATGCTGTACATCATTATCGCATTACTGACTATTATTTTTCTGGCATACCAATATGGTACCTGGAATAAAAACTATTGGAGGAACAGAAATGTGCCTTGCACAACACCGTTGGCCTTTATTGGTGACTTGAAGTCTGCTTTACTTATCAAGGAACATTTCGGTGTCGTTTACTGCAATATCTACAAGTAAGTACCTTTTTACCTCCATACAAACGGAACCTTTTTTTTGTATTTTTGTATATATATATATATATATATATATATATATATATATATATATATATATATATATATATATATATATATATATATACATATATATATATATATATATATATATATATATATATATATATATATATATATATATATATATATATATATATATATATATATATATATATATATATATATATATATATATATATATATATATATATATATATATATATATATATATATATATATGTATATATGTATATATATATATATATATATATATATATATATATATATATATATATATATATATATATATATATATATATATATATATATATATATATATATATATATATATATATATATATATATATATATATATATATATATATATATATATATATATATATATATATATATATATATATATATATATATATATATATATATATATATATATATATATATATATATATATATATATATATATATTGAAATATTTGATAGTTTTGTGTATATATTCTTTTTAGAATTGATTAAATAGATGATTATAAAGTAAATAATTATAAAAGCCACTTACATAGTGACGAAGGACTCCCTTGATGGGATTCGGGAATGCTTTGGTGTAACAAACGAGAATGATAGATGTCTCTCACTTGCGGAAAGAGAAGTAGGTTTAGTTGGGCCCATTTTACAACTAGTAACGCTCACCCTTCATCCAATTATCTCAAAAATTAAGCAATCATCCTTATTTACACGTAAAATCACTCGAATACTTATTATTTCAAGGGAAATAACGGACAAGACGAGCTACTTGACAGATGGAAGAATTTAAAATTTCGAATTTCGTTTTTTTATTTTTTAATTTTTCAGCTGAATATTATTGATCGCAGCTTCTTTATATCGCACCTTTAGAAAATAAAAAAACGAAATTCGAAATTTTAAATTCATCCATCTGTCAAGTAGCTCGTCTTGTCCGTTATTTCCCTTGAAATAATAAGTATTCGAGTGATTTTACTTGTAAATAAGGATGATTGCTTAATTTTTGAGATAATTGGATGAAGGGTGAGCGTTACTAGTTGTAAAATGGGCCCAACTAAACCTACTTCTCTTTCCGCAAGTGAGAGACATCTATCATTCTCGTTTGTTACACCAAAGCATTCCCGAATCCCACCAAGGGAGTCCTTCGACACGATGTAAGTGGCTTTTATAATTATTTACTTTATAATCATCTATTTAATCAATTCTAAAAGGAATATATACACTAAACTATCAAATATTTCTATATATATATATATATATATATATATATATATATATATATATATATATATATATATATATATATATATATATATATATATATATATATATATATATATATATATATATATATATATATATATATATATATATATATATATATATACATATTCAGAATGTACCCAATCAGACCTTTCATTTGACACTAAACTCGATATATTTATATTAATTTATTGAGATTTGGACATTTAGACAACTACTAACTTGATATTTTGATAGTTAAGGTACCCTATGACACCCGGGATGACATATCGATTCCAACAATACCACATGCTTCCAAATAAGTTCCAGCATTTAGAAGTTATGGTGGAATAAAGAAACGGAAAACATGCATAGATGAACCCTGAACACATTACACTCCTTTTGTCGGGCAGTCGTGTAAAAAGTATCAATTTGATAAATACTCGCACTATTATAACTAAGATATTAAATTAGATTTCTATTTATAATTTTTATCATGCGTTTAGATTTATTAATATCTCACATAAGAATTTACAATTATTTGTTTAATTTGAATGTAATTCTTAGGAAACGTTTTATTACTAAAAATGTTCATCCTGTAAAAAAAATGTGCTGATTTAGATAAAACGGTCTGTTTTAACCTACTTATTCCCTGCGATAGTATAATGCTACAGCTCGAAAGCCTTATCAAACTGATAACATTGTTATAGCAATATTTATTTTGCATAACATCCGTTGCAGTACCGACTCATGAGTCATGATTCACAGTCATACCCAAAGTAAATTAATATCTAACCAAAGGTTTAACAATATTTAGGTAATCAGACAGTCGATTACGGTCATAATCACAATAAATTAATAAATACAAACGAAGCTGCCATGGAATTCACCGACCTGATCGGGCCCATCAGAATACTATAATTACACTTCTGGGGGGTGAGGGGTGGACTCCGGACTAACGACCGGCTGTGGTAGGTTTAGGACAGCTACCTTGCCTTGTGCGCGTCACCTTACCACCCTTTCACTCCCTCTTCGAAGCCATAGAATTTGAGAAACTGAAATTATATTTTAGATATGAAGGAGTTGATTCCATGAAGGAGTTGATTATTTTCCTGGTGGGACCAATGTATTTAAAGAGATGAAACTGATTACTTCCATCGCGTGAAGGTAAACAGTGAAGCCGTTCCGATTGATGGCCGGGATACTCGTGGTCTTTTAGAATATTTGATTCCCATGGAACAGTTAATTCTACAATAAGTGTTATCTTCCGAGATAGGGAGTAAAGAGTTATATCTGGACGGAGGGCTGTGCATTCGAGACTCAAGGAAATTGATACTACTTTGAGAGAGAATCGACCACCGTAGAAAAAATACTGTACGGCCTATAGTCCAGTTAAAATATTGTAAGATTTGACTAAAATATAAAATAGTGTGTAAGTCCGATTTTTCTTTCTTAATTCATTAAATACGCAATTTCGTTTTTTTTAAAGACCGGTAGCAGTAGACCGGGAATACATCACAGCAGGAATCTTTATTACATGACAATTATTTAACTTTAAAATATATACTGATTAGTAGATACATGTCTAAAGTATATTCCGATTAAAGTTCCACTTTGGTAAAACTCCTAAATACTACCAGAATTACATCGTGAAAATAGGAGAAAATTTCCAAAATTGTTTTTTTCTGCGTGGGATCATATTCTCAATCATTTAAAACTTAAACCGATAAACATATCCTATTTGATCTGAAAGATAATACGACGACGAACATTTTTAATTTATTTATTTATTCCTTATTTTACATAATTAATTTACCTATACATAATTAGTTACTCGTACACGATAATACTCATTTTAGAGCCTTGGAAATATAGTAAAGAGTACGGCTTCGACGAGTTTTTATCACTTCATTAGCTAAGCAGAGCCTGTATTGAGGTGATATTTTTTTATTAAGTGTGATTTTGCTTATTATATATTTTAATGAATTGAAACTTCCTCACAATGTACACATTTTTCATTCAAATTCAGCAAAATTTAATTATTTTATCGTAATTTTTTGTTCGTTTTTTATTTTGCAGATTTTTACTGACAACTATTTAAACCTAAAGGTTTTGGTTAACTCTTTTAATGGGTTCATTAATTTACTGACACAGGGATCATATGTTATTTAAAAAATCATAAAGCCATTCTGACTCATCTTTATCGATATTTCTCAGAGTGTGTTTTGAAGAATATTAAATAAAACCTTTATTAAATTATTCATATGTGTAACATGTATAATAAAACCTTTTATTGGTTATGCAACGTGTTGTTTTGGCGGTTTCTCATGTACATATAGCAATAAATACTATTAATGCCAATGATTCTAGAACATTTGCTCTTTATAACATAGAGAAAATGTAATAAAACTCGAAAATTTTCTTAACCCTTAGAGTAAAAGGGTATTTTCATGGATGCATCTGTATCTTTTGCAGGATTTTCGGCGACATCGACTTAAAGTACTATAACTACGAAACTACTACACCAATCATAAAAAGAACAACTGCACAATGATTGCATTGAAATTTCGAATATAGAATATTGAAATATCATTTTGTAAAACAATTAGATAATTATGAATAAATATGAGAACGTCAAAGAAGTGAAAAAAACGCGGAACCAAATCTGGTCGTATCATATTCAACGGATAATTGTTTCAGAACCAGATTTGGTCGTATCATACTCAAGGGGTAGAGGCTTATACGCTCAACTTTAATATATCAGAAAAGGTCACGTACATTATCGCACATTAGTCTATTTTTATAAACACAGACTTAGGAGTTTTGCAAGTTTTACCTACCCTTTCTAGAATGAGAATCGAAATGGAAAGCGATATTATCAGAGAATCTTTAGGTGGTGTTCAATATTCACTGAATCTAATGTTGTGTTTTCTCTTTGTTCCAGGTATGTATCTGCAGTTAACTTCACATAATATATGGTGTCGAATGTTTAAGTATTCGTATGCAGGTAAGTATTATTGCCTTTTATAATAGTAACATGTTTTCTTTGAAACTCTTGAGCAAATTCAGCAAATTTTAATTAACTATAACAATTAAGAAGAGGAGGAGCAGAGAAATTATATTATTTTTCTTAGTTTGAAAAGAGTTCACTCAGCAACGGCGCGTCTGGTTCAAAATCAATTGGCCCATACCTCTTTGTTTAGCCGACTATTGTGTTTTTGGGTATTTTATTTTCAATTATTCAAGAATAAGGGCTAAAGAAAAGAAAAAAATATTTTTAAAAAACTTATCAGAATAGTCAGTTTCGAGTATTTTCGTGTTTTCTGAGCCTCCTCTGAAATTATTTTAGTGATAACATTGCAATAATTCGGATCCTACTGTGTTCCGGCGCTCGCATATATTTCAAATAGTTTGAAGCTTACATATTTAAAAATTAAAATAATTTGAAACTAACGGAGAGGATGTGCATTCCACGTTGTTTGAATTTCGAGGGTCCTTTTGCACCCCCCTCCCCCCTTCTCCCTCCCAGATTAATGGCGTAGGCGCACTATAACGTAAGTGCATTAAAAGGCTTGGTACAGTGGTCTATTTTCGGAATATATACAACACTCGGTGATACAACTCTTGAGTCACGAGATATATTATTTTTTTGGCGACAACAAAAGCGTTTCATCGCCAACTCTGGCGGGACCTTAGTATGGAAGCATTTTTTTTTAAATCGTGTTAAAACTGAGAACTAAAGGACTTTTATATTCATGTATGGTTTTTCCAAGCACTAATTTCTAAAATAATCTGTTAAAAAGACCACTAAAAGTTGCAGAATTTACTTACGTGCATTAAAATGACCCAATTGACAAAAGCAATTTAAACAATGATCCAAGGTTGTCTGGTCGGAACGATATAGTATTTGTGCGCAAATAAGTCCCTCATTATGCAACAGTGCGCACGCCAAACGAAACGATGACAAAAGTCAACTCAAAGACTATCATTAACGTTTGACTATGCAATTGTGTCATTAGTCTGCTTGACGACCAGCTGAAACAACACAGGTGTATAATTAAATTTGGCGGCAAAATCGTGCAGTTGCATATTAGAGAAATAATGACCAGAGTGCTGAAATGAGTCTTTGACGACGGCAAATACACAGCCTAACCGAAACGACTTTAAGATCCTTCGACTACCGTTTGAAATCAGCCGCATGTCACAATGAGAGAAATTTGCATATCCTTTCACTGGGAGCTAATGGGCCCTTGCTGAGTTGGCCACGAAGACCCATTCTGTTCAAGGTTGGTCACACTCGCGGGTCAACACCCATCCGACGCACATTGGGCAAAATAGCTTATTTACGGCGCCAAAAATCAAAAAATCAAATTCGACAAATACACATGATTCAAGTTGGAAAGTCTACCTCAGCATTCCTTACGTACGAAACAACGAAAGGATTTTAACAGAATAGGAAAAAACGGTTAAATTGGCGTCATAAAAGTTGGGTCTTCCCGCTACCTGAAAAATTGCATCCATTTGTGCAAAATTTAGTGCCAATAAGTTGTGTTTTAATATAATATCCGCGTACCAAATTAATATTTTCCACCATGGATATTTCACCTAGCAGTAAGTACTTCATTTTAAAATACTTTTTATATACACAGTAAAGCACAGATTTAAAAAATAATTCCACATTTTATAGGAAGTCATCAAAGCCAATATTTTAATTATTGTTCGATTTCATTGTAGTTTTTAAAAAAAGTTCCACCGAGTTCCACTCTATTCATACATTTACCTCTTTCATTTAAAAGCAGTTGTAGTCCCTACTTTTTCCAACTTTTGATTTAATTTATCTTTATTTTCAGTTAGTGGAAATGATTTCATGGAGTCAGTAAAAATTACTAGAAAAGAACTATTTTTAGAGTTAATAAAAGAAAAGTTTTTTAAGCTGTCGTTATCAAAGTGTAATAAGAGACTAGTGAGTTATATTTTGGAGAAATTTTACATTGACAACTTTTACAAATTTTACATCGCAGTTGCAAAAATCTGTCAAAAACTCAATTAAGGTTTTTGTAACGACGTGTGTAGCCAAATGAAGTGCGAGCATGGGTAGGACTCTGGCCTTGGGTTAGTTTCCCCTACGAATCAACATTCTGGCGCTCCTGGACGGTCTGCGCACCGTGCACTGCGCACTGCGCACCGGCATTAGCCAATCGATTGCGCACTCTGACTAACAGTCGGGGGAGTCTGGAAGCAGTGCTGTTTCCTATAGAGCGGGGGTGGTTGCGGACCTTACGGCGACTGCTCTTGAAACGACCATCGGCTACCCGATCCTGAGTGAACAGCCGAGCAAAGGATGCCGTGGTCCGCGATAGATTCGGTATACACCGTTTCACCGCTTCGTAAGGGAGAGGACCGCGCAAGCGACCTCGAACTCGTAACCAATCGAGAGACTGGAGTAATCTGGTCACAATTGGAATTAGGGCGTGAGTGTAAGCCCGCTGAGTAACACTCCTGGCTATCTCGCGGTTAAGGCGTTGGCCTCTTACGGGTTTGTGGCGGAGCTAGACGGTGGACTGTTTTGTCCAGTCTTCTGCGCTCACTCCAGGGAGATAGAATGACTAATCGTTGAACTTCCTGAGGTGACGGGCTCGCCCGTTGTAGTCGACAACTCTAGTTATATCCTTTACTACTATATAATGTCCCACACAATCCTACATCTCCCTCCTACCTCAGCGAGGCTTTTACCGAGTTAGGAAGTCATGGTCTCCAATTTCGTTTAAGTCAGAATAATACTCTACGAATCCCAAAACACAAAACCACCAATTTTTCCTACTCCTTCTCCGTACATGCAGCTCGACTGTGGAATCTACTTCCTCCAACTATTAGAGGCGCTAGCTCGCTACCCACCTTTAAGCAATCATTGGAAAAGCACAACCTTTTTACATTAAATATGAACCATAAATTCCTAAACCTAACCTAAAAACCTAACCTAACCTTTCCGTTATCCATTCCCTTTCCTTACCTTGTTTTGGCAGTTTAATATATGTATGTATAGATATATTTGAAAATTAATTAATTTATATACTGTTAGCTTCAGAAACGCTTAAAATGTATATTTGCTATAATTTAAAATTTCATTTTACATTTAATTGTATCTTATTGTACTTTAATTTTCGCCTACCCTTCTTTTCACACCAGCATGTTGGTTGACTGAAAGATATTGCTATGTAGCAATAAGTCCGCTATTGCACATTGTTTTAATTGTGCAATAAAGATTTTTCATTTCATTTCATGAGACTTAAAATGTCATCATTGTTTGTAAATCTTTATTGTACAACAATTAAATATATTAAACAGAATAAGAAACACGATGTCGTTATAGGAAGTTATTGTATTTATAATGATTTTTTACGGTTTTTAAATGATTTTTTTGTGGTGTAATTTTTTTTTCCATATAAATACATATGTATATATTTTCGTAATTTATTCAATCAGACCTATCATTTGATACTATACACGATATATTAATGTTAATTTATTAACATTTGGACATTTAGAAAACTACTTATTTGATATTTTGACAGTTAAGCTATGACACTCGAGATGACAACGATTCTAAGGAATACCACACACTTCTAAATCGGTAGAAGCGTTTAAAAGTTATGGGGGAATAAAGAAACGGAAAACATACATAGATGAACCCTGAACACATTACACTCCTTTTTTGTTGGGCAGTCGTGTAAAAAATAATACACAAATGACAGCCTTGTTCTTCTTAACAGATCTACCCATACGAATTGAGGTGATACGGCCGCTATATTATCGGTCGAACGAAACAAGCCGTATCCCGTACGTTCAATTAAAAACCAACTTTTTGAGAGAACTTTTTTGACTGGTTTGTATGAGGAATGAACTGGTAAAGAGTCGTAATTCACCACGATGTATCGAGATTAGGTTAATTGATATATTACATTCAGTACAAAATATATCTGAAAATAAGAAATCTAATGAAAAAACCCAAAGATAAATCGGTTAAGTAAGGCAGGCTTATATTTCAGCCAAACGTTTTGGTCTCAGCTAAGTCGCAATATGTCTCAGTCTCAAGAATCAGAATGAATCGTAATCAATTATTTTATTCAACGTAAATGCATTGCGTATTTATTACTTATCCTATAATTGGCCTGTGTATTGAAATTTCGCCATGTTTTTTTATTTATATGAGCGAATTTCAAACGATTTTTTATATAAATATTTAATTAATTCATGTAGCCATATTTTATTCAATTAACCACTAATAAACGGTATTATTTCTCCAGTTTTAAGAGCCGTATTACAAAATAGCGTAGGTATTCTTTTAAAATGAGTTGAAAAAATGAACGCATTTTTTTTTGGATGTAACTATAAAAGATAGGATAAATAAATAAATAAATAAATAAATAACTATTCAACCCTGGGAGAAAAACCGCGGCACTGAGCGCTCTTCTCTTGCGCAAGCAAATATATACACAATTTCTAATTGTTTTTTGCAGTGTTTTCTCCTTTCTAATGACAATAATTTATATTATGTCGTATTGCTAAAAGAGTGAACTTTAATATAGTATAAGTATTATATAAGAATCTTATTTTATTTCTGAGAAAATTAGAATGATACAGGAAGGTTTTTTTTTAATTTTGTGTAATTGTAAGTAATGTATACCTTGGATATGTGGTCAAAAAACGAAAAAATAAAGCCGTAGTGTAAATCAAGAATACATGACGGACATAAAAAAAAATAGTATACGGTTTTCGTTGTAGTGATATTACTGTATTAAGGAGCTCAAAGTTTGCCTTCCGAGCGTTTTACGAATAACGACTTTCGGAAAATGGGCTGAATAAGTAAATAATATTCATTACATCTAAAATTAAAGGCCTCTATGGTCAACATCAAGAAATGGTCCAGGTAATTCAGTAATTAAAGTTTGTAGAAATATCTTTAATTCTTGGAATTAGAACGCCAAAAATCCACTTTTCTTGCCTTTCTGGAAAAAATATGTGAACGGGCTCTTAACAATTTGTTACTTGAATCTTCTTACTTATTCGATCGTACCGTGTTCAATAAAATTAGTTCAATGATTAAAGATTTATCTAATTTTTAAAAAAATGGTGGACTTATTGTGTCTTTCTACCCTTTTCAGTTAAATATTAACTGAATAAAAAAAACAATTTATTTCAATTTGTTTTATTGTGATTCTGGTGTAGTAATATGGTCAGTGCGTAACAACCTGCCTTTTAGGCGTACGATATATTTTTTAAACAAGACTGCAAACAGAAATTGATTAAATCAATAAAAAAAACATATTATATTAAAAGTTAAAAAAAACAGAATCAGATTCAAAATATTTTTTTGGGCAAAAATTTAAAAAATAAAAATGGTCTAAAAATAGTCAATAATGAAGATAAAGCAATAATAATAATAATAAATAGTCAATAATAATAGGCAATAAAATGTCATATAATAATAATAAATATATATATATATATATATATATATATATATATATATATATATATATATATATATATATATATATATATATATAATATATATATATATATATATATATATATATATATATATATATATATATATATTTAAGTATATATTATTTATATATATATATATATATATATATATATATATATATATATATATATATATATATATATATATATATATATATATATATATATATATATATATATATATATTTAAGTATATATTATTGAAAATAATTTAAAAAAAATTACACCCTTAAAATATCAATATATATATATATATATATATATATATATATATATATATATATATATATATATATATATATATATATATATATATATATATATATATATATATATATATATATATATATATATACATATATATATATATATATATATATATATATATATATATATATATATATATATATATATATATATATATATATATATATATATATATATATATATATATATATATATATATATATATATATATATATATATATATATATATATATATATATATATATATATATATATTTAAAAAAACAAAAATGAGACTTTAAAGTCGAAGTACCTACCTACGTTAGATACTCGTATGAAAATCAAAATATATTAGGTCAATAGAAAAACAGAATATCAATGAAATAACTAAAGATATTAGCAATAAAACAATAACGAAATAAGTATCATTCAAATTTTAAATTAGGTTTAAATGTAATTTCTTTCATAATCATGTTTCTTTCTCAGTCTGCAACAAATCTCAAATTCTTTTATGGAAAATATTGCATTTTTTGATAGGAATTTCTTTAGGGCATCACTGAACTGATTAATTTTTTTTAACGCTTTAGGCAACATGTAGCGCTTTGCTTATATATGTAGCTAATACTACTATATATATATATATATATATATATATATATATATATATATATATATATATATATATATATATATATATATATATATATATATATATATATATATATATATATATATATATATATATATATATATATATAAATGTATATATATATATATATATATATATATATATATATATATATATATATATATATATATATATATATATATATATATATATATATATATATATATATATATATATATATATATATATATATATATATATATATATATATATATATATATATATATATATATATATATATATATATATATATATATATATATATATATATATATATATATATATATATATATATATATATATATATATATATATATATATATATATATATATATATATATATATATATATATATATATATATATATATATATATATATATATATATATATATGATTGTATAAGTGTAAATTATCATTTTTTTTAATTGAAATTATGTTTATTACTAAATAAATGAAATTATAAAATAAATGAAAGAGCACTTATCTGGTCTGTGGTGATGTTTTTTTTTGTATTGAACTTATGTACCACAGAACTTTTTCTTTGCTATATTTATTTGAATAAAAGCCTACTAATAATGTATGTAAATACAAAGATGTTCTACAAGACGGTATCCGGTTCAATAACTTTTCGGCAATCCCTCGTATAAATGTGTATTCCTAATGCCGCCAAGTATACGCTTTTATGTATACGGCGTTGGAATATATGTATATGCTGAATAATTGTCATTATATCGGTCTCTATGAAGTACTCTTTGCAATAGGTGCTGATGGTTATTTTATACAAGCTGTAAAGTGCTCTTTTTTTAATATGAATATTTTTTCGCTTGTTGCGATTGTACTTTCTGCGAGGTGCTTTCGATGTATACAATATCGATGGCCTTATTTGCAAAAGTGCTAACTCCATTTGAGATAATTTCATAGGGGAGTGTTAAAACGTAATAAAATCTTTATTAATACCATTATATAAACTCCAAAAGTCTATTTTATAGCTTTTCGTTGCTAAGAACTTCTTTAATTTTAGGGAATTGTTTCAATTTCCAACTTACATGTAAGGAAATTTGCTACATTTAAAAAAAGGTATTTTGATGAAAAGTGGAGTTAGCACATTTGCAAATTAAGCTATATATATATGTAGCTGTATCTGATAAGTCTCTGTATTGTAATCGTAGAGTAAAGAGATTACGTGAAGACCCACATAAACAATAGTATTGCTAATCTAGGCCACAAACGGGTAAACGAGATCTATATAAGGAAAAACGCGATAACGACTCAGTCATAGTCGGCTATGTTAACAAGTCACGCTGCACAACACGACAACGTCGCAAATCGTAATTACAGCAAAACAGGAGGAAACAGGAGTGAACTTGTTGTGATGAAATATAGTGGCTATATTTAAGGGACAAAAACAGTCAGTAGTTTCTCTTCGACCAAAATTGGGTCCCGCGACAGGGGATCATTACAATAATTTATTTTTTAATTGATTGTAATAGATAGGAAAAAAACTGTGAATTGAAGTTCAAAGAAGAAAATGTTTAATAAACTTTTTGATCCGATTAATAGTAGGTATAACTGTTATAAATTATCGACAGTTTCCAGCCCGTGTGGTCGTATTTTGTCTATATGCGTGTCTTTGATACGCAACAAACCTACCTAAGCGTTAACAGAAATGTTTAACGGCCCACTTTGCCGGTGCGATCGACATTTTTAGATATACACGCCTATTCTATTTACATCGCGTTCAGAATGTTTAGCAGCCCACTCTGTCGGTTACGATCCATACACGATCGTACCGCACGATTGTCTTTTGTTTACAGGCGCGCGTCTTTGCTATGAGAAAGAATTAGCATTTAGAGCGGTCGAGGGGCGCCTAAGATTTGCAAAGAGGGCCCCGAGATTTCGACGGCCTAAGGGCCTCTACATGGGTTAATCTGTCAGTGATTGCGAGTCAAAGACAATAAAATGCACAGACTGCGAGTCCCTCGAACGCCTCTTTATTTAAATTTGTTTAAATTATACTTTTATACATATCAAACTTATCAAATCTTATCACATATCAAACTTTCGCAGGCAAATAGAGTGGCTACCCTTTAGACGATGTCGGGAATTTCACATACTCGCCCTACTCTTCCGCGTACTACAGTCAAACTGTCCTACTTATTTGTATAATCTCTTCTCTCCGCTTTCATCCCATGGTCTTCCATTGCGCTCTCAGGAAAATCTATTACTGGCATTCTACCGCATTCATCAACTTTCATGTCTAGGTCTTTCGCAGTGCAAGCGGCCCGTCTCTGGAATTCCGCGCCTTTACCGATAAGACAACTTGAAAACCTGAGCGGGTTTAAAAATTCTTTAAAGAGACATTTACTCAACTTATGAATTCCCCCCTCCCCTCCCGTCTCCTTTGCTTGTCCTTATATTTCACTCCTCCCTTCAATATCGAGTTGGCATTCGTTACTAATCACTGAATTATATTTTATACTATGATGACTTTTTTGTAAGTGTATTCATGTATTACTTGTAAATTAATTTGCCCACATAAACCTTCAGTCACAATAACCCTGGCGGTATGGTCGGTAGATATTGCCACTTGGCAATAGGCCCCACCACATTGTATTCTTTTGTGTGTGCAATAAAGCTTTTCAAACAAACAAACTTTTAATTGTATTTATTTTATTCCTTAATGGTCATTATCCGTTTACCCCCACTTTTTGTTTGCTGAGAAAAAGGGAGTTTAATTACACATTGTATTTAAAACTAAATATTACATGTGTAACGTCCTCTAACAACAAGTTTCAACCATCTGAAATTATGGAGAAAAGTCATTTTTAAGTCATATCGAAAAAGTCATATCGAAAAAATATCAACCAATCTATTCGTGTATATATAGATTTAAGGATACATATTGTAAAATATCACTATTTTTACACGACTGCCCAACAAAAAAGGAGTGTAATGTGTTTAGGTTTTATTTATGTATGTTTTCCGTTACTTTATTCCACCATAACTTCCATACCTACGCTAGAACCGATTTAGATGTATGTGGTACTGCTAGAATTGTCATATCATTCCGAGTGTCATGGAGTAGCTTAACTGTCCAAATATCAAGTAAATAGTTATTTAAATGTCCAAATCTCCAAATGTCAATAAATTAACATAAATACATCATGTTTTGTGTCAAATAAAAGGTCTGATTAAGTAGATTCCGAAAACATATATGTATCTATATGGATAAATACATAAACCACAAATATTTCATAAAAGACGTAATAAAAATAATTATAAATACAGTAGTTCACTTTTTGTAAGTCGTGTTTTTTATTTCTTTTAATATATTTACTTGTTAAATAATCTACATAATTAGATTAGATTATTTCGAAATTCGAAAATTCGTAGACGGATAAATAATAAATTTTCATTTTCATTCATTTATCTTCACAAAAAGAGAAGAAATCAATCTACTGCTAGACAATTGGTTTATTGGTTCTAGAGTTGCCACTTTTAACCCTATGCAAAAAAAAACGTGACGCTCCATGGCTTGTCTTAGCTATAGTAGCGAACTTTAGAGCTCAGCCAACAGCGTAATCCAATACAAATTAATAGGCCATAGCAGCTACAACCGGCTTGACAAAGGCCACAATGCATCTCACCATGTCGGTTTACTGCTTATACACGTTTTGTAAATGAAAGAAAAACTGGGAATAAATAGCGACTATAATAGTGGCTTTACAATCCAATAATAATTAGCGTTTTTACTTTTATTGCTGATACATTGTAGTATAATTAAGCACGGTGTAAACATGTTAGTGAATTTAGGATATAGTACAATTAGTGCAATTAGCAAGTAGTATAATTAGGAAATAGTGCATTTGGGCATCAGAATAATTGCATAATCAATAGAAAAGGTAACGATTGAGTGGCTTAACAAAAAAAAAAGCCCCGGAGAAAAATTCAACAAAAGCCCCCCCTCCCCCTCCTTACTTATTTACATTCATTATGGCATATAGGATGTAATTACTCTAAATCTAGCTACATTACACATTTTATATTGTAGCTACATTATAAAATTGCGTTTTCATTTGGGTTTCAAGTAGTTCCCAAGAACTTCAACTGTACACGCGGGTCACATAGAATTATTGTTCCGGGAGAATGCTCGAAAAATGTGTTCTATACGACGCTTTGCTGTTAATTTAATTACTGAATTATATTTCTCCACGTGTGAATTATATTTCTCCACGTGTGAATTATATTTCTCCACGTGTGAATTATATTTCTCCACGTGTGAATTATATTTCTTCACTTGTGAATTATATTTCTCCACATGAGAATTATATTTCTCCACGTGTGAATTATATTTCTCCACGTGTAAGAAATTTAAAAAGTAATGTTAGTTGTTATTACTTTATTTTGAGTAGAACTACTAAGTACGAAGCTGGTAAGACTAAAAATACCTATATATTATTATTACAAATGTAGCTTTTTAGCCCATCTACATATTTAAATTAAATACCTTATGAATAAATATATTTTTAGATTGTTTTTCGTCTTGATTTACTTTAAAAAAAATCGTCGTTTAGTTTTGAGACATCAATTTATCCGGCTTCCTTAGCTTCCTAGCAAGGTTGGATGAAACATCGATCGTAGACAGAAGTTCCATTTCTGCCCCCAAACTACCGTGGGTCCCGGTGCGCCGCACTGTCTGCACTGGCTTAGCTAACATTAAAAGTAGTTTTAACTATGATACATTTTTAATTTTACTTGATTAACTAGATAAAGTAATTTAACGTCCATTAAACAATGGCTCCCGTCAGATCACCGAAGTTGAGCAGCGTCGGACATGGCCTGTACTTTGATGGGTGACCGCTTGGGTACTGCCACGTGATTTTACAAAAGCCGGCCACCTGTAAGATAATCGTCGTTAGACATTAACGTGGCCCATTACCGTACACGTATAAAGCATAAAGCAAAATTAAAAAAAAAAATGTCTAGTTTCATGTAAAAAATGTAAGTTTTACTTAATGATCTTGCTTAATGATTTTATACTTGATGATTACCTCAGAAATCCGCAAAGAAATATCGATATAAAAGAGCCAAAATGAATATAATGATTTTCAGTTTTTTTAAATAAAATGCCAGTGTCACCCAAAATATACGTCAATAAAATGATTTCTTTAAAGTTTTTGAAAATATTTCAAAATATATTAGTTTTTGAGCAAAATCCATCAACATTTTTCAGTGAGACTCCGCAAAAAATCAACAAGTGATTTGTTGCCGTATTTTAGTAGAATACTAATAAACTTCGAAAGGTATTTAATGTATTGAGAATGTTCTTCAACTCGTCGACTCTGAAATTAACGAAAGATTTATCAATGTATCTTCTTCTTCTTCTTCTCCGTCGTTCCCTCATTACTGAGGATCGTGGCCACTAGACAACAGTTTGCCTACGAGGCTCCTCCACTTCGGCCTGTCTTCTGCATGGCGGGTCGCAGATTGTATTGACCCTTTTTTAACTTTTTTGATGAGGTTTTCAATCATACATTTTTCAATGTATATCCATAGTAAAATAACATAAGTAGGGCATCTCGAGCCCGTTTTCGAAATAAGTACCTACGCTTCGCCGAGCCACCAGGTTTGCCACAACAAATACACAATTGACAAGTTGTGATCCCATTAAAGCAAAAATGCAATTCTTTATAATTATTATGTACGGTTATGTATTTTTGGTTTATAAATTGAAGAGTCAGTTCCCAAAATTGTACTGTAACAGAATATATGAGTTAGTGCTGACTTTGTGTGACAGCATTCTTCACTTGTTGCTTGTGTTTAAAGTACCTACATTTTAGTAAGTTAAAGTAGGTACTTAACAAAAACGCATCTACCTACCTACGTACGCACTTACATACCTATGTACCTACTTACGTAGACACATAGTTACCTACGTAAATGAATAATAAACGTTACCTCGTAAATGTAATTTAGTAATTTAAATGCAATTTCTGATAGGTTGCATTACAGCCTGTATAGAAAACATTCCACTTTTGTATACTTAGCTGTCGCGCGATAGCCCTGACTGGCTAGAACCGAGGCGCCCGAGAATCTATGCATGCAATGGGTAGCGTACGGACAACAGGCACTTGTATGAGTGCGAAATCGGTGCGTTCTATGGAGATGTTATACTGTTCTTATTTTACTATGGCATATCTCTATAGCGATTATTGTGATGATTTTTAATCGCGTTTACCCAATTTCGTCCATGGATTTATCGGTACATCGTACCTTGTGTGTTTGACTACCTGTCCATATATAATTAATAGCAGAATAATTAAGTACCTTTTGCCTATTACTGCCCTTAACCCACATTTCTTTATAATATAAAGTCAATTTTCAGTGAGAATATTTAATATTTAATATAGAAGAATTTCCAAGGTGGAAACATTACTTTATTAAATAATGTAGTGACTTGAATCGCCTTTTCGTAGTAATAATGAATAATAATGAATTGCTGGTTGATAATCAGTGCTTAAACTCACTTCTGTATGATAGTTAAAAGTTGACCCACTTTTACATTCTTCTTTTTCTTGTAGTGCCCTCTCCTAACGGAGGTTGACAACTAGAGCTGTCAATTACAACGGGTGAACCCGTCACCTCAGGAAGTTTTAACGATATTGATCGTTTTGTCTCCCGTGAGGTGAGCGCAGAAGACTTGGGACGAAAAACAATCCATAGTCTAGTTACGTCACCTGCCCGTCAGATGCCAACGCCTTACGGCGAGGCACCGGGAAAGGTACCCAGCGGGCAGCCTCGCCCCTGAATACCAGTTTGAAAGATATCTCCGTCTAGAATTAACCTTCAAGATACCTCCTACCTCCTGACTGGTTACAGGATAGAGGTCGTTTGCGCGGTCCCCTCCCTTATGAAGCGGTGATACGGTGTCTACCGAATTTATCGCGGACCACGTCATTGTTTGCCCGACTATTCACCCGGGATCGGGTGGCCAAATTGTCGTTTCAAGAGCAGTTGCCATAAGGTTAACAACCACCCTCGCTCTAACGACCCTAACTGTCTAAGAACTACAAAAAAGGCAACACTAGTACATAGACAGTGCGGGGTATGAAGTGGCGGCCGGTGGTGGCGCACAACCGCCTGCTTCCCCAGCCGCCGATTACTCGGAGGGGGGCGCCAAACGTTTTAGTGCTCAGCTTCCCATCCTGTATAATAAATATTGAGAATACGTATCATCCTAGAAGTCTGATTTTCACGTGTAAGATCATATGCAATTTGCGGAATTTTGTATATTTTAATGCATATCCCAGTTGTCGCTCAGATCGCAGACAAGGCACCTAAATATGTTATCAGTCTTCTTCAGTAGAATTCTATAACCTGTAACTGTAGTGTGTTTACGGTCACTTTACTGGCAATCGTTTACTTGGTCTTTGTTTGTTTGTTTGTTTATACTCTTTATTGTTAAAATGTCACAATGGGCGGGTTTATTGTCATGTGACAATTTCTTACAACCAACCCTACTATGACGTGTTATATGTATGTGTGCGTGTAAGATGTCTGTAAGTGTGTGTCTTGTTATTGCATTCGATCGACAGAATTGAAAATGCAATTCCGTTTATTTGATCCCAACGGAAAATGGTGACCCAGCCGGGAATCGAACCCGGGACCTTACAATATAAGATCAGGCGACCTAACCACTATGCCACCGGGCCGTGTGACATATAGCACCCTTTGTGGTGTTCTGCTTCAACCTATATTCGTCTGTAGCTCAAGACACACCTACCATTGTAACATTGTTAATGAGCTGAAATTCTTTCACGCTGCTGGCCATTTTGTACAGTGGGGTGTTGTCATCTACAACGGGCGAACCCGTCACCTCAGGTAGTTTTAACGATCGGTCGTTCTATCTCCCGTGAAGTGAACGCAGAAGACTTGGACAAAACAATCCACCGTCAAGCTCCGTCACACGTCACATCCAGGAAGGTATAACGATAGTGATTGTTCTTTTAACCTGGAATGAACGTAGAGACTTTGGGACGAAATACAGTCCACCGTCTAGCTACTAGCCCGTGAGAGTCCACTGTCTTCTTTTC
This sequence comes from Micropterix aruncella, assembly GCA_944548615.1. Taxonomy (NCBI): domain Eukaryota; kingdom Metazoa; phylum Arthropoda; class Insecta; order Lepidoptera; family Micropterigidae; genus Micropterix; species Micropterix aruncella. The sequence goes on from OX155958.1 coordinate 11,357,451, forward strand.
GAACAGCTGGCAGCCTCGCGCCCTTCTTACCAGATTAAGCGGGATTTATCCGACTTACCGTCTGTTTCCGGGTCCGACGTCGCTTGAGCGGCCTCTACCTGATGAAAACTCAGCGGTAATTCAGGTTGAATTTATCGCGAACTGTGACGTCATATGCCCGTTTTTTCATGCACGGTCGGGTGGCCATCCGATCGGTTCAAGGGCGGCTGACATCAGGTCAACATCCAGCCTCGCTGCTTAGGAAACAGTATATCGTTTCCAGACTTCTCCGGTTATTAGCCGTAGTGCACAGTCGATTGGTTGACGCAGCACGGTGTGCAAACCGCCTTGTAGCGCCCGAAAGCTACCTCCCAGGGAAACTGCACGCATGCATTGAGAGGCAGGGGAATCAGAGTCCTTACCGGGATAGACCCTCTACGAAAAGGCTACTGGATATGAGTTAACGACTAGAGTTAACGAGCACGTCTTAGTGGTACAACTGCACAGGAACCATTAGCTACCAAAGTGACCATTAGCTACCTGTAATTAATACAGTAGGTATCAAAAGCCTGTATAGCCATCCAGTATGAACAATTAGTATACTAGGTATCATCTGTTTATCTTATATTGTTGATGTCTACGCCTTAACCCACTTTCGAATTTATGTAGCGTTTCCTTTGCGATAAGGTCTGAGTAAATGTAACACTGTCTGACTCCACCTTTTTAGAAATATTCTGCCCAACCTTGTCGTGCGCTCTTTAGTGCGAGTAGAGCTTTATATTACTAATATCTATTATATATTATGCATCAGAGACAATATCGCTTGACAGCCTCATATAATATGTCAAATGGTCGGCCATGACACGTTCGCAAGTTGTTACGCAGTGACGACCTCAAACAGTTGCCGCAGTACCTCAGCGCAACAAATTGCGGGCAATTTTGTCATTTATATACTTGAATGCAATTAGTACGATGATCGCCTTATTGGGCTATTGTTAAAGAGGATAATTACCAGACATATTATATGAATAGCAAAATATAGGTAATTGATCTGTCAATGTCAATCAATTCAAGCAATGCCATCTTGGATTCTACTGCGTACTTCGATGCCAGCGAAATAATATTCCGCAGGCTAGAGTGCTTAGAAACCTCTATTACAACGCATGCCTACAGATTTGAAGTCACAGAACTCTACACATCCTATCGATATTTATTTATTTACCAAGACATAACACTAGCCAACAGTGAAAATGTAACAAAAACAAAGTCAGTTGTTCTGACTTTGTTCTTAAAATCTGATCAACCACGCTGATCACGAAAACTACCATAAAAACTTCCGATTAGCCATAGTTCTTGATATAAAGGGGGGGGCGAATCAGTTAATGAAAACCATTTCCATTGAACCTTCTTTTGAGAAAATGTTCTGCAGTGCTACGATAGACTGGGGTGTAACATGTCTTTGAAGTTACACTTCTTACATTCACACTTAGACTTCTTCCCCGAAAACTGTGGTGCTGTTGGCGACGAACATGGGGAATGCTTCCACCGAGAAAATCGGACATGGAAGAAATATACTAGGGAAAGTTGAGTGAATTAGCAGATTGTTGCTGGATGCTCATCAGGGAATCACTAGCAACAAAATACAAAAGGCAGGCAAAGCGATTGCGCCATCAGTGACCTTCATCAGAGGGATAACTTCAATGTAAATACATGCATAGGCATTCTGAAAAGCTTCAATAAATAAAACGCAAGAGTTATACTTGCATTTTTATTACCATTTCCGTCAGCACCCTTGAAAGGGTGGATTACCAATTTTTTTTTGTAACATCAATGTTACAAAAACAAGTTCAATGTTGTTGACTAGTGGAATTAATCTTATAGACAATTCCAAATCTTTAAATATTATTCTACACTGTATTATACACATATCCAATTATTACCTAACCTATCTTGCAATTTTTTAGGTACTACTTTTTAAAGAACTTTTTTACTAAATACTTACCTGATTCCGTGATTGCTAAGAATGCCATTACCGTATATGGTAGCTGGGTAAAGTTCACTGTCCAAATATCCTAGTCTAGCACAGGCGAACATAGTGAATATACAATAGAAAATGTTTTATTTTCATTTTCATTATTAGGTTTGTTTTTTTGTATTTAAGCAGACATTTCATATATATACTTTTTATGGTGTAGATCGTGTAAAAAGCTTTAACTTATATTTCTTTTTGCTTTCCTGGCAAAGGAAAGTATTGTGAACGCACTTCTTTGTGTCTGTGTGTGTGTATTCCTTCACGATAGCGCCGAAACGCTTCTTCATCCGATTGAGCAGAAATTTGGCACGCAGGCATCATTTGGTCATGACAGGAGTTGTGGTTGAAATCAGTCCACCAGGGGGCGCGCTAGTCATATTTTAATCTCGAAATATTGGATATAAACAGTTGCATCGTTGGGCCGAAATTACATTGTGAATTTTGGTTAGAATATCTGATATACAAGCTATACTAATAATATTTAAATGCCGCCACGCATTTTAATCAAATGTTAATGCCGAGCCACCCGAGGCTATCCGAGAAACGAACTGAGCTGCCCGAGGCTTAATCCCCTGCCGATAGAGGGTGCTCTTCAATTTTATTTATGAAATTAATATTCAGGTGAAATCAGTGCTCGGGTACTTGCCGGGAATGCCTTGGGGTGACACAGCCGATTTTTTTCTCATTGTCGAGAGATTCCGTTAGGATAACGATGTCGTCTGCACCGTCCTGCCCCATTCAGACATTTTATTTCTGCATTTCTGTTTACCCCCGATATTTTTTGCGTGTCGCTCCTTATCGTCAATGACATTTGTCATAAATATGTATGCGTCTAGGTCAACATATTCGTGTCCTCCTTTATCTGATGGTTAAATTGCCGAAGCGGCATAAACTCAATACTCAGCGCCGCACGCGTCCACATATATATAAAAGCGAATTTCGTGCGTAGGAGTTTCAGCTAAAATTGTAAAGGCCCGGGTAATTATAATGACAATGGCAGCAACATAATAAATGTTGCTCGATTTTTAACGAGGTCTTATTTATTCGAGGTCGATGGACGCGTCATTCTGAACAATGCAGCGATATAGATACTATACCTATATCTTCTCCTCCAATATCAGACGTAGGCGACCATGACAGCGATTCCCACTTTCCTGCCCCTATTGAAATCGCATGATCTCTACGTAATCGTCCAAAATAAAAATAAAAACACTTTTTTCTCTCTTTTAGACGTGTAAATTTGTAGACGGGTATGTTTAAACACACACTAGCCCAATCGGGCCCAGTGTGAAACTGGGTGAAACACCCAGATTCGCGAACTTTGTGAAATAAAATCGCAATTAGTTCTAATTACGATCATTTATATAAATAAATACAAACGGAGCTGCCATGGAATTCACCGACCGGAGTCGGGCCCATCATAATACTATTTTTTTTTACACTTCTGGGGGGTGAGCAGTGGATTCCGGACTTACGAACCGGCTGTGGTAGGTTTAGGACAGCTGTCTTGCCACATGTGAGCGTTCACCTTGCCACCCATTCACTCCCCCTTCGAAGCCATAGAATTTGAGATGCGCAAATCGCAGTTTTAGATAATTTTTCTAAGAAAGAGTTGATTATTTTTCTGGAAAGGCCAAGATCTTTAAAGAGGTGAAATAGAGATTTAGCTGGCAGGCCACGAGCGCCAACTTCCACCGCGTGAAGGTGAACAGTGAAGCCGTTCCGGGTTACGGCATTTGCAAGATCATGGTATTTATTTAATTTGTACTCGTGGTCTTTTGGGATATTTGATTCCCATGGAACAGTTAATTCTACGATAAGAGCCACCTTCCGAGATAGAGAGTAAAGAGTTATATCTGGACGGAGGGCTGTGCATCCGAGACTTTCAGGGAATTTATACTGCTTAGAGACCGAATCAACCTCCAGAATCCAATCTGTAGCTTTCTCGATTATTGAGAAAGGTTTTGTAGTTAAATGTTTTTTGCCTTTAGAGCCATCCCGCACAAACTGTATTGGGCGTTTGGAGGATACTGTCAAACCCTTGTTGGCACGAGCCACTGAGAGACTAATTACCTCGCGAATAACAGCGAGAACTTTGTCATGGCGGTAAGTGTACCGTCCTTGATCTAAGGCCACCTTGCAGCCAGCTAGAATGTGCCTAGCTGTGCAAGGGGTATTGCTACAGAGGGGACAAGAACTATCCTCGGCAAAGCTCCAACGAGCGAGGTTACTGGGGTCTGGAAGTGTATGCTGAAAGGCATTCAAATAAAATTTAGTGATATTCGTCAACTAAAATCGAAATTAATTTAAGCCAGCGAGAGAGGGCAATACGTTAGAGCGGAATATAAAATGAATGGTTTGACACTTTTCTAGAATAAATGTGCCAATCGATCATAGTGGTATAATTTAGGATCATACGAAATATTTTCGAACTAATTTAGATGGTTTTATGTTCGACAGGTAATTTGGGTGCAGAAAAAGGTACGATCGTACATTTTACGTTTTACTTCCCGCTCTAACGCATGCTCTCTCTCGTTTGCATGTTTTATTTTCTGATATTCACGAAGAAACCGTATCTGTATCTGGTTATTGTTAGTAGTATCTGGTTATTGTTATTTTAGTTTATTCTGTTTTTAATATTACCTTTCATACAATTTTACTATTCTACATTGGACTATGTTATCTATTATTTTACTGCTAGTTTATTAGTTTTTCCTTCTTTACCAATTTTAATTTTCATCTCACACATATTTAATATTTTTAAATTTTAAGCTATTGCATAGCTTTTATCGCGGGCCTAGGCCAGCGCGGCGACCGAATGAAGAAATTTCTTAACGAAAATTAATGATTTTAAACTGATAATTACGTCTAAACGAGTACTGCTTACGATTCGAAAAAAATATATGTTAAACAAGAACATTTTCCTAATATTCTTAGCTTTGAATATTTTAGATTTTGATTATATTACATAGTGTAATTAATTTGTGAAATTAGGTCTAACCGAACACAAAAACGACTACTACGCAAATACTATCTGGCGTATTATTATGAAACCTGCACCATTTTAAAGATAATTTAATTATCTATCTTTTTATCTACGATTTTTTTCGAATAATTCGGTTTTTTTGCTTTATTGAATAAAAAATTCGTGCGCGGCGCTCTATCGAAAGACGTTTAAATTATTCCGAATCATTTGCTTCCGCAGCCGCAAAGGATTCGGAATAATTTCAACGTTTTCCGATAGAGCGCAGTTATCTGATATCAGAAAACATAAAATAAATAAATAATTATAATTGCATAAGTTGTTAAAAAAATGCTATGCAATAGCTTTACCGTGGCAGTCCCCGAGTGCCACAAGTATTTTTTTTTCATCATAAACAATTGACGATGTCGATTTCAAATAATAATATGCAACCACATTTTTATTGCGTTAATTGAACATACTACTAAGTTATAATTTTCCGTTTTCACGATATTTTTTTGACTTTTGATTGTATGCGTATTTCCCTCGATTATTGAGGTTGAATATTTATAGAGTATTCTGCGTAAACACTTTCAAAATATCGTGAGAATAAATTCGAGTAAGCCAGTCTAGGTATATATAGTACGAAAAGGAGTAATTGGCAAATAATAACCGGTAATAAGGTTATTATTTCGATATAATTAGCCAATGAATAGCAGGTTAACATGGAGGAGTTTAACTTGTTTTCGCATTAACGGGTTGATTTTGTTGTCCAGACATATAGAAATAGTTTATTTTTTGGATAAAACTTTTAAGGCGACGTACTACTTAAAAAATAAACCGTATCTGAGTTTTTAAGCCCCGCCTACTTACCCCCTCCCCTCGCGACGGGGCAGGTGTTTATTATGTTGACTCATCTCGCAGCGATATTCACTCGCTATCGATGTCTGGACTAAACACACTAGGTATACACTATTGCAATGGGATTTATATTTTGGGATTATGCAAGTGTCATGTACCTACGCTGGTGAAGAAGGCTACGCTTTATCATCATCTAAACTTGAACATTATATTACTTTCCCGGCTGCCACTGGTAGGGAAGGTGTTGTGATCGTGCGGAAAAAAATGTTTAGATAACGATAGAGATGTCCATTTTGAGGTCCACCAAGATGATTAAGACCATTTTCAGAGAAATGTATGTCTGTTTGCCTGTATGTAATCTCTCACGATAACTGCCGAGCCGTTGAACCGATTGAGTTGAAATTTGGAACATAGGGATAGTATCACCCTGGAATGCGCCCATTAGATTTTGGCTGTCAACTGTTAAACCAAACTATCACTGTCAAAAATTGACAGAAGCCATATCTTACAGAATTTCATTTGCGATATGTCATTTGAAATCCCCTGAAAAACTGTATTAAGAAGAGTCACCTGTCACTAATTAATTTTCGACATTTTAAAATTATTTTAAATGGTGATAGATGACAATTGGAGAAATGCCGTTAACTGTTTTGGATACAGTTTTCCAAGGGCTTTTAAATGACATAAATCGCAATTCATGTTCCGTGAGATACAGCTTTAGTATTTTTTTGATAGTTGTAGTGACAGTTTTTGATAGTATTTTTTGGCAGAAAAAACATTTAGAATCGAATTAAAAAACAACATTGTGTATCGAACTATTTATTCGCGGTATAATAGTTCTTTGAGGAGGACATAACGACACCCATCGCCTTGTACATTATCATTAAAAAATTATTTAATTAAAAAGTAATATAATTTATTTTTAGATACTGTAAGCACATCATTGTAAACTTTAAAGAAATACACATCATTAAAAATAAATAATTATTAATTAAAATATAAAATCATTAAGACAAAAAATCATGAAGACATTTCTGGTTGGCAAAGTAGTCTGTTATTTCTGAGTAGATACATACATATTAAATGTAAAGAGACGAATAAATACATTTAAAATTGCGCAGTACATTTGAGACTTCCTTTTTGTAGCCTTGACAGTGTCGCTTTGTAGTGGTGCGCCGACTTTTGTAATTAAAATTCATCAAATGATAATACATTTTCAAAAGCCTGTTCATCATTATTAATTAGATCTGTACTCAGCACAGATTTGGAATATCGTGTACTTTTCGGTGGCTCTATATTGCTTGTGCTTTGCTTTGGAGTGTTATTGGCAAGTACATTCTCTGTGAGTTCTTTGCTCACTTTGTGATGGAATCACTGAAAACTAACTACCGCTTAAGCGTTGGACAAGGGAGAGGAACCGATTTCTTTCGTTTTATCGTGTCGTTTCTTTTATTTGCTTCTTTCAAAGTGTATTCAGGCTCCCTTAAATCCATATTCCTTCATGCTCCTGGATCGATAATTTCAGGTAATACACAGTCCATATAAAAACAAACAAGTTTTTTCCATGACATTTGTCCAAATCAAATCATTCGTCTGTATATATTCGGTTTTGAGGAGATCGTTTTTACCAGACCAAAATGTAAATAGGCACACTTCCTTTCCAGTTATATGTATCGTTCCAGTTACAGTTTCTTTCCAGCACACTTTCTTTAAAGTTATCCACAATACCACAGATAGTTCATACCTTGTTGAAAACTTACGTTTTTTCGTTCCTCAGCGATTAATTCGCAATTCACGCACGTTTGAGGTATCTCGTGCCAATACCAACTACGGGAAACATTCCATCGCTTATGGGCTGATATGCACGTACGACTCTTGTTTCTCCACCATCGACATTTTCAATCTCAACCAACCGACGTTCGTTAAAGAATTATTCAAATCAATTGCACCTAACGAGCTTGTTAATACCTATAGTAATTAGTTATATACTTTCTATACAACAAAATAAATTCGAAATTTAAATTCTAAGTGTCAACATATTTTAAAATTTTCTACCCTCTAAATAATAATTAAATAATAAATTTTAGTGATTATAGTGCAATTCTATAGTCTGGATTAACTCGCGGTTAACACGGGACGCGTCCCGAAGGATCTGATCGGTCTGAGCTGTTCACTTTAAATATTCGACCAGCGTGTCTATGGAAAAGTCGACCATCGAAAACAAGCGAGCTGTAGTTACTGGCTGAAGGCAGATCGACTTTGCTGAAGATACATCGGAGGACTTACTGAAGGTGGTGGTGGATTTGATTGACCAGCCACCTTTCGAAGACTATATGCAAAGACTCTCAGAAGGAGGTTACCGCAAGGTATAAGGACGATCAATTGTGCGCTGGCAGCTTAGAAGGATTACGAGACTCTTGTGGAGGCGATAGTGGTGGACCTCTGCAAGTGGCGATAGCTGACAACCAATGCCTTTTCAACATAATCACCGTTACCAGTATTGGAAAGAGCCCTTGCGGAAGTGCCAAGGGACCTGGCATATACACTGCCGTGAAGAGTCATGTGAAATAAATGGCGTTTTAGGAGTATGTCTACCGGCGAAAAATTGTCCAAAAACTGAGGGGGATTTGCCAAAAGGGAAACTATCACAATATTGTATAATGTCGGAACAAGAGACTGTATGCTGTATTCAACACAGCCCCATGAGCAACAACACGAGATCATCAGAAAACCAGGATAAATCCAATAATGCATCTTCTATATCACCGCCTACTACAACAACTACCAATAAGTCACCGGTCATCTCTACAATAGCTCCAGAAAAAACTCAAACATCACCACAAGCCATAACTACCAATTTCATAAATGACAGTGTGAAAAACGAACTAAATCCGAAAAAATAGCTCTGCAATATTGAGTAAAAATTTAACAATGACAGTCATTGCTGCGTTAGCGATTAATTGATTTATTTTATTTTATCTGCATCCAAACTTTTCTCTGGTCGTAACGGTCTCCGTTCCATCGGGTTCAGAAGAGGGAGGAAGAGAGAGTGCACCCGTGGTCGCGCGCCCACCTGTGCACTATAATATAGCCTGCGCACTTGACTGCTTCCGAACAGTGGACTCTGAGAAGACTAAAGAAGTCACTAGAATCTACAATGCAGTCGCTGTGGCCGAACACGGCTAGAAGGATATATATACAACATATCAGTAGCTACCACAAATATTTATAAATATCTATAATATGTATATTGTATGCGCTGTATTTTTCCAGAAATAAAATAAAAAATAAATAAATAAAAAGAAATTATATATGGACCTGTCCTTGAACTTGAACGTACCAGTGATGTTTGATGCTGATTTCAAGTTTTCCATCTTTCTGTTTCCAAAATGTCACTTTTCTTTTTCTTGTCGCTTCCGTTAACCAGATTCTATGCGCTGTAATGGGAAATTTGACTTCAAAAATATAATCATCAGATATTCCATCTGGAGAAGCTCCCAAAAATGGAAATTTAGGGTCAATGAATAATCCACATTGCTGAATTTCCACTTTTTCTAGACATATTTTTCATTCTAGTGCAGTTGTTTCATTTTCTTTTCCATGGCAAATTGATGCTACGTTGCTCAAATCCCATTTTCAGTCATGGATTTAACTAAATTGGCGCATTTTGTGTGTTGTTAACTATTGACAATTTTGCCAAAGTTAGACGCAGTTACCATTTTTCTTCGTAATTCCAACCACTCGCTGCTTTCACCTTGAATAACCGTAAGTTTTTCAATTCGCAATCGATCATTTTTCTATTTTCCAATTCTTGAAATAACAGAGCTTTGCTTTTTTCGAATATTTCTGATGGAACATCGGGTTGGTTGCAATGTTCTCCATAATGCGAATTATTGTTTTTTTTTTCAAAAAAACTTTCTGCTTTTATTTCTTTTATAAAGAATGGATTTACTTAAATGCCTCTGTCTTCTTTATTCCACTTTTGATATCCTGCCAGAGGGACTTTTGCCTATATATTTTTTATGTAATCTTGAGAGTGGCTGTTTTGTATTAAATGATATAACTGCCGCATTACATCGCGCTTGGTAAGACTGCTTTTGGATGTAATTTGTCCTCTTACCACCAATAAATTTTGCAATGATGCCGTTAAACCTTTCGAGAACATTACTATCTACATCATGAATTAGGCTTCTTGCATGTATTGCTACCTACGTTTTAAGTTATGTAACGTATTCTTTCCCAAATAATGTCACCCATCAAACAACTCATTGCATCCAGTGTTTCATTTTCCGACAAACAATTTTAAAAACTTCTACATTTATCATGGTTTCCAAATGCATCTATCGGGGCGTTCAAAATGTCATTATACAGGCAATCAATTTTCTCATCAATTGAAAAGTTTTGACATTTATTATAAGCTACTGCTGATGTAATATTTCTTCGCATTTTTAGTTTTTTTTTTCACAGACATTACAAGTTGAATAAAAGCTTTTAAAAAGTAGATACCTACGTTTTGTTTTTTAAATTACAATTCTGCCTATCTGACGGTTTTCTATATTAGAACGGTCAGAATCGTAGCCTAATAGTATATTATATTTATACATGGTGTATAGCTTTGTCATATGGCTCTAACGCAAATGTATTGGCATTATTTACTGTCCTCTTATATATGACACATTTTGACTCACGGGAAGCAAGCTGAAGTGGCGCACTTGTTTTAAACTCGCATAAGATCACACCGGTCGTAGGTTCAAAACCTACCGATATGTATATTTTTTTTTTGTTTTTATACATAAAGAAACATTGTTATCAAATAAATGAACACTTTTTATTAAAAAAAAGTAATATTGTAAATTTAAAAAAAAAAAAATAAATATTAAATATTATTTTACTTATTATTGTTTCTATTTTTCAACATATGATTTATCATGTTTTTAAACCTCTTTCATTTACACGGTGAAATAGCCATCTAAAACCGATATTTTTTTACTTCACATCTCCGATCCATCGAAATGTCAATTTGGTAATAATAAGTCATGAAACAGAGCGTCGCGAACGCAACCGCATATGTCGGCCTTCGAAGCCGAAATGAACCACGTTTCTAAGAGCCAATAACATTTCATTATAAAAGGTTGGCTGTTATGCCATTTGAATCAGTAATTGATCCCCACATAAGAACCATATTGACCCAATGTCGCTTGCGGCATTTTGAATGCCAGCGCGTCGTCGCGAGAAGAGCGCGCTCATCTCATTGTATGACAAAAATAATATAAACGGGCTCTGCAAAATATTATTTTTAAAATATACTGATATTTTATTTGAAAAAAATAATCGTCAGTACTACAAGTTTATTGTACATAGTTTATGTAAAAAAAAACAAACTTGAAAAAAACACACAGTAATAAGTAATATTTAACAGTGAATATGGATGAAAGTTACACTTTTTATATAATTTTTTTTAACAAGAAAAACTTATTTTTTTAAATTTATGCGAAAGCATTCCTCTTTACAACTATTGTTAAAATGCCGTAGTATTTTTTTTGAGTTTCTTGATCGTGCAGTTTAGTGTGAGGCACGTTTCAAAAAATGCTCTAAAATGAAAATTTCCTGTATAGCTCCCAGATTTAATTATTTTCCTCAATTTTCCAATACTTAAAAAAAATCTGAAATAGCTATCTACTTAAGAAAGGTACTGTGAGTTACGATAATTTTTTTTTGTTGGCTAACATCATCAGTTATTTCAGTATGACTGTTCAAAAATTGCCAAAAAATGTAATTTTCGAAATTTACCTACATCGTCGCCTTAACTATATTCTATCACGCAATAAAGGCCTATATTGTTTTCTGTAAAGTTTTGTCTTATTGAAGCAATATTTAAACAAGAATATTATTGTCCCATTATTGGCGGGATTTAGGTCTAGTTATAAATAAGATACAACATATTTACCGCATGAATTTTGTAGCACCCGACATTTCGGTGATGTTGCAACCGCCGTTGTCCAGGGTAAACCGAAGTTCTGTTAATCGTAATTCGTTGTTCTGCGGGTAGGCAGCAAACTGTTGCTGTTACTACGAAGATTATAAAGGTGGTAGGGCGGCGGGTTCTGCGGGCATGTATTTTGAAAATCCGTTGTGGATTCAACACTCACGTATCGTGTGTAAAGTCCCTGCGCTCGGCGATGGGCAGTGAGAGCATTTTAAGAAGAGGGTTCCACGTAGTATAGAAATTGGAAACGTCGTTTCTATTGAAGTTTTGGGTTCTTCTTATTTCAATTGTTTTCCGGATCATGCGAGGAAAGGAAAATTGTTCTATGGATAGCACAATGGGATTTGGAAACTGCTACCAGTGGTTAGTTCCGTTATCCAATATGTGTTTGCAGATCGCCGGTTTTTTTCGCTGAACGTTTTTAACAGCTTTGCTGTGTTCCATCGGTCGAGTGGCTATGGGCCGTGTCGTTTGGCCAACGTCGGCTTACCCACATCTGCATTCGATTTTATACACACCTGGGGTTTGCAGTGGTATCACATCCTTTACAGGCCTCAGAGATCGAGTTTTGTGTCGGTTTGAAAGAACATTTTTATATTGGAATTTGTTTAGCATCTTATTTAATCCATCCGTCAGGCCTTTGATCAATGCAGGATTTACGTATACGCTACACAAGCTATAGCTTAGGGCCCCGATCGTCCTGTTTGACAACCAAAAAGGGCAAGGACGTATCAAGGACAGTCAAAAATAAATTCGAGAAAAAATGAGAATCAGGGAGAATCCGCGACTTAAGTACCTAGTGTTAGACACGTATCCAGGAGGGGGGATAGTTGGGATTTAACCCCCGGAAATCCGGTGTATTTTCGTTTCATTGTACGAGCAAATTCAAGTTTAGTGGGTGCAACTCGCGTTGTTTCAATGAATGTCCCCCCCCCCCCTCCAACTGATGTCTGGATACGTGCTTGCAAAGAGGGCCCAAAAATGTAAAGGGAGCCCCCGAGATTTCGGCAGCCTAAAGGCTTCCACATAGGTTAATCCGGCACTGCCCTTGAGTATGGTAAGAATGCTCACGATCTGACAGGTTTCTGTTTCGTTTGTATTTGATCGTGTGCGTGTTTCGTGATCACTAGAATAAGTCGCACTGCTTCACGGTGCAGACTCTTCGTACCCGAATTGGATATTTTGACAGTAAACTTAGCACAGCTACAAATTATGGTATTGGCATTTCTTAGCAATCAGGGAATTAGGTAAATGTGTATCATTTAGTATAAAAGTACTTTGAAAAGTAGTACCTAGTAATAACAAGAAAGATTAGATAATAATTCAACTATTTAAATGTCTGCCTTAGAACAGGCTATTGCCTATTTAGGCGACATTAAAAGTAAGATCACTGGCTTTCTGAACAGTTTCTGGCATAACGGGTTATCAGTTTTTTTGCTACTGGGTTCACGGTCATGACATTGTAATTGTATATGTCGATTTACTATAGATAATTGTAAATTACCAAAAAAATAAATTGAAAAAAAATAGGATATATGAGTAATTAACAGCCCGGTGGCATAGTGGGATAGGTAGCCTGATCTTACATTGTAAGGTCCCGGGTTCGATTCCGGCTGGGTCACCATTTTCCGTTGGGATCAAATTAACGGAATTGCATTTTCAATTCTGTCGATGGAATGCAATAACAAGACACACACTTACACAAATATTACACGCACACATACATATAACACGTCATAGTAGGGTTGGTTGTAAGAGATTGTCATATGACAATAAACCCGCCCATTAGAGTATAAACCCGCAATAAAGAGTATAAACAAACAAACAAACAAAGTAATATAGTCTAGAATAATTATTAACGATTTGTAATATTCTGTGTGGATAATTATGTTTTGGTAAATAAATAAATACCAGTTCTTCCCTTTCTCTCCTCTTCCTCTCCCAATTTCCTCTTCTCGGGCATTATTTGTTTTAAATTCTTCCTGTTGTAAGTATATTATGAAGACGGTCTGAATATTATGTAATAATCATTATTTTCACAATGCACGCATGTACCACTGTGTTTAGGTTAGTTGTAAAACATTGCCATGTGGCAATAAGGTCGACTTTTTGTATAACAATTAAATATTATTATTATTATTATAAGAATTATATCAGTTTAAGTCTAGTACGAGACTTATAAGAGCGTATCCCATATATGGGTCAGGGTAACTTCCTATGGCTTCTGATAGACGTTTGACCAACATTTGCCATGCATTCGTAACCCCTCAACAGACACGCCAAGTGTCTCATATCCGAGTGTCGTGTCGCTCGTCCGGCATCCAATAAATCCCACCGCGTGGCCTGGCCAATGGCCGGCGAGCCCGCAGACGACAGACAACCCACAGGCCGCAGTCTGCAGACGAGACGATGCGAGACACAAATTGGCGGAGACGAGGTCGCGCTGCGGCCAACACGAAAATAGGCGTTGACACCGATACCCGAATAGAAAGCCAATCCACTCCATTTAAAAGGGCGGTGGACGAATAGAACGAGCAATAGTTGGAAGCCAGCGACAAAAAAAGTGCAAGAGTTGTGTAAAAGCTGTTTCTTTCAGATCAGGCGGTATTTTGACCATAGAATGCCGGGGTAAAAGTCAGCAGGCCAGAATCCGAGACACCTGGCGCTGGCCTACTAGGAAAGTTGCAATTTTAATGAATACCCCCAAAGTGTTTTAAAAAATCTGAAAATGTCTCATTGAACAGTGGATGCAATAAATAACTCGAAAAAATGGCCAGACTGCTTAACAATAGAACGCGTGGCGTCAGCATTACTCCGTACATGTCACAAAAATTAAGTCCCTGCAAATAACCTGATACGTATTTGTCGGTAACTATTACGCATCGTTCTAATGTATCGCGCAATATAATAGACTTCATTTTTGTGACATGTATGGAGCATAAAATCGAAGACTATCGCGGTTGTTTGACATTATAAATAGGATAGAAAACGAATTTACCGCGTGAAATTTGTAGCACCCTCATTTTGTAGCACCTCAATTTGGGTGCTACAAATTTCACGCGGTAAATTCGTTTTCTATCCTGTTTATAATGTATGGAGCAATTCTGACGCCGCGAGTGTATTGTCAAGCAATCTGACCATGTGTTTCGAGTTTTGTTTTGCATCCACTGTCTACTGATTAATTTTCACGTTTTCCGAAACACCTTAGGGGTACTAATTAAAATTACACCTTTCCTAGTACGCCAGCGCCAGGTGTCCTGGAGTCTGGCCTACTCTACCGCAGCATTATATGGCCAAAATACTATCTGATCTAAATGTATCATGTTTTACAAAAAAAAGCACTTTTTTGTCGATGCCTCTTATACTATACCGCCGATCCAGTAGCACCGCGGCCCCTAAGCTACTCCATCATCGTTTGCACTACAGCACATATTTTGTGAGTCTTTACTAAGAAAAAAATCGGTTGTGTCACCCCACTTTCTAGTCTTCTTCAGTCTATGGGTACTTTTCCGGCAAGTACCCATTTCGTCTGAATGTTATTCGTCAAGACTGATTTCGTCTGAATGTTAATATTATAAATAAAATCAATGAGCGCCCTCTCTCAGCCGACGGTCGAACCCGTTTCGGTTCCGTCACAGCCGCTTCGGGCGGCGCAATTTTTTTCTCGGCTAGCCTCGGTCGGCTCGGCTTTAATATGTGATTAAATATATAGCGGAATTTAAATATTATTAGTGTAGCTTGTATATGGGATATTCCAACCAAAAGTCTATATGTCTAATATTTCGAGATTAAAATATCACTATTGCCCCCCCTAGTGGACTGATTTCAACCACATTCTTTACAACTCTTGCCATGACCAAATGATGCCTGCATGCCAAATTTCAGTTCTTTTGCGCTATCGTGGAGAAATACACACACCCGCACACATAGACAGACACACACACAGACTTATTATTATTATTTGTTGAGTGGGGCTTTTCTAAGTTCTTTATGAGCATTGTAACACTGCGACCATTGCTGATCTATTGTGTTCGCCACCTATTATAGTTATGCGCTAAGCCTCGTGTCATTTAAGAACCGCAACAGGCTTTTGGCGCCAGATTGTTTTACCTCCTCAGGTTGGAGGTAATGACCACCCAAGTGGGTGTATCTTTTACGCATCAGCGGGCCACACTCGCACATGAGGTGCCGGGGAATTTCCTCTGCCCCTTGGCAGAACCTGCACATTTTTGTGTCTCGGAGATTGAGGTTATAACTTGTACATGTGTTTGTTTAGGCCACAATACCCCGTGAGCGCCCTCACCAGTATGCGTAGATTGTTATAAGGCCTCACGGTCGTAAGCCTTAATTAGCTCTTTGGAATGATTCAACCCTGGCGTGTTGTTCCAGTGGTTGACGGATTGTTCTAAACATATTTCTTTTAGCATTAGGTTTGCAAGGCTTTTTCGTACGCCACAGCAAGGTTCAGGGCCTTATAACGTTTCCTTTGCTCCCGTCTTAGCAAGTTCATCGGCATACACACACCCACACACATAGACAGACACACACACAGACATACACACGTATCATATTTTATTTTGATAGCTGCGAAATTAGTCGAGATAATCGACAGTGAAATGCAGACAGACATACACAGACAGAGAAGTCTTAAAACAATGTTTCGTTTACACTATATGATATGGAACACTAAAAATATGGAGTATCTGCATATAAGTGCTACTTTGTCGCTAAAGCAGACCGCACTCAAGTCGTGAATAAATGAATCGCTTGTCTGAGTGGAGTGGATTGGTTTTCCATTCGCGTATCGGTGTCAATGCCTATTTTAAAACAGCTGTTTATAGATTTCGAAGCCGCTTGCGACTCAATCAATAGGAAAATGGTGTACAGAGTAATTATTTGGTAGAATTAAAATGACGTTAAATGAAAAAAAAACAATTAATACAAGATGTACAAGTTGCAAGTTGTTAAAAATATTTCATCACCTGTTACGTACACACGAAGAACGTCAATAGAAAAAATAGTACATTTTGTTTTTTTTTTTATGGATTCTGTTTCTCCCCTGTAAATAACCCCAAAGAAAACTAGAACCTACCTTTTCCTAACAGACTTCAAAAAAAGGAGGAGTTATCAATTCGGTTGTATTTTGTTTTTAATGTTTGTTAGCTCAGAACTCGGTCATTTATGAACCGATTTGGAAAATTATTTTTTTGTTTGAAAGGATATACTTCCACATTGGTTCCATTTTAATCAAAGTTCTGATGATGGGGTCCATGAGGAATTGAAGCAACTCCTCAAATATTGTCATATGAAGTTGAAAATTTACATGTTGGTTTAGTTCCGATTACAATGCATTTTGTATGGTAAGCATGACCTGATTCTACACCCAGGGTTGCCTCCCGTCGAGGGGACTCCTCAACGGTTAACAGCACAGACACGAAATTTTGTATACGTATTCAATTATGATAGCCCTTTCTAAGTTTCACCATGACATGTCTGCTGCACTTATAAAATAAATTGGAGTCGTTTCTTGTAAAATTGAGTATTAGTTGGTAAAATTATTGTCTTTATCATTTTTATCATTTTTTTCTAATCTCTTTTGGATGTTGTATTATATAAAACATATGAAAAAAAACGACGACAAAATTGCATCCGATGAAAATCTACATGTGCGACTCTGGATTATTTGGTCGCCGACAACAATTTAACTTATGCTTTTAAGGTGACATGATACCTGGAAACGACCATATCTGAACAATTTTAGATTTATGATTTTTTTGAAAAATATAAGGAATAATTGAAAAAAAGTTTTTTTAGCGAATCCCTCGATAAGGAACCAATTTACAACTTGGGTGGTCGACTACAGCGGGCGAGCCCGTCACCTCGGGAAGTTTTAACGATTAGTCGTTCTATCTCCCTGGAGTGAGCGCAGAAGACTTGAGGACAAAACAGTCCACCGTCTAGCTACGCCACAAAGCCCGTAAGGGGCCAACGCCTTAACCGCGATATAGCCAGGAATGTTACCCAGCGGGCCTACACTCACGCCCTTACTTCCACTTGTGACTAGATTACTCCGGTCTCTCGATTGGTTACGAGTTCGAGGTCGCTTGCGCGGTCCTCTCCCTTACGAAGCGGTGTAACGGTGTTACCGAATCTATCGCGGACCACAGCGTCCTTTGCCCGGCTGTTCACCCAGGATCGGATGGCCGATGCTCATTTCAAGAGCAGTCGCCGTAAGGTCCGCAACCACCCACGCTCTATAGGAACAGCTCTATATAACAGTACTGCTTCCAGACTCCCCCGACTGTTAGTCAGAGTGCACAGTCGATTGGTTTACGCCGCACGGTGCGCAGACCGTCCAGGAGCGCCAAAAGGTTGATTCCTAGAGGAAACTGACCCTAAGGCCAGAGTCCTACCCAGGCTCGCACTTCATGCGTGGAGGGCGTCGGATAGGTGTTGACCCGTGAGTGTGACCAACCCTGAACAGAATGGGTCTTCGTGGCCAACTCAGCAAGGGCCCATTAACTCCCTAAAGGAACCAATTTGCAATTTGGACTCAAAAAAGTTCGCAAAGGTCGCAATTGGAAGTAAGGGCGTGAGTGTAAGCCCGCTGGGTAACATACATGGTTATCTCGCGGATAAGGCGTTGGCCTCTTACGGGCATGTGGCGGAGCTTGACGGTGGACTATTTTGTCCAAGTCTTCTGCGTTCACTTCACGGGAGATAGAACGACCAATCGTTAAAACTTCCTGAGGTCGGGTTCACCCGTTGTAGTTGACAACTCTAGTTGTATAAGTATTTGTCTATTTCATACCTCGGGTCTATGGCTACCTATCCATATTATATATTTATACTAGTATCATTTGTAAGAACGGTAATATCATCCTCACGGGAAGTGCCCTTGGCCTTTCACCGGGCCTTTTGCCTGTCGCTGACCTTAAGAAATATCATTGATAGACTGAGATGATCTTTTTATAGTACATTTTACCTACATGTTTCCAGTGAATGGGAAATCCTCTCTCAACGCCATGGGATGGAGAAATATTCACATCCAGGAAGCGGACGTAATGCTTTAATTCTGACATTTACTCTGCGGAAGTGGGCTTCAGTACAGTTACCGACATCGCGGCAACGGTAATCGAAGCGGTAATATCACTTATTTTAATGGTCAACTGATTAATTTACACGCGAAATGTACCAACACATGAGTACTTACTAGTATACAAACTTAAGCTTAACCTATATCCAAAAACTCAACGAGAAATAAAACATATTTCTTATTTATTTGTTTATTTATCTTTTGCAACATTCCTTTGCGTTATATTGTTTGTTTGTTTCTACTTTTTAATATGAATTTTCACAATAAGCGGATTTATTGCCATACAGCAATCTCTTACAACCAACCCTACTATTAAGTGTATATATGTATGTGAGCGTATAACGTACAATGTGTGTGTATTGTTATTGCATTCGGTCGACAGAATTTAAATGCGATTTTATCCCAACGGAAAATGGTAAACCAGCGGGGAATCGAACCCAAAACCTTACAATGTAAAATCAGGCGACCTAGCCACTGCCACTATGCCACCCGTGTATTGTCTAGGGCCTATTTCTTTAACCAAGGGATATTTGATTTAAATGCGTGATGCAGCTCTGGGATTGTTAAAAATTGAACACTTTCATTTAATATCGTACTATTTAGAAATAACCTACCTATACCTACATTCAGAAAATACCCTTTTCCTAAAAAAAACATGCATTTAGAAAATATTGTACTTTTCAAAAAAGTCATAGTTTCAGGAATATTGTAGTTTCAGAATATATCATATTAAAAAAGTGATCAAATTCGAAAAAATCTTATGCTTATTAATTTTATTCGTCTTATGGATGATCTAATTAGAGATGCTAATATAAACCGATCGAGCTTAGCGCTAGCGTTTTGAAAAGTACCTGTACGGTTCGTCTAAATCAGTGATTCTTAAAGTGGTCGATATAGACCCCCAGGGGTCGATGTCGAATTGCAGGGGCTCCATGTCTGTAAGAAAAAAAATGGGTGTGCATGAGATGTAAATGGGGGTACACGTCAACGGATTCCATTTAGACAGGTCATCACTAACATTTAGGCGATCCGTAAATTTCCTTTTATTTTATATTATAGTATTTTATTATCATAGTGTTTTAAACTTGTATTATTCGCAATAAACAAAATCTCGTATCATGTGTCTTGGAAGGAAATTAACAATCAACTCAAATTGCACCATTAGCCAATTGGGGAGGCGAATGCATATCACTAACGAGGGAGGAAGCGAGTGAGATATGTGAATAAATTGCGCTTCAACGAGTATCTGTGCGAGCGAGTAGAATAGTGTCATATGAATGAGCAAGGGAGATAGAACTACATGTGCAGTTATGAGTGGCTGTCCTCGAATGCTTCGTACTTCAAGGCCGTGGTCGTTTAGAAATGAATGCGCACCGTTCAAGACCCCTCAAATGTGAGGCGTCCAATAATGGATGCCTTGGCAAAATGTATACAAAATGTATATAAATGTATATAAATGTAAATATAAATGTAAATGTGCGCCGCTTTATAGTAATCCGCTCTATAGTAATGCTATAGCTCTATAGTAAACCCCGCTCTATGTAAATGTAAATGTAAATGTAAATATAAATTTATATACATTTTGCCGTAGGCAAACCCGAGCTAATCGCCAGTCATTTGTGGGGTTAAAGTACTTTTCAAAAAGAATAAAAAAATTACATGTTTTTATTTGATACAACTGTCCACTTCAACAACACCCTTATGTAAGCGATAAGTACTGTGCCAACTATCTAAAACACATTTAAAGGTAATTAGCAGACAGGGGGTCTACGGTAGATAGACAGAAAAGAAACAGCAAGAGATAGATAGAAAAGAAACAGCAAGTAGCCTACGGGTCAAAAAAGTTTGGGTCCCTTTACCTAGATTATCGTTGTCTTTAAGTAAATATTCCGCGGCTTCCGTATCTATTTTTCTGCTAAACTTTCTTCAGATATTTATATTTTCTTTATAGTAGGTAGGTTATATATTGATTCTGTTTAATTTCAATATACATATTATTTTATTATATTGAATCATTTACAATAAATTGGTATAGGTTTTTTTACTGAGTTATTGGAAAGTCTTGCTACGTCGTATCCGAAGGATGTTAACCCTTTATTTCTCGACTACAATTTATCTCCAGATAACTACACTTATCATTTTGTGTTTTTTTTTCTATCTGGCTTTATCTCGCATATCTGAAATATCGAATCGTGTATATAGTTGAGATGACTTGCTGGTGCGATAGTTGATAAAGCGTGCTTGTCAGTGGCCATTACCCAGAACCCAGTAGGCCGATGTCAGTGCTCGGCTTTTATTAATGACTGACATTACCGCGGCGTGAATTCCAAGCTCTGTCCCACATCGCCATCCTTGATGCATAATGGATATCCTGTCCCATCAACGTACGCTACTGATTGAAATATTTATTTATCGAAGCACTCAAACAAAAATATGACAGAATATCGTGCGCACGTTGACTTTCATGGACGCTTGAAATATTTATGTTGTACTGTCGATTGAGGGCATCGTTAGAAAATGGCCAAGTAAATCCTCAAGTAAAATAAACCCTCAATAGTCAAGTCGAAATTGTTTATACATAATTTATATATACAAATATATCCTGATAGTTGATACTAGGCTAAAATATACAATTTACGAATTTTATTGAAAAACTATTGAGAAAAATTTAAATATTCAAATATATCCTGATATTTGATACTAGGCTCAGCGTAGCTTGAGTGGTATTGGCCAAAAATCTATGTCATCTGACCTGCCTAACTCACGGTTTAACTCCTGTCTGGTAGCCTCCTAGAAGAGGGGTTTACCCTGTCAGGGTCAGCCCCTGGGTACCGCTGTGAGCTTCTGCCACGGCTGTAATCTTGCGGTTGGTAGCAGAAGATCGCGGATTCGGGAGAATATCTCTGGCGGAACTGTGCATTGTTCACCATCCGGTTGGCTAGGTGTTGAATGCCCTGGCCAATAAATAACCTGGCAAATAGCTGGTAAATAACCAGTGGAGTCTGGAAACGTACTTTTCATATGACAGCGGAGAGTAGTTGTTGATTTGATGTCTTCAACCCTTGAATCGATCCGTCGGCCACCCGATCCCGACAGTCCATGGCGGTTAAATGGCGTCGCGGTCCGCAAAATACTCAAACTGAATAACCGCTTACGTCAGGTAGAGGCCGCGCAAGCGACCTCGAACCCGTGACCAGATCGGAGGACGAGAGAAATTCGGCCAAATCTAATAGTAAAGGCGTGAGGTTGGCCCGCTGGTTTCACTATCCAGTGCGTCGAGGTAAGCCGTCGGCTTCTTACGGGCATGTTGGCGGAGCTAGACTGTGGACTTTGTTGTATATCACCTCACGGCTGAAAGAACGATCTATATCGTTATAACAGCCTGAGGTGTCGGGTTCGCCAGTTGCAGACGACATCTCCGAAGTTGATACTAGGCTCTAGACGATTTTGTAAAGATAAATAACATTTTTTTACAAACCTTAGAACAAACAATATATTTACAAACGTTATATTTAATGATATTATTATTGTTATTAAGCAGAGTTACATAAGTGTATTTCATTCTCTATTAATTTCAATATTTATAGTTTGTGTTTTCTGTTCAATACTTATATTTTTTCGTGTTAGTTATAATTGCTATTAAACATTTACTTATATTTGTTTTCTTTTCAGTCTTTATAAACATTCTTGTTGGCTTGTTTTTAGTTTTATTTTATAAACTAGTTTTTCTTCCTGTAAACATGTATGATATTTGGCCTTTTTACACGACTGCCCAAAAATAGGAGTGTCATGTGTTGAGGTTCGATCTATGTACGTTTTCTGTTTCTTTATTCCACCATAACTTCTAAACGCTTAAACTGATTTCGAAGTATGTGGTATTGTTAGAATCGTTATATCATCCCAAGTGTGGTAAGGTACCGTAACTATCCTAATGACAATTAAATAGTTAATTAAATGTCCAAATCTCCAAATGTCAATAAATTTACATTAATATACCTATCGTGCTTAGTTTTAAATGATAAACTACTAATATTTCATAAAATAACCGTAAAAAATTATAAATAATACAGTAGCTCACATTTTGCAACGGCAGCCGTATTCCTTTTAATATATTTTAATATATTTACTAGTTAATGTTTATAAAATGTTTGTGCCGGTAACAGTTATCACTTAGTTGGGCGGCATGGGACCGATCATCACATAAAATCGTGACGTAACTTGCTGTGGTTTATTTATTTTAAGTATAATTTTATTGCTCCTGGACGGTCTGCGCACCGTGCGGCGTAAGCCAATCGACTGTGCACTCTGACTAACAACTTGGGTTGTCGACTACAGCGGGCGAATCCGTCACCACAGGAAGTTTTAACGATTAGTCGTTCTATCTCTCTGGAGTGAGCGTAAAATACTTGGAACAAAACAGTCCACCATCTAGCTACGCCACAACCCGCAAGAGACCAACGCCTTAACCGCGAGATAGCCAGGAATGTTACACGGCGGGCCGACCCTCATGCCCTTACTTCCAATTTTTTTTTTTTTTTTTTATAAAATTATCCAATACAATACAATTGATTTTTGGACTCGCCCGCTGTAGTCGACAACCCAAGTTGTACATAGATTCTATATTACCTACGTTTCGTGTCACGCTTGTTGCAAACTCTGTACATTGCTATAAGAAATAAATAAACAAAAAAGACATCATTGATTCGTTTTTGAACGAATGCTTACTGTAGAATGTAGATTGTACGTACTCGGGAGCTAATGGGCCCTGTTGCAGTTGACCACTAAGACCCATACGTTCAGCCTCCACGTATGAAGTGCGAGCCCGGAAAACACCTGGACGGTTTGCGCACCATGCGGCGTCAGCCAATCGATTGTGCATTCTGTCTGACAGTCCGGGAAGTCTGGAAACAGTACTGTGTCCTATAAAGCGGGGGTAGTTGTTACGACTTACGGCTGCTGCTCTTGAAACGACCAATCGGCTACCCGATACCGGGTGAACAGCCGGGCAAAGGATGCCGAGGTCCGCGATCGATAGGGATTAACCGCTACGTAAAGAAGAGAACCGCGCAAGCGACCTAGAACCCGTAACCAGTCGGGAGACAGGAGTAATCTGGTTGCAACTGGTAGTAAGAGCGCGAGTGTCGGCCCGCTGGGTGATTAACCTGGTTATCTCGCGGCAAGGCGTCGGTCTCTTACGGGCGTGTGGCGTAACTAGACGGTGGACTGTTTCGTCCTCCTGTTTCGTCCTACTGCGCTCACATCACTGGAAACAGAACGATCAATATAGTTTAAACTTCATGAGGTGAAGGGCTCGCCAGTTGTAGTCGACAGCTCTAGTTGTATATTGTACACGCACATCATATACACGATATTAGCTTTCAGTGCGTTGTCGTCTGGAGAATAACAGCCTTATTTGATTCTAAATTGCACGCATCCCTAATAGTCACGCGAGAGTCAGTAACCGTTTCATATCTTATATTCATAGTCTGTATAACTTAGTATACTAATATATCATTTTGGATAATAGTCTTCATAAGAAAGCATGGAAATCAAAAATATAAATTCAGCAACTATCTTCAAAATTTGAACATGATTAAAATACATTTATTTGTTGTGTTTCCTTCTGAATTTTATTTCTAAATATAGCTTCATTTGTAAAACATTACATGATGCTGCGCGCATTCCTTCGGCTCTCCGCGTTTAACATGACTCCGGAGTCAGCGCGATTCACTTTACAACTAGATACACTAATATGACGTTCATTAAATTTTGTCGATATCTGTAATAACTGAAATTTCCAGGATCTGTCACATTTGACGTGTCACAAAGTCACAGAGTAGTTTCTTATGTAATCTAATCTTTCTTTTGTTTCTGTTGTTTCAGCCAAAAGGGGTACAGCAGTCCTTGGAACTGGACGACGGTGACGGTGAACGGTGACTGACCGTACGAGCCGCCCCCCAAGCTGTGGTAGAGCCCCCCCAACTTTTGGGGGGGCGTCGCAGCATCAGGGGGGCGGCCGCTCCGACCGCGCCCACCTCAGCAGTGTTCGGCTGTGAATCCAGACAATTTAGCGTAAGATCACTCGACATGAACTCATTCCTAAACGTTTGAAAGGCCATAACAGTTTTTTTAATTATTATACTCTTTAAGCGTGTACTGATAAATTATTCGTTTCGTCTGTAAGAGTCTAAGAGGACAATCTAAGCAAAGATTTTTACTATATCGATGGCCTTTTTGTATGTGTCCAGTTTCGTTTTTCATCGACTACACTTTTGATACACTGATGATATTCGAGCGTGGTTTAAAATGCATATTATATATATATATATATATATATATATATATATATATATATATATATATATATATATATATATATATATATATATATATATATATATATATATATATATATATATATATATATATATATATATATATATATATATATATATATATATATATATATATATATATATATATTAAAATAAGCTCATCATTTAACCACGCCTCGCATTAGCTCTTAAAAAATCACAATTCGTAGCCTTCTAAAACGGAAAATTCCAATTTGAGAAAAAATGGAGACTTCCGAAAACGATGCTTCCAAACGCAGCGATGCGACGTTGTGTATATTTCAATCCTCAGTGTTACTTATTTTGAAAAAAAAAGTGAAAGAAAAAGAAAGAAAGCGATGTTTTTCTATGTAGTTGTATAGAATGTAAACAGTTAAAAATAAACAGTGTTCTTTACTCGATGTTCAATGTTCTCGACAATAGTAGCTCTGTCTATAACAATTGTTGCTGTTTTTATTTTGTGGTTTGTTGAATCTCTGGTCGGACAAGTGCAAT
The DNA here is from genome assembly GCA_944548615.1 of Micropterix aruncella. Taxonomy (NCBI): domain Eukaryota; kingdom Metazoa; phylum Arthropoda; class Insecta; order Lepidoptera; family Micropterigidae; genus Micropterix; species Micropterix aruncella. Next base: position 11,383,215 of record OX155958.1, read on the forward strand.
TTGAGCGTTATATGTATATGTAAAATGTGATGTAGAATATGATGCAAATGTGGCGCTGCCTTTTTCTATCGCGAATCCCGAAGGGATTTCGCGAATTCGCCAATTCGCCTAAAAAATTTCCATATAAAACGCCGAACGGGATTTGAATTACAGATTCGCGCTTCTGAAAGCCCAGGCTTTTTCCCGAATTCAATTATTTTTATTCTTTAAAAGAAATACAGGCCAAGTCATACAGGTTACTAATGCTTCCTGTATGTAAATAAATCTTATGAATTATTCTCGCTCTGCCAGTCACCTCTAAATTTACTATTTTATTGGCACACTCGCCGTTACTAATCTGCAACACAAAAATCCAAATTGAAATTTTGTGCGAAAAAACAATCAGAAACTTGGGACTTAACTATAAGCTGTGATTTCCCTATGTCACTATTGATGAACCTGAAGAATGAATCATAGAAAATGAAGATAAATGTAATATTATTTATTTATTTCATTAATTAATTAATTCAACAACGCATTTACAATAAATATGCATCGCTTATATGCATATCAATATTTAATAAGTATTAAAAATTATTAAAATAAAAAAACCAATTGAACACGGCCGATATGAGCATCAGCATGTAAGTGCCAGGAGTTGTTCCAGGGCAGCGAGCACTCTAGATTTGTATTGACATATATTCGACAATTTAAAAAACTAATAGAAAAAAAACATATAAATATACATTACCATCACCATTACAAATTAAAACTAATAAACAAAACCGGAAATAATAAATAAATAGAATACAGAAAATAAATAATCGTGTTAAATAAAATGACATGAAAAAAATGCCAAATAATATTAAACAATTATAACCAAAATGAATGAATAAGTAATAGTAATAAAAAGGTCAGTGAAAATAATAAAAATAATAACAATAACAATTATTGTCAAGGATAAAATTTAATGATTGAAACTGTCTGGATATATTAATTTATGGATATTTTGCCGGGCGTCATGTTTCAACCAGGAGTCAATTTGATTATATAGCGTATTAGATTGCTTAGCTTTGTACTACAATTTGCCAACCTTTCTACTACGAAACGCAACGTGAAGATAACACTCACAGTTCCAAATATTGATAATCTATTATTATTGTGTCCAGTATGGTGACTTTTATGTTATAACAGTATAGCTGCGCATTGCAGATGGTGTTCTAAACACGCTTATACTATATGAAATAATAATATAATAAGAAACGAATTTTTAAATCGTAGCTGTTATCTTATTATTTAAATATTATTTACAGAAAGACGTCATTTTTTTATTTAGCGTACAGGTTTCAATACATAGATAATAATTACTATTCTAATAGATGGCATTCTATCTCTCCGTATTGTTTCTGTGATTTAATCAGCTTATATAAAAATGCGATAGATGGCGCTAATAATTAAATATTATTATTGTTATCATTGGTTAAATTTTTGGATTTTTATAATCAACCAATCCTGTATAAAAATCCTTTTATTATCAATGTTATCATAGATGGTCAATTAAATTGCTATTAATTTGGCCGTCAATGCTATAAGCACCACCTGCATTTCGCCGTTTCTGAAGGGTTGCCAAATCGTACTACGGAGTTGAGTAATCTAATACAATATATAATCAATGGTTGAAGAGCCATGTACCTACAAGTACATTTACTAGTTGAATTCACTCAATGAATGTTATTATTGTTATCAATGGTTAAATTATCAGTCCTTTATGAAAAACCTTTCGTTATCAGTGTTATCATAGATGGTCAAATAAATTGCTATTAGTTTGGACGTTAATTCTATCAGCGCCATCGTTTCAGAAAAGTTGCCAAATCGTAGTATGGAGTTTAGCAATCTAATACCATATATAATCAATTGTAGTATGTTTAAATAGTATCTGACCCTATTTTTTCTTGTAAACAAATATAGAATGGGAGACGCGCTTCTGTGCATGGAGATTTGAAGGGATATGCATATGTGTGATTTTTTTCACGCATGACGAAAGCGTCAATCGCTAACAATCGGTCGATGAGTGAGGTAATGTAGTAAGCTTCCGTCGGATTTTCAAAGGATAGAAGGACTTATTTGAACGGGTGTTGAATTAGTTCCGCGATACACTTTGTGCCAGATCATTGCTCCGCAGTACTCAGTTTTGCGTTCTTTGCGGTTTTTATGGCTCTGTGCGTAATCCAACTACCCCACCTATCGAACCCACACGCCGTATACAATATACATGTATAATGCGCGAGCAAGCGCTGACGCAGCAAGGGAAAATCAATAGCGCCCAGATGCGAAACGACGCCGAGGCTCATACTTTTTTCTCCTCCCTCGTCCGCCGTTTTCCGGCTTTCAGACCAGACTTTCGCTTGCGCTGCAGGGCGGGCGGAGAAGCGGGAGGGGGAGCGCTGAAACAGCGGAGAGAAACCAAGAGGACATTCCGCCGCTTGGTGACGTCACCGTAGCTCGAGCATTTTTATTACGGCCAATGTTGCGTTACCTAATCCAATTCTTTCTCCAGGTCATTTGACTGGCTCTGTTAAAAGGTGTCCAAAACTGGAACAAGTATATCCCTACTTTGACAGCTTCGAAAGTGATAGTTGGTATGTTAAGAACATTACCCCTGCAGTTGGGATAGCCCTCTACCGATTTGGCCGCGCTACGTACAGTGTGGCTCAAAAACATCCCCATTTTTTTGTTTTTGGCGAATGGAAACTAACCAAAGACGGTTAGGTAAAAGGTGCGGTGTTTTGTGGGGGAGATGTACTAGTGGGACAACGCTATGCATGCGAAAGAAAGAGTGAGCGAACTCTTTCGATAACCAACTGCAGAAATACTTAAATGATAATTGTATCTACGGATATGTTCTATGATTCCTGTCTAATTTTTGATTCTAGCGTTCCAATGAAACTAAATTTCAGTATATTGATATTTTCAATATTTTTAAATACTTTCTGTCATCATCAGAACATGCGTTGAAGCTAGTTAGCCAAGATATCTACGCCACAGAGTCACTTCGACTTCCAAGACGTTTGTGCTCATCCACCCTTTCATCGTTCGATCCAGATACACAATTTTTAGCTTGTTTTAGCTTTTTCCGGTTATACCTCTATGTGAGTTTCAGAGCTTAATTTGAATCGCTGTCTTAGTGGAAAACTCTCGACGTGCATATTCTAATCAAGATTTCACGGTCGTGTAGCCACGCTGACGCTGGATCTCCTTGTTGTTACTGAAATTCAGCAGCGTTTGGGCGGTCAACGTTGGTTGGTTGGGTGACCGCCGAGTGTTTGACCGCGTGTCGCTTTAAAAAATCCTGGAAGATGTCGTTCACAAAAAGCACCAGCCTTGTGGGTAAAAAAAAATACGACCAAAGGCCTTTGCGACTCATCTCACGGTGAAAAGACGACAACGATCATTGATGGTGATAATCATGATAATAATGATAATGATGATAATGACAAACATCCTGAGATGGCGGGTTCGCCCGGAGCATGGGTGACCGTATTATTACCCAGGGGTGACCGTTTGTCGAGTCGCTGGCAGCCTGGTCTACTTTCGACGGCCTCACCAGGCTCGCTTTTTGAACGGATGGTCGGTTAAAACAAGAGTGGGCCGAACGCGTCCGTTGTGTTGTAGATTTTAATCGACGCTGGCGGAATTCGCGGCGGTACTCGTTCGCCTAAATAAAAATTGCGAATGAGAAATTAGCGGAGAAATTGCCGCTTTCGCGTGGCCTACCTCGCGGCCGCGAATCGCTGCTGCAAAAACTAACAGCCAACGACGGCCGCTGCGTCGTTGCCAAACCAGCCCCGGGCGCCCAGCAGCCAGCCCCACCCGAGCCTAGCAAAACTCAGTGCGCGCCGAATCGCCAATCCTCTTCTTGCAGTGCCGTCGCAATATCGGACGGTAAAATCGTCAGAAGAAGGACCCTCTATGTCTTCTGATGCTATGTCTACTACCGAAAATTGGCTATTGCAAGTTTATTGGCTGCAGCTCGAAACAGATATGTCTCCGGCGGCAGGTCCCATCGGCCACAGTGTACCGAAAGAGCAATAGACGTAATCTTGAGCCACAGGGTATTGCGGGGTAGGGTGCGAGAAAAGTGAGCAAAGGGGTACGTCTCGACGAACGCCTTTGTTTATCGTTACGCACGTGCGAAGTTCCCAAAGAGTAGTAGACCTGCGGCGGTCATATGCAAGCCTTTAGGACTCGTGTCGTAGATCGCTTTGATTAAAATTTTGTTCTAAGAGGTGCTACTGACTGGTATACTGCGAGTAGTATAACGACCTACCTTATAGTATGAAGACCTTATACGTTTTTCTAAGAAGCGGGGGTGGTTGTTGACCGGATGTCAGCTAATCTTGAAACTTTTTGAAAGACGGGCAAAGGACAACACGGCCCGCAATAAATTGGAACAAAATTACCGCTAACATCAGGTGGAGGCCGCGCAAACGACTTCGAACCTGAGACCAGACTGGAACGGAGAAATCCGGCCAAATCTGGTAGCGAGGGTATGAGGCTACGCACTAGTTTTACCTCTCAGTGCGTCGCAGTAAGGCGTTAGACTCTTACTGCATTTGGCGTAGTTAGACTGTTGACTGTATCACTGCGTTCACCCCCATAGTTGAAAGAATGATCTGATATCGTTGTGCCTTCCTGGGGTGGCGTGTTGACCGTAATAGTTGACAACTCTTAAATATTAAGACCTAATCAGTGGTGAGACGATCAGAAGACGCAGAATATGAAACATTCCGACTTTTAACCGATGGCTTTATTTTTTGTCCATTCATCGGCATAGATTTAGCGAGAGTGATCTCGTTTCCTAGTTCCCGGAGCTAGTATAACATTTACCGCTGACCATATAAATATGTTTACGATTCTTTGAGACATTTTAGCAAATCTACCCACATACGTTGAGCAAATGTCAATGGCACGCACATGAGAACAAACATCCGCCAAAAAACTTTAAGCAGACACAAATTCATCAGCTGGCTTTGAACGGTACACCTTTGCAATCAAAAACATGTATGTAGATCAACCGGATTTCACTTCCGTATCTCCATGGCCAAAGACAAAGTCATTTAGGGAATTACGTACACTTGGAAGGCTTTCAACATGCACTACACCTTTTTACTTCAGTCGGAAGTATTTCGGACCATTTTCACAACGGGTACTCGTATGGATCCTTCAATTGGCCTTTCATTTAAATTTCCCTATTGTTTTCCATACATAGCTAGTAATGTAATTTCGTGAGAAATGGGTTGAACGGAGCGTTTAGCCTCATAAAGTATGCAAACTATAAACGCCGATTACGGACACTTCAGTATCATGAAATGTCGCCTCAGAGGTGACTTGGACGTCCTCGGTGGCACATGTCATTTACTCCACAATTGACCTCCATTCAGAACATTATAAATTAAAGGTTTCAATTACCAGCTACCCAAAGATAAAGCTATTTTGGGAATCACGATCACCCTCTAGCTGCTTGGGGAAGGTTTCCAACAAGGAATCTGATGAATTTATGGAGCCATTCTCGAAAACTCCGGAAGCAGGATGTTATTACTTTACCAGGGCACTGTATGCTCTGATCAGAGCAAGTGCCGTGACGGACGCTCTGATGCATAATAGAGTTTGCAGGCACAATAAACGATTCGTACTGCCAACTGTATATCGCATTCAAACAAACTATTTTGACCAATAGAAGACATCAAAGATTAAAATGCTGATAACACCATTGAAAAACTTGAATTCTGTATAGGTCAAAGGTCATTTCTGAGTAATTTAAACCTGAAAGACCTGCATGGTTCTGCGGCATGAAGTCGAATGAAGTCGATGAAGAAGTCGCAAGTCTAAATGAAGTCGCAAGAAAAACACAAAATTTTACATATTTGCTGCTTTGCTGCGACTGTCGGCAGTTGTAGCCATGGCAGTACCCGCCATCTTAGGGTGTTATAAATACTGTTGCTATTTCGTCATCCTGGAATGAGTCGCAAAGACTTTAGACGAATACAATCTACCGTCCAGTTCCGCCACGAGCCTGCCAGAGTCCAATCTCAAACCTCTAACCGTAAGTAGACCCAGTGGACGCCTCGCGTCCTGCCTACCAGATTTGAACAGATTTCCCGTCTAGTTATATGTCACTGGTAAATTCGTCATGGGTCCGCGGCGTCGTTTGTTCGCTCTCACTCGGTAGCCAAAGGGTTGTTCTAAGTATATGTGACATCAGGTCAACATCTACACCCATTTTCATAGGGAACACGCAAAGCAAGATTGGACAGCAACAAGACTGTTTTGTTGAAAAGTTCAATCCATCTTCTGCTCACCTCTACTCTGGAAATACCAGAGTGAACTCTGCCTGCGGCTTTATCCTGCAGTCATTGACAATCACAATCTCTTGTGCGCTGGGGAACACCTCAGTCGACCCTGAGAGGTTGGGCCTTGGTCGGTTTACTAGCCATGTGCTCGACCGGCTGATTGCCGGGGGAGCCTGGAACCGTACGTTTCCTAAGAAGCGAGGGTAGATGCCGGCATGATGTCGCCTACTCTTAGAAAGGACTCCTTGGCTACCCGATCCCGAGTGCTACGGACGGGCAAAGGGCGCTTCGGTTCCGCGATAAATTCGAATACGAATTGCTGTTAACGTTAAGTAGAGGCCGATCAAGAGACATGGAATCCGTAACAAACTGCAGGATGGAGAAATTCGTTCAAATTCGGTAGCCAGGGCGCAAGGTCGCTACTGATTGCTTTATCCCAGTGCCTCTCCGTTTGTAGTGGGCCTCTGGCTAGCTTTGATTTGTGAATTGTGTTTTCACCAAAGTCTTTGCGCTCATTACGGGACAAAGGGACGACAACAGTCGTTATAACGTCCTGGGTTGCGGGTTTTCTCGCAGCTATTGACAACGCAAGTCCGTCATAGAATACATGCTTACGTTTCCGGACTCCTCTGGTTGCACAGACTTCACAACCGCCCAGAGTTTTCATACAGCATTTCCCCCACCCCCCCCCCCCCCCCCAACCCCCCTCCCCCTCGACAGCCTGTATATTACAACTGCCTACAAACTGCAGGATATGGCTACATGCAGAATTCACTGGATCCTTCCCTCTTCGAGGAGGCTAGCGGATAGTAGTTGGGCTTCGAGTTAAGCCGTCCAAAAACACAAAGTAACCATCAGGCCCGAGCTGCATAGATCGGCTACAAAGGTCTGCAACCTTGCAACCAACGACTGCGAAGGTCGGCAACCTCGCGGATTCAGATAGCCCGGAACACAATGATCTCATACTCTGCGTCTGCATCTTTGTGGCCTCTAACCTTGGATCTTGACAGTTTCCATTTTTATTATTTTATTCCAAAATTTCTCCTTTATATTCGCATTGATTCAGGCCCTATATTACTCTTTCCGTATTACACTTATTTAATAAAACCAAAAATGTGGAGCTTATGTGGTTTTGCATTTAACTAGCGAGAGTGGACGCGGTGTTGCCAGATTGCAACTCGACTCTCGCCATGAAAATGCTTTTCTACATTCCCGCGCTCGTTGCGAATGTTGCGATTTGCACGGCCATTCAAACGAACGTGCCCTCACAATGTATGTATAAATGCCTACAATACACCTACGTACGTGTACTGTGTCACTGTTATTTAGTTAGGCGGGCGCGTGATTTGACGTGACGTGAGATAGGTAGGTTGACGAGCGAAAAGGTCATATCGAGATAAAAACCATCTAAACCTAACGTGACATCTATGAATGGGAATACTTATCGATTTCTAGAAATAATACAAATAAACTGTTCAAGGAGATCATGGATCTAAAGAAACTGTAATAAAAAAGGCTGAAATAAATGATTCTAATGAGAAAAAAGAAAACCGTATGACCTCTTACAACTAGCTCTTACAACAAAAACAAAAGAAAAGGAATGCAAAAGCTGCATATTGAAGAAAATGCCCCAGCGAATGTTTGGTAGATCGACATAACAACAATAAGCTACTATGATATAATGATAAAATAAAGGAAAAAAAACTGATAAAATGAGAAAAAACTTTTCAAGTAGATCAAAGAAATATTACATTAAATAAAAAATAGACCAGACGACATAAAGTCGCTAATAGAAGAGAAAATCGTACCTCTGCTGTTATAACAAAAGTAAATCCTAAAGCAAAACAAATCTTAATTGTTGTTCATCCTGCGAATACCTCTACTAAATGTTTCGCAGCTCGTGACTCTGCCTGTCATTGATGACGGGTCGGCGTCAACATTACATCTATAAAATCGATATTCATAACGCTTTTAACGATAAGATCTAATCAAAACTATAAAGGCAGAGTCAGACTTGTTCCACGTACGCAATGTACGCAACGTATTATGACAACTGAACCCTTGAATTGGCATGAAAACAGATGACTCAGAAATACTTTTATCATACGCAACGTTGCATAATATGCAACGTTATCATATTATGATAAGTGTGTTTCTAAGTCATCTGTTTTCATGCAAATTCAAGAGTCCATAATATGGCATAATGTGTTGCGTACGTTGCGTACGTGGAACCAGTCTCTCTCTGCCTTAAGTCCTACTCTGTATGCACGCATCGCGGCATTGCAGACGATAGTATCCAGTTTCAAAATTCCACTCACAAAAATCCCGAGTATTCCAGCGGCATTCGAACCCGGGAACTTCAGTATAAAAACAACGCATTTTGGCGCGAAACAAGCGTTTCGTGTCGGTTATGTAGGATTATGCAAGCATGAACGCCAAAGTATACGATCGGCTGAGCGCATGCGGGCACAGCGGCCATAGACCCCGACATCTTTTATTTTTCGTACTACATTGCTGCTGCTGGTTGCTGACCACTCAGCTACAGTTTGAGAAAGATAACTAGATTGACCAGATGCGTCTTTCATTCGAACAGGCGAGCGCCTAGGGCACAAAATCTCAGGAGGCGCAATTACGGAGACCGAATCCTTTTAGAAAATGAACCGACACTACTCAAACAAAAAACCTTTAAAATCAAACACAATTTAAAAAAAAAGACAAAGTTTTCATACGAATAATAAGTAAGGACGTTTTATTACGATCCATTAGGACAACCTTTCCACAAAATGTTATCATAATTGCTACGGTCATTTTAAACAAAAAAAAATACTTTTGATCTCACTGTATTTAGCTACCGTGAATGTTGTCTAGAGTACTGATTAGAACGTAGTGTACGCAGCACAGCAGGAAATTCAATGAATAGGAGCTATCTACCTAACCCTTAGAAGGATATCTAAGGAAGTCTAAAATACTACTTAGATTGCAAGGTACTGGAAATACAACTTCTGGACATAGACAGAAGAAGCGATAGTCAAAAATTATTGTATGCCAAAAGTAGACTCCTTGGCGAGATAGCCTTTCGACATTTGTCCGGAAAGACCAGCTTTTGTACCAGACATTCATTGAAATATCTTGGTTTTGCGTTGTAAAATATTTATTCCGAACTAAATTCAAGCCATTCAGAAGTAAAGGAATAAGGTTAGGAGAATGAGGGCTATGGCAAAATCAATTGTTTAGAGATACTATTAGATTGAGGGACATCTTATTGGTAATATAAATGTCAGTCCTCTCGTTTCTTTTCCCCTAGACTTTCTTATATTATAGTTCAGCTATAATAGAGCCAGTTAAGTAGTCGCTGATTTTTGAAACGCGATGTTCACGCATAATTCCAAGAGCGCTGCGTGCTCGCGTCTCTTCGCCTTTGACTAGCTTCTTTGAACTCGTAAGAAACGATACGCGCGCATTTTCGTTGACGTCGCATCTATTCGACTAATCTATGCTGCCGCGTGCCCAGTTCCAACATGGCGGCCGCTTTACCCGTGCAAAATAAAGCGTCACTCTTCTTCTTCTTTAACTGTTTAATGCTTTCGCGTTTATTCGATGCCAGGGGTTGGAGCGTCATATTTGCATCACTTCATCCATACACAAACCTATTCCGAATGCGCAATGGAACCGATTAATCATTTTAGCTTATAAAAAATGTACTGTTACTGTAAATATTCCTACGTATCTTTTTTGTATTTTCATTATTCTGAAACGTTCTGGTTTGTCGCACGAGTGATTGGAGTGTCCTGTTAAATAACTAATTAATTGTACTAAAGTGTACATAATTAAAAATGCTAGTCCTTGTAAATAATGATGTAAAGTTAATTAATAATAAAAGTAAAATCAATTAAGCGATGTAAATTGTTATGTGAAATCACTACGTGTAATTGTGAAATAAGTAGCTTTAGGAATGCATCGTCGTGCATTTCCGATATGTATGTATTATTATTTATGATTTTATATAACTACTTGTACCTAGAGATATAGCGAAATTTAAAGATTTGGATAGGAAAGCGACATTGCGTGGGAATGTAGTCTTTTGAAAAATGTTACTTATAGTTAAGTTTCGTTAAGTTTTCCGATTCTTTTCGTTGGCAACTCTCTTGGTTTTCATTTGTGAAATAACGTAGGTAAACAGCAGATGTGTGCCAAGCTTTTCGCTTCGTCGATATTATAAGTGTTGAAAGAGCACAACTACAGTTTTTCTTTAATATCGAAAGGCTGGATTTGACTAGAGTTATTAGCACGGTTAGTTAGACAAATTATACATAGATAAAACCTCGTTTCGGTTTATCCGTCGTTCGTGGATCCTCGGATGAACCTACGACGGGGCTTTATGATGTAATCGTAACGTAACGTTCTGTCCAATAGTAAAAATGTTCAAATGATGTGCGACAGTTTAATTTCAGTGCATGCGTTAGCGAAATTATTAAAATAAAACAAAATTGTCCAAACTTTAATATCATAATTGAGACTTGGTAAAGTTTAGGCATTTATGAACGATAGTCTTTTGTTTGTGAGATGAAACTACAAATTTATCGCACGTAAAATAACTTTTAAATAAATAATCGCCGAGCGGGCGAGAGAAATTATTCTATTTATATACTTTTTCCACAACAAAATTGTAACTACTATGTAACTTAGTTTACATTTACCGCTAATATGTACATTTACGAATGTAATATATATTAATTAATCAGTGTAAAAAATCATAATTGAAATGTGAAACTGGGCGAAAGCCGCGGACCGACTTCGGCGCATCCGCAAAATTGTAATTACTCCTAGAGTTGTCATCATGATGTTAATAATATGTGATATAAATTAATAAAATATCTCTTACCTAAAAGTTTTTCATTGTTTTATTTTTAAGTTACGAGAAAAAAGACATTTACAGTCCGCGCGCGAGCTCAGAAGAATCGGGGGCTGGGAAAGCGGCCAGATTACGCCGCCCCCGACCGATTTGACCGATTTCGGCGGCCATAAGTGAATTTGCAATATTGCAACCCGGAAGCAAAATAAGTCATGGCTGGCCCTAGGAGACAGTTCCAGGTATAATACCCACCCTTACCACACCTTGTATTGCGCGGAAAAGCGGCTACAGGGAAAAGAAATTCAAACGTTTGCTCGTGGTGTAGGTACGTATCTAATCTCGGTGCTCTCAGTGTAAACAATGTTTTCAAAGTTTTTTTTATGTTAGAATCGGTTTTCCAAAAATACATCACTGGATTCTAGTAATTCAGGTAAGCACCTAACCGATAAAAAAGCATTTTTTCAAAACTTGTTTCTATTACCCATATTTCTAGATACTTGGAAATAGTCTCGTTACCGTATATTTTTTGGAGTAATTTTAGTTTTCAACGTCATTTTGTTATGTATCCCTGTCCGTCCCGGCCGTAATTTTATTATGTTTAATTCATTTGAAGCTTTAGCTAATATTATCCCAAAATTTGGCTTCCCTTCGTTCACCTTTTAAAATTATTTCAGTTTAAAAAATAATGGCAATTATATTTTTTTCCTTTTTTCAAAAATTTTGACTTTTATTTATTTTAGGCACATCGGGCACATCAAGTGTGAACATAGTGACTTGTAGATATCTGTTTGAGCAATTAGATTTGATAGAAAAACTGTATTTTTTTTATAATAATCTACTCTCGAGTTATGGTGACACAGAAGAGAGTAAAAATCTTCTGAAGCATAAATTCTCATATTTTGAAACCAACATAAAACAAAGATGGTCTAAAGCGCATTATATGAAAAAGAAGATTTTGAACAATTCTTGGTTATATGGGACATTTGAAATACCTATATCGACGCAAAATCGCCCAGGTCGGCCCTGCAAATCATTTAGTGAATCGAGCGAGAGAAGTAAGGGGAGGAGAACGGAGTAACTTCGTGCTGTTATGGAAGGATGAGTCATAACCCATGCCGCCCACATAATTTTACAAAATATGGAAAAAAAGTGCGTTACAAGTTCTATTTTGTAGAGAAGATTGCAATATAAGTATATATTAGATTACTACTAAGATCAGACCCGCTAATGAGCAGTAAGAAAAGGCAACACAAAAAATCAAATAAGTCATTTTCTCCCGAGAAGTGTCTTGATCTTTTGATACCTGCCCAGCCAAATGAGGGTGATCAATAATGACTTAATTTTTTTAAATAAATATTTGGTTGTCAATGACGAATAACTATGTATTTTTATTTAAAATTTACTACTGAACTTTTTTTACTATTACGCCATTTTTAATATTACAATATTTTTACATAGAACAATTTACTACTGAAATTTAGACCGTCAAATAATTTCGGCCGACTAAATCGACCATATCGACCTATGGCGTCGCCTCATACCTCGTACTCTCCCAGTACTATACTCAACGCAATCCTTCCTGATACTCGGGGCAATAAAACGTGGAAGCAAGATAGCACATCACTTTTCTCCCTCGCACAAGATATAGAGATGCGCTATCCCCGGCCACGCCTCACTATCGATATCGATGGATTTTCGATATTGATATGGTCGGATACATAGTAAGACACACACTTACACACATAACATAACAAGACACTCACTTACACACATGTTACATGCACACATACATATAAACACTTCATATTAGGGTTGGTTGTAAGAGATTGTCGTATGATAATAAACCCGCCCATTGTGAAATTTCACAATAAAGAGTAGAAACAAAGAAACAAACAAAACAATTTACTTTCTTGTATGTATTTATAATATATTCGGATGTTCAAGGTAGTCCAAAACAACTAAATGAACTTAGCACGTAAACCATAAGAGATTCATTGCCAGTCCTGTAAATACACCCTCAATAAAGGGAGTTACTCTCTGGAATGGTTTCAAATGTTACGCCAAAGGTTAATCTCATAACGTTCCAAATGATCTTCCGAGAACAAGCTCTTCAAAAACATTGTACTAGTCTCTATTATAGTACTAGTCTCCCAGTACAGCTCCCGATTCTTCGGAGCTCGCGCCCGGACTGTACAGGGGGTTCACTACAGGTGCTTCTACAGGTGCTACAGGTGCTACTAGAGTGCTACTACAGGCTCGGGAATCGGGGAAGTGATAGAAAACTATTGGTTGGAAACATTTTTATTTTAATTGAATAAAATAGAAACTTGGAAATGCGTGGAACTAGACGATAGTTTTCCCCGACGTTTTGACGAAGTTACTTTTACCGTCCTCACGAGGACAATAAGAATGCGACCGCCGCACACTGAGAAAAATATAATTCTGTAATACACAGAAATACGCATGTTTCAATAAGAATTACGTGTATGGCTCGGATTGTGGTCCATACGTATGAATTAACATGACGCGTAACGGTGTTGGCGTGACGGTAGTTACCGTGTCGTAATGTTAAAACATAGTGACATTTCATTAGATCGCGACCTTGGGATCTCGCTTCTAACTAGACAGCATGTAGTAGGATACGTACGGATATAGTCGAACACATGAATCATGTTGAAACTACAGTAAACTGTTATTTCCGTATAAACCGTACGGAAAATATTGATACATATAATCGAGTAATGGAGTTTCCACAGAATTCCTTGTAATTAAACAAAACTACGATTGAAACATAGTTATTCTTTATAAAATAGTAATAACAAAATGGTAATGCTAACAAGCAATTCAATATATTTCTCAGTGCAGAAGATGCCGGCTTTCAGAGTTAATTGGGTGTTGAGGCGAGTAGTAATTGGTTATCGATAACTAGAGTAGAAGGTGGGGGATAGTATCGCGAAATTTCTACTGCGCGACCCCAGCTGACGTAGCGATCGTAGCGTTGAATATTTCGGCGCGAATTACAAAAATCGCTGGTGCATACATAACTCACTGTATCCTGCTTGAACAGGAACACTAAGCAGGATACTTTGGAGTTGTAAACTACTAGTGGCGAACCCGCAACCCAAGGAAGGTATAACTATATTGATAATTCTTTTAACCGTGGGGCGAAAGCAGAAACTTTGGGAAGACACAGTCCACCGTCTAGCTCCGCCAACATGCTCGTGAGAGCCCAGCACCTTATTGCGAGGCACTGGGAAGTGAACCCAGCGTACAGCCCCACGCCCTCACTCCCGCAGTCGCTTGCGCAGTCTCTACCTGATGTTAGCGGTAATTCAGTTCGAATTTATCGCGGACCGTGGCACCCTTTGCTCGTCTTTCACGTGGGATCGGGTGGCCAACGAGGCGTCTTCATGTTTAGGAACAAAAAGAAGTCGCACGGGGCCAGGTCTGGAGTACGGGGGATGCGGCACCACCTCGTAGCCCAATTTAACCAATTTGACGGAGAGTTATTGTGGTGGAAGAGCGCTTTTTCCCGCTGCGAACGAGGCCGTTTCTCCTCCAATGCTCCGTCGAATTGACCGAATAAATCACTGTAGTATTTAATGCCCAGTGGTCGTTCTTCCCGTCTGCAAAAAGTCGATGTGGATCACACCTTGCGAATCCCAATAAACGGTGGCCATGACATTTCCGGTTGATGGGACCGTCTTTCGCCTGGAGAAGTGCACTGTTTCGACTGCTGCTTAGTCTTATAGAGTAAATTTACTCTAATGTTGTAATACCATTAACATAAATTAAGATAATTTATTAATTAGGTATCTACATACATTCAAAATCTACTGTTGTTAGTTTTGAAGAACTCATTTTTGTTATCAGGTAGTTTTAGTTACTATTCTGGGAAAAATTTGGCTTTCAATAACCTAAGATAATAAAAAAATATGCTTTGAAATATTTCCGATCCATTCATCTGGCAAGGTAGCATTTTTGTGGAAACGTTCAATAAGCAGAAGGATAGTAGAGAAGACAAGGATTAAGAAAAAAAACGTTTCAAATCGAGATCTATCTACATTCAGTTCTTTTTGATCCGTCCCATACAGAAAATATTGTGTCTGCCTAAATTATATAGATTAGGAATAAAATACAAAGGTCACTATTGTTGGAATTAATAAGGTCTATCCATCGCCATAAAGAAAACAACGAAAAAACAAAGTTGGTTCCTACACTGAGAAAAATATTGGATCGATTCTTACATTGCCATTTTGTTATCACGGTTTTAAAAAGAATAACAATATTTCAATCGTAATTTTGTTGAATTACAAGGAATTTTGTTGAAACTCCAATACTCGATTATATGTATCAACATTATCCGTACGGTTACTATGGAAATTACAGTATAATATAGTGTCAACATGATCAATGTGTCCGACTATAACCGTACGTATACTACTACATGCTGTCATGTTAGAAGCGAGATCCCAAGGTCGCCACGAAAGGAAATAACATTATGTTTTAACATTACGGCACGGTAACTACCGTCACGCCAACGTCGTCACACGTCATGTTAATACATACGTATGGACCACAGTCCGAGCTATATATGTCATCCTTGTAGAAACATGCGAATTTCCGTATATGACATCGTTATATTTTCTCAGTGTAAGTACCTCAAAGTAGGTAGGTACAGATTCGACCCATTGCGCCGCCGCATTTCTCATGTCCAAATGTTCGTGCACGATATTTTGCACACGTTCGTATGAAATGCCCGTGGCCTCTACAATTTAGCGCAACTTCACTCGACGATCGGCTAAGAAAAGATTATGGACTTTGTCGACTATTTACTCATTTGTAGCCGTTTTTGGACGTCCACTGCGTGGTTCATCCTTGGTGCTCGTACGGCCATGTTTGAACTCGCTCGCCCAGAAATTGATTCCTATTTCGGAAACTTTTTAATTTAGAATTACAAATTATTCGCTCTTGGACCAATAGATTGATCGCTATGTCAACGTCTCCTAACTAGGCCTAGGCCTTTACTAAGGCAGGTGTACCAAAAAATCGTTTTCCCTCTGAATACGTTTTCTTTTATTTTAAAGGAAACAACAAAATAAATAAAGTTAGGATTTATAAGTATTTAAGAAATCATAAAATAACATTCACAAAAATAGAGTAAAGATGGGATTAAAATTAGAAATATAAATGTAAGTCTTAGAACTATAGAATAAAATATAACAATATACAAATAGGTTTTAAAATGCTAAAAATATAATTAAAATTATCATTGACTGAATAAATAAAAATCGAAATGATAACAATAAAGTGAGAAACTGATACCTACTAATACTACTAAATAAAAAAGCAATTCAAACTAGATAGTCAAATAATTTGTGGCTCTTTCCATGACTTCCATTTAATATCCACGTTATTGCTCAGCTTTTTGAAGAGGCCTTTACTTTATAACGATTTAATACTTTCTTTTAACCCCTCAAATGAATGGCGATTAGCTCGGGTTGCCTACGGCAAAATGTATATAAATTTATATTTACATTTACATTTACATTTACATAGAGCGGGGTTTACTATAGAGCTATAGCATTACTATAGAGCGGATTACTATAAAGCGGCGCACATTTACATTTATATTTACATTTATATAAATTTATATACATTTTGTATACATTTTGCCAAGGCATCCCTTAAGGGACGCCTCACATTTGAGGTTTTAATGCCCTCTGATCAAATTTCTTTCAACAAAAGGAGTCTTCATTCGGGGAAAATCTATCGGCAATTTGGCAACGGATCGCCGTGTCGTATGCGTTTGTGAGGAAATCCTATTGAATTGGAATTGTATGAAATTCAAACAATAACCTACCCAATGTTTGTTTTTTGAAGTACTCGCCGCGAAAATTAACGCTATTTCCATTTTATGGAACCAATTATAATGGCATTCATTCCACTCAGAAGGCGACGTACTCAAAATAGTTGTTTTAAAGGCGTCGCCGGTTTCAGCCGGTCTCGAAAATCGTTGACCAAGTAATTTGTTTTTAATTTAAGAGAAAAAAAAATACGTGTGGCACTCGGGGACTGCCGCGGTAAAGCTATTGCATAGCATTTTTTAACAACTTATGCAATTATAATTATTTATTTATTTTATTTATTTTATTTTTTTATGATATCAGATGACTGCGCTTTATCGGAAAACGTTGAAATTATACCGAATCATTTGCGACTGCGGAAGCAAATGATTCGGAATAATTTAAACGTCTTCCGATAGAGCGCCGCGCACGAATTTTATTCGATAAAGCAAAAAAAAACGGATATTATTCTTTGACTATTCGAAAAAATTCGTAGATAAAAAGATAGATAATTAAATTATCTTTAAAATGGTTCAGGTTTCATAATAATACGCCAGATAGTATTTGCGTTGTAGTCGTTTTTGTGTTTGGTTAGACCCAATTTCACAAATTAATTACACTATGTAATATAAACAAAATCTAAAATATTCAAAGCTAAGAATATTAGAAAAATGTTCTTGTTTAACATATATTTTTTTTGAATCGTAAGCAGTACTCGTTTAGACGTAATTGTCAGTTTAAAATCATTAATATTCGTTAAGAAATTTCTTCATTCGGTCGCCGCGCTGGCCTAGGCCCGCGATAAAAGCTATGCAATAGCTTAAAAAATCTTTTGAGCTGTACGTCAAGGCTGTACGGCGGATGGTCGAACAATTCAATGGTTTGCTGCTCCAGAAGCTCGTCATTATCGTAGTGAAGGATGTTGCGACGGTTGTGTTTATTTTTCGATATTCAGCGATGACCTCAAGCAAATGAATGGTTGTGTACCATTGTTCTCTGTTCTCTGTCCCTCGAGAGGAATAGTCACAACATGATCATGATATAGGTGGCGACCATTATCTTTGAAACGCTGTGACAACGGACATTTTTTGTTGGCTTCGACCCATACTCTTAACTAGTTTTACATTTCGGGGTCTTACGCATACATCCAGGATTCATCACCTGATACGATGCTAAATACAGCATTTGAAGTTTCTCCCAGCGACGTGCTTTCTGCTCCTCGGAGCGAATGCAGAAACCAGGGGGTAAACACCTTTTTTTACACACAATTCTTCCTGCGGGATTGTTGTTATCTGACTCATTTATTGCCTATATAGTTGTCTTGAATCGCAAGATATATCACATGACGATCTTTCTTAATCAGCTCACGCACGGCATCGACGTTTTCTTGGGTGGCTGCAGATTTCAGGCGATTTTTACGCGGATCGTCGCTAAGGTTGGCACAGCCACATTGAAATCCCGAAAGCCAGCGAATTTTGGTTTTGATGGTGATTCATTAACGAATGCAGAATCTTCCGATCAACGTATTGTTTCTAGTAGGGATACGCAAAAATGATCGACACTGCTGTGATCGATGATGCTAGAATTGTCTCCGGCTGCCTCAAACCCAGTCCCAAAAGCTTGATCCGCTCATCGGCATCGCTCCTCTTGCAATACGTCGTCATGTCCTGGCTGATACTGTACGCCTAAATGTGATAGATGACCCAGACCCACTACACAGGCAAGACCCACATCTCAATCTTTTGGCACCTAAATTTTTACACTTCCACGAAGGTTGGCTGTAAGAGATTGTATTTTAGGCAATAAGTCCGCCTTTTGTATGTTTTTGGTTAATGTGCAATAAAGAATCTCTATCTATCTATCTACAATCGACTCAAATCGCGAAAGTCATTCTTGAGCCGCACTCGCATTACCCAATGAAGGGCTTCAGTTATTGAGGATGTTAAGAAACAGAAAGCACCGGGGTCCCATATCCCCTATATACCATCTGGCGTAGTCTCAACAAACTGAGGGTGGGTGTGACAAAATGCCGAGCTACCCTCGTCCACTGGGGCTACACAGACAATCCAATATGCGACTGTGGAACGCTGCAGGATGAAGACTACGTGATATCCTGCTCGCCGTTTTTAACACCCATTACACACCAGGACCTACAAGAGGTGTACGACAAGGTCGTCCAGGCCACATATTTTTGAAGAGACGTGTCCAAACCTGGCCCGGACACGTTAACGAACGAACGAATAAACATATTGTTTAGTGTTAAGGCCCATCTTCACGTTGGCCAATATATGTGCCAATAGCTTATGGCCGAAGTGTAGAGAGGGCATTAAGCCACCTAATAATTGCTCTTAAATTTCCTCGTATCAATTCCAATTTTGCTCCGACTTGTTAAATTTGAAAAACAATTGTGGCATTTCTCACATTACCTTTTAAAATAGCGTTCGATTAATAAAACCTCCTTGGTTACATTAACAATATGTAAAAAAAATGAACAGAAGTATTCGATTGCTGAAACTCCCTCCGTCATTGTAGCCAAAAACATACCATGAACTCAATTTAATTTTCCATTTTCTAAATTTTGTTTGTGAAACTTCAAGTACAATTGCCGAATAAACATATATTCGGCATATATCCTCCTGTATAAACATATATACTGAAAGGACAGCCCTGCTTCCTATTCCCCTTGCATTGTATAAGCTTTGGCGCTTTTAAAGTGTAAAATTTTAATGACGCTTTTTTACACGTCGCCACTGACATCTCCCTAAGGGTGGGGGGCGGTGGCCTGTAAAAGGTAGCGGGTACTTCTGCCGTCCCTGTTGGTTTTAGGTGGTATGGGAGGGGGGGGGGGGGGGGATAAGAAAAAGAGTGGAAAGTAATAAATTTTGTATGGTTTTATGGCGAATCGATTAATGGATGTGTCATTTGCTTTACAAAACGTCTTTCTGCACGCTACCTCTTCGAAAGTTTATAATTCGTGACCTGGTTAGTCTACTTACTTGGAGCAATATATCATTATATTGTATAACTTCTCCGCCATGCATGATCACATATATTTTCAATGAAACCTTCAACGACTGGATGCTCAGCTGTTACGTATTCTCCACGGCTTACTCGTCTGGTCTTACAGCTTCATCTCGCTTAAGGCTTCACTGCTCTATCGGCGCACAGCCGTCCCCTGAGTTCAGAGGGCAATAATCTGTTATCCATCCCTGGTCATAGCACCGACCTTTTCTTATACATACCAAACACTTGCCATTCATACCGACAAATGCTTGGATAAGAATAGATGTGTATGTACTAAATTAAGCAAATCTGCAACAGTCTCCTACTTAGGCATAACGGTAGATGAGAAGCTATGTTGGGAAAATCAGATTGCAAATTTGAGTTCGAGAATTAGAAAGCTGGTTTATGTATTTCTTCGGCTGCACAACATTCTGTCCAAAACAACCATAAGAATGGTATACATGGCCTTGTGTCAGAGTATTTTGTCCTACGGAGTCGCGGCATGGGGCGCTACTACTAATGATAATCTGGATAGATTGACAAAAGCGCAGAAATTATTATTGAGAGTAATTCACAGGAAAAACCGACGTCATCCATATGCCTTGTTATTTTCCCAATCCCATGTGCTATCAGCTAAACAGTTATTCATTAAGCAAGCGCTTCTTGCATTCTACAAATCTAGAGATGACCACGCCCGAACTCAAAACAATCTGAACACAAGAATGTCCGCGAGTATCAATTATATAATTCCGTCAGTCAGGACAACATTTGCCCAGAGACATATATTCTACATAGCCCCAAAATTATATAATTCCCTTAGTGAAGACATGAAAAATTATCCTAACATAAAAATATTTAAAGCAAACCTTAATAGATGGCTACTTAACAAGGGATATGTAAAATCTGATCAATTTCTTTGCAACGCACGACAATTTATTTAGTATCACTCATCTATTTTTCTTAATTAAATTTTATTAAATTACAACTATAAATATATATATTTATTACATAGCTATATTTTTTATAAAATTGGTATATTTATGTATATATACAGGTGGTGGGTCCAAATAATTTATTTAAAAAAAAACACTTCATTTCTTAAAATTGCATAAAAATATGCACATCTAGAGACGGGCCAAATTATCGCCTAGTTAGATGTGCTATTGGCAGTAAAGGTCATGTAAGATGTGTTAAACCTCCCTATATTAATTATTAAATAATTTATATAATTACTATATGATTACATGACCTATGAATGAACTGTATACCTAATCCTATGTACCTAAATAAATAAATAAATAAATAAATAAATATACTCATTCTCCGTAGAAGCTGCACGACTTTGGAATGCTTTACGTCGCACTAGACAAAGAAAATGATTTTATTAGATAGGTGCATCCTTCAAAATACGCATGTAATAAAAATATGTTATAAACTTTGAAGGAGAATAAAAGAAGCCGGAACAGAAAAATATTATTTTATTAAAGAGGGCTAAACAAAAATCCCTAATTTTGAATTTCTCTCTAAATAGTCTTCCTAATGACACAGTATACCAGACCGGACCGGCTCACTCAGTCTAAAGTTCACTCGCTCTAAAATCGATATCGGGTCAGTCGCTCTAAAATGCAGTGAGAATAATTTTAGAGCGAATGAGCTTTAGACTGAGTGATCCTCCGTTAAAATATTGAAAAATGACAAAGCGGGTCACTCAGTATAAAAAGTAGCAAGTCGGGTCAGTCAGTCTAAAATGTAGCAACCGGTGAATTATAACAGCCTGTGCGCTACCGAAAAATAGCGGTCTGCGGATTGTTGCCAGTTTTCCTCTTTTGTTTCGCGTTATTTGAATGGATAATTACAAAATAATTAATGTTATGCAGCAGGCGTATTTTATACTTGTTACTTTTTAAGATTTGCGAGTACACTTTTTATGCTACGTTCACTGCACTTTTCACGACGTTGTCGTTTGTGCTACGGAGCGCAACGTTCCTTAAAACGGATTTGACGTTCTTGACCTAAATTTGCAAACCTCGAAGTGTAAAATATAGCAAAAAAAATGCATGACTACACGTTGACCTGTCTTCTGCCTACATTACAACAAAACCTTACAAATTGTGAAAAAATATAAGCGGATATATTTGAGAAAGTTTCAAACTCGCATCATATTGTATATCAAATCGTTTCACTTGTACAAATAAAGTGAATAGCAAGTCAGGTACATATGCAATAGAGACGATTTCCACGTACCTAACGATCACATTCTCGAAGACAGAACGAAACGGAGGCCCTCGAATATTTTATTGGAAAAGATCTGAAATTCCCCCACAGTATTGCCGCCTGCGCTCTTCCAATTGTATTTTGAATCCATTGCTAAACCCATTACAAAATTTGCTGTGCTCACGACGGCGTATGTCTGAACCCATTATTACGTTAACGTAAAAAATAAAGTCAGCCAATATTTCGCTGTTGCAAAGACCAGTGTCAGTGTACCTTGTCATATCAAACAGGAAATATTTTTGAGAACTTATATCAAGTACAAAAAATAAGAAACAATAAACCCAGAGAAAAATTACTGGGAAATATAACAAAATATTGCCCGAGGCATATTCCTTGTAGGCATATTCCTTCCAAAACTAAAGTGGTGGTGCATCATTTCACTATCTTCATCGCCACTCATGTAGTGCTATGTATGTATGGTGCGAAGCAGAGGGGAATTTACATCAGGAAAGACATTTTGGCTCCCTATATGGTTAGTAATGGCAGCTTACAGTAGGTAATAAAATTGTTTTAATTCAGCAAATGAACAAAGTTCTGCTAATTAATATTCGAAAATATTTTTTTTTAAAAATGCAGATAATTCGAATACAGTTTAGTCTCAGCTTTAGAGTAGACATCAAACCTTTTCTCCGGAGCAACAAAACACCTGTACGGTGTTTAGTAACAAAACACTAAGTACGGTGTTTAGTAATAATATTTGTTTTAAAACGTCCAATATTGAATAAAAGGCTTCTAATTAAATTTTACAAAGTGTACAATTGAACTATAAATCGTACTATTGTACTGAAATATAAATAGCACTGTTAAATATTTTTTTCTCTCCTGCATAGTTGACTTGTAATAAGATGTTTGCAAATTTGGGAACGATATCACTCAATTACTCTTAGCCATTTTGTTTTAAATGGATTAATGCTTCGATACGGAATATATGCACATGATCGAACGCGGAATATATGCATTATAGGAACCTTTCTCAAAAAGAAAACGCTATTCAACCATTGTAATGCTAAATCTGATAAAAAAAATCCTCGGGACACGCAATATTTCCAGACAAAAAAAAACTTAATTTACAGAGAAAAACTAATATCTCCGCCATATTACTTTAAAAAACAACCTACCAAAACTCACGGGGACGTTTCATTGAATGCCTATATCTCGCTATGTATTGAGGCCGAATAGATTGTTGCAGTTCGGAAGCAGCGCTCAGTTGACGTTAAAAAAAATAATAATCAATACAATAGGTTCCTATAACGCAATAATACCTCGAACGCAACTCCATACCAAATAATTTGACCAACACTACCCATACCAAATAATTTGAAGTTAGCCTAGGTGCAATGGACCTGTTCAATAGATTTGACAAAAAAAAAAAGTCAGCTGTCAGTTTCACCCCAGTGAGGTTATAACAGCTAAAATTTTCTTTTTAGTTTATTCTTTTCTAGCTGATACCTAATAAACCTGAATGAAAAGATGGCTGATTCTTTTTTCGAAACTTACGATCCAGCGATGGCTGCAGTTAAAATGTAAAAAAACAGGTGTTCGGCATGAAAAAAAGGTAAATAAAGCGACTTTAAATAACACACGTAGTCTTTATTGATATTCATGTTTCATTTTTGTTTTAGAGCAAGAAAAGGATACACTGAAGAATTCAACTATCATAGCAGACCTATTTAGTCACAAAATTATATATTCTTACAAATGACAGTCAAGTCTACACTCAGTCTTTGATCTCACCGTTAAACGTTTTAACCTTGGTCAACTGTGGCATGGCAATTACCGTGGGCGATGAAATAATCTAGTTACATAATACTAGTTCTGTTAACGGTACACCATTAAAAACGGCAACCTTTTTGAAACGGTATATAAATAAAAATCCTTACAAATCATTTTTTATTTTTATATGCGCTACAAAAATAAGGAATCAGGTTTTGTTCAAGACTGACAAAGTCCTGTATGTTGGGTGTTGAATGATGTATGTGCTATACACAGTGAGTTAGTTGTCCAGTATCAGCTCGGATGATGGTTGAAAGACTTCGCTAAGTAGCCATTGTCCTATAATCAACTGTCCCAACTCTGCTTTTATAATATATTTCACTCTACACCTTTAAGATCAGCTGCCATTCTTCATAATACAAATAAATCAGTCTGCTCACTGAATATTTTCCTAAAACCACAAAATGATCTTCTAAAATAGTGTATTGTAATTTAAACAGTCGACAAATCCTTTGTAGAAAAATACCTAAATAGCCAATTTCCGCATCTCAAATCCTATTGCTTTGAAGGGGGGACAGACTGCATGGGCGGTAAGGTGTACGCTCACATGTGGCAAGACAGCTGTCTTAAGTATGCATTTATTTGCTTTTAGTGTGATTGAATATCACCAATTTATTATTTTTTTTAATTGTTTTGTATAAATATGTCTACCCGACGCCTTTCTATCCCTAACCTTACCCATACGACCTTTCCCTTCGATGAACTGAGTGACACAAACTTAAATAAGGTATTACTAGGGGACGACATGACCTTGCTACTTACTTGCTACTACGACCACGATACTTACACAATGGATACTAGTAATATTTCCTCTAGATCAACCGATCAAATTCTACGCAACACTTTCTTACAATAAAAATTCTTTAAATATATGCCATTTGAACGCGCAAAGCTTCTCCGGCTCATTTTAGCGAATTTTATGCTCTTTTTTCCAATCAAACTGTAGATGCTTGTATGATTAGCGAATCATGGTCAAAACCGTCTTTACCATCGTCTCTATACAATTTACCCGGTTATAACTTGATTCGCAATGATCGGACAGCTCGCAGAGGTGGAGGAGTCGCTATCTACCTAAAAGACCACTTTTCGTATGAAGTCATTTGCAAATCATCCGTCAGTAGCAGCCCTGCCCCCGAATATTTATTAATTTGCGTAACCATGAAAGATACGAGTACGATTCTCCTTGGAGTATTTTACTTTGCACCGGATAACGACAATTATTTTGACGAATTAGAATGCTCTATTTTTTGGCGATTTTAATACATGTCTTTTAAAACAAAATCATAGATCCTCAAAACTAACAAGGTTAATGTCCTTTAAATCTTTCTTTACTTCCGCTGCAGGCTACACACCACAGCGGAAACTCCCACACTTGGCTCGATCTGATAATGACATCTAATCCCCAGCTCATCAACTTCCATGGTCAATTGACGATCGGCGGTTTCTCAAACCACGACCTTATATATGCCTCTTGATGTTTTCCAGAGCCCTACCATCGACGAGAAACTTGGTCTCTTTAATACGAAGATCATCAGACTTTACGACAAGCATGCCCCTGTGAAAATAGCTAAAGTACGACATCAATCAGACCCCTGGTTCAACGATTCCATCCGGCAATACATGTTAAAGCGCGATAGAGCCCAAGTCTAAGTTTAAGCGTTATCCTTCAGCTGACAACTGGGAATTTTACCGTACGTTAAGGAATCGTTGTAACCAACTATGTCGTAATGCAAAAAAATGTTACATTTTCGACTCGCTTGCAAATTGTACTCCCAAAGAAATGTGGAAAGTGCTGAACCAACTTGGAATTGGTAAATGTAAAGGACCCGTAGATCCCAATGTAGATATAGACGTTCTTAATAACCACTTCTCAAAGTCACCGGTTCTACTAGATAATATAACAAAGTCCCGTGCTACCACCTATATTGCCAATTCTAATGTGCCAGTCAATCCGTGTAAATTTCACTTTGTTCCAGCTACTGTTGAAACAGTTTTACTAACATTAAACCGGATAAAATCTAAGTCGGTGGGAACGGATGGTCTGTGTAGATATGCTCAAACGTATCATCCAATGTATTATTCTTCCAGTCGTTACCCACATAATAAACTCCTCAATGGAATTTGGTTCGTACCCCGCTCCTTGGAAAAATGCCTACGTTATACCCGTCCTAAAATATAAAATCCTGTTCGACCAAATGATTTCAGGCCAATCTATTCTCCCTGCTCTCTCAAAAGTGTTGGGAGCATATAGTGTTCTCTCAGCTATCAGATTACCTTTCTGAATTCAATATGTTTAATCCCTATCAGTCCGGTTTCTGTCCCGGCCATAGTACTACCTCTCTCCTTGACTATACAGAGTGGCTTATCTCGATTTATCAGAGGAACTGCTCAACAAACTTGAACGTTTGCAAAATGTATGCATACGATTCATCTTCGGTCTACGTAAGTATGATCACGTGTCCGACTATAGGGCACAGTTAAAGTGGTTGCCAGTACGCCAAAGAAATGTTCATATACTTGCTTGTACTCTCCCAATTAACACCATCCTATCTCCACGAGCTTTTTGAACCACTAAGTTCCCACGGTCTCGTACTTCGGTCAGCCTGACAGTTTATTAAAAATTCCGAGTCATAATAGTGATTTCTATTCCTATTCTTTCATGATGCAAGACTCTGGAACGATCTCCCAGCAAATATACGAAACTCGCCTTCGTTACCATCGTTTAAGACTCACCTTAAGGATTACTACCTTTCTAAGAATAACCAGTTCTTCCCTTTCTCTCCTGTTCCTCTCCTCGGGCATTATTAGTTTTAAATTCTTCCACTTATCTGTATGTTATGTAATAATCTTTATTTTCACAATGAGCGCATGCACCACTGTGTTTAGGTTAGTTGTAAGACATTGCCATGTGGCAATAAGCTCGCCTTTTTTGTATACGAATTAAGTGCAAATAAAGAGTTTATTATTATTATTTATTATTGTTAAGTAGGTCGTTAGTTCGGAGTCTACCGCTCATCCCCCCAGAAGTAAAATAACAATACCTTCCAAGGCAACTCCCATTGTATCTATTCTACATCTATATAATTTAATAGTCGACAAGTAACATTGCTAAATACTTGGGATTACAATAGAGTTCTGAAAATATCACCAGTTCTTCACTGTCGTGATCAACAACCGCCCGGTCAAAAACCCGAAAGACCATAAATCAAATTAAATAAATACCATGATCTCACAAATGCCGTCACCCGGAACGGCTTAAGTTTTTTACCATCACGCGGTGAAAGTTGGCGCTCGCGGTCTGCCATCTCTTAAAGTACTCGGTCCCTAAATGAAAATAATCAAGTAATTCCTAGAAAAAATACATAGACCTCCAACTTCCGAATCTCATTCTATTGCTCTAAAGGGGAAGTGAGTGGGTAGTGAAGTGTACGCTCGCATGTGGCAAGACAGCTGTCTTATAGGTAGGTCGTTAGTCCGGAGTCCACCGCTAATGCGCCACAAGGGAGAAAACCAAAAACAATACCCCGATGGGCCCCTTCCGAGGCAGCTCCCATTGTATCTATTCTATAGCTATATAATTTAATAATCGACAAGTAACATTGCTAAATACTTGGGATTACAATAGAGTTCTGAAAAAAATCACCCGTTATCCACTGTCGTGATCAACAACCGCCCGGTCAAAAGCCCAAAAGACCATAAATCAAATTAAATAAATACCATGATCTCACAAATGCTGTTAACCGGAACGGCTTAAGTTTTTTACCATCACGCGGGGAAAGTTGGCGCTCGCGGTCTGCCATCGCTTAAAGTACTCGGTCCCTAAATGAAAATAATCAAGTAATTCCTAGAAAAAATACATAGACCTCCAACTTCCGAATCTCATTCTATTGCTCTAAAGGGGAAGTGAGCGGGTAGTAAAGTGTACGCTCGCATGTGGCAAGACAGCTGTCGTGATCAACAACCGCCCGATCGAAAGCCCGAAAGACCACAAGTCAAATCAAATAAATACCATGATCTTGCAAATGCCATCACCCGGAACGACTTCAATGTTCACCATCACGCGATGAAAGTTGGGGCTCATGGCCTGCCAGCCAGCTCGCTTGTCCTTGGTCTCTCCAGGAAAATAATCAACTCATTTCTTGTAAAAATGCCTAACTTCAAAATTTAGCATCTCAAATCCAAAGGCTTCAAAGGAGGGAGTAAGGTTATGCTCCCGTTTACTCAGTGAATTCCATGGCAGTTCCCTCTGTATCTATTATATATCTATATAAAATTCAATAGTCAACAAGTAACATTACAAAATACTTAGGATAGCAATACTAGGATACTTAGGATAGCAATCTAATCTTCATCGCTGTGTCACATTCATGCGTCATTACTATGAACACATCGGCTCCGACGGAAGATAGGAAGTCCGGAAGATCGGAAAATTAAATAAATAGCATAATCTCATGAATCTTACAAATCAGTCTTTGATTTCGCCTTTAAACGTTTGAAACATTACCGTGAGCGATGAATTAATCTATAGGTACATAATACTAGTTCTGTAAATGGTACACCATTAAAACGGCAACCTTTTTGAAATGGAACATGAAAAAAAAATCCTTGCATGTCATTTTTAAATTCTTGCATTTGCAAGCGCACAAAAAGATAACTTCAGCGCTACGAAAATAATAAGACGACAACAGGCGACAGGTCAAGCGATGTCGAATAATCTTCTCTAGTTTGTTCGTGACTCTGACCTCAAGTCCGTATGCTGGGTGAAGACTTGGCAGCGAGTTAGTTGTCCGGTCCTTGCCAGCATCAGCCCCATAGATGGTTGAAGAACTTCACTAAGTAGCTGTCATCCTATAATCGACTGTCCCAACCCTACACTTATAATATAATATAATTCACCATACACCTTAAAACACTAGCTGCTGTTCCTCATACTACAAACAAATCAGTCTGTTCACTATATATTTACCCAAGACCACAAGACTATCTTCTAAAAACATGCAATTTTTACCATCACGCGGTGAAACTTGGCATTCGTGGCCTGCCCTTTCCAATAGTCCTCGGTCTATCCAGGTAAATAATCGACTCATTCTGATTCTCATACTCATTCATAGTGCTGAAAAAAACCATCTAATCTTCATCGCTGTCACATTCATGTGTCATTACTATGAACACGTTCGCTCCGACGAGGAAGTCCGGAAGATCTCGTCGAATTAAATAAATAGCATAATCTCGTGAATATCCTCACCTAGCACGCCTCCATTTTTTAAAAATATACCTAAAATGTTAATTTCCGCATCTTAAATCCTATCGCTTCGAAGGGGGGAGTGAGTGAGTGGTAAGGCGTACGCTCGCATGTGGCAAAACAGCTGTCCTCGTTAGTCGGAGTCCACCGCTCATCGCCTAAAGATAAATTAGTAACCCGTAGAACCCTGATTCCGATCGGTGAATTCCATGGTAGCTCTATATCTATCTATAGTTCGATAGGGATTACAATAGTGCTGAAAAAAACATCTAATCTTCATCGCTGTGTCACATTGATGTGTCATTACTATGAACACGTCCGCTCCAACGGAAGTCCGGAAGATCTCGTCGAATTAAATAAATAGCATAATCTAGTGAATGCACTCACCCGGAACGACTTCAATTTTTTACTATCACGAGGTGAAACTTGGCACTCGTGGCCTGCCTTTCCAATAGCCCTCGGTCTCTCCAGGTAAATAATCAACTCATTCCTAAAAAATATACCTAAAATGTTAATTTCCGCATCTTAAATCCTATTGTATCGAAGAGGGGAGTGAGTGAGTGGTAAGGCGTACGCTTGCATGTGGCAAGACAGCTGTCCTCTTTAGTACGGAGTCCACCGCTCATCGCCTAAAAGTAAATTAGTAACCCGTAGAACCCTGATTCCGATCGGTGAATTCCATGGTAGCTCTATATTTATCTGTAGCTTGATAGGGATTACAATAGTGCTGAAAAAAACATCTAATCTTCATCGCTGTCACATTGATGTGTCATTACTATGAACACGTCCGCTCCGACGGAAGTCCGGAAGATCTTGTCGAATTAAATAAATAGCATAATCTCGTGAATGCACTCACCCGGAACGACTTCAATGTTCACCATCACGCAATGAAAGTAGGCGCTCATGGCCTGCCAGCCAGATCTCTAGTCCTTGGTCTCTCTAGGAATATAATCAACTCATTCCTTGAAAAATTGCCTAACTTCAAAATTTCGGCATATCAAATCCTATAGCTTCGAAGGAGGGAGTGAATGGGTGGTAAGGTTATGCTCACATGTAGTAAGACAGCTGTCCTAGATAGTTATTACCTCGAGTCCACCCCTCATCAATTAGAAGTATAACAATAATATTATGATGGGACCCGATTACAGTCCGTGAATTCCATGGCTTTGTACCTATTCTATATAATTCAATAGTCAACCAGTAACATTGCAAAATACTTAGTATGACAAGTCCTGAAAAAAACCACCCATTCCCAGTTAGTGATCCACGACCGCCCGGTCGAAAGCCCGAAAGTCAAATTAAATAAATACCATGATCTTGCAAATGCCGTCACCCAGAACAGCTTTACTGTTCACCTTCACGCGGTGGAAGTTAGCGCTCGTGGCCTGCCAGCTAAATCTGTTTCACCTTTTTAAAGATCTTCATCTTACCATAAAAATAATCAACTCAGTCCTAGAAAAAATATCTAAAACCGCCATTTCCGCATCTCAAGTTCTATGGCTTTGAAGGGATAGCGAATGGGTGGTAAGGTGAACGCTCACATGTGGCAAGACTGCTGTCCTAAACCTACCACAGCCGGCCGTTAGTCCGGAATACACTGCTCACCCCCCAGAAGTGTAGTAATACTATATAATGGGCCTGACTTCGGGCAGTGAATTCAATGTCAGCTCCGTTTGTATTTTATTTTATGTATCCTCAGTCATAATATTGAGATTTCAGACACCACTTACATCGTTCGGCTAGAATTTGAAAGTCCTGAAAAATATATTATTGCTAACATTCATTAAGTGGTACGTTTAGTCCGGCGCACATTTGGACGACTTACATAAAATAGCTAATGCAGGTGTTCGGTTTTGCCAGTACGGATCAAATTTGGTCATTAAGTTAGTTACTTTGGTAGTCTAAGGCTCTTTGAAAGTAATGTCTTCTCCGACGATCTCCTTGTAGTCACACCTGCTCGAGCGAAAGGGAAAAAAACTCTTAAATGGCTTTGTGACGGTCAGACACCAGCCGAAACTGCAGCAACAAAAATCTTTGCTCAAAATATCAACCTGGTACTTTAACTCTGGCACTACCAGAGTTGGTGATGCCGACCCCAATTGTCATTTCTACGCCGTGGCCCTGAGTACCCGTTCTTCAATCCAATCGCGACCTATGCTGGAACAATGGAAGAAAAAGTGATGTGTGTGAAGATAGATTTCCGTCACACTACGTACTACATGTTTTTAATGTACTTTCCTCCTTGATGTAGCTAGGAGACACACACATACACAGACACACACACACACACACACAGACACACACAGACACACACACAGACAGACAGACACACACACAGACAGACACAGACAGACAGACACACACAGACAGACATACACATGCAGACAGACAGACAGACAGACACACACACCCTGAGTACCCGTTCTTCAATCCAATCGCGACCTATTTTGGAACAATAGAAGAAGTGATGTGTGTGAAGATATATTTCCGTCACACTACGTACTACATGTTTTTAATGTACTTTCCTCCTTGATGTAGCTAGGAGACACACACACACACACACCCTCACACACACAAACACACCCTCACACACAGACACACACACGCGTGTGTATGTGTATGTATATGTATCATATGAGGGTAGAAATGATAGTGTAAGCTAGTGTTTTTCACAACGCCAAAATGTCGAGTGGCAATAACTTAGCAATACATGGCCAAGTGGAACAGTGTTTAGGTTGCCTGAACTTACATTGTTAGGCTCCATTTTTCGTTAAGATAAAATTAACGGAATTTCAATTGAATTCTGTAGATCGAATGCAATAACACGACACCCTTATACAAATGTTGCATGCACTCAAGGCTAAGCCTATGCTGAGACGCAGGTGACGCAGAATAACATAGTACAGATTTTGCGAGGCAGGGCAGTCGAGGCAAACATAGGCTGCGAGCGTATGCTACGAGGCAGTGTAGTCGAGGCATACATGGGTGCGAGCGTATAAGATAGATGCAGATGCTAAATGACATAGATGCATTCATTCGCGTCCTAGATAGTACAAGGAATAGACAGTTTTCTAGTTTGATGAGAAAAATGAATTTAGATTAAGAGTTTGGTTATGAAATTAATGAATTGTTGCTACTTTACAGTTTATCAAAGCGTAGAAAAGCTATTTGGAAAAGTGATTATCTGAAAAAACGCTCTACTAATAAAGAATTTGTACACTGGAGAAAGTTATCTGACAAACAATTTAGGAATTTAATTAAATGTTTTATCATTTATCATTAAATGTGGTCAACTCAGCAATTATAAAATCTATCTAAAAACTCGTTCTGAGTTGCATGCATCGTGCAGAAATCAGTGCCAGCACTACGAGGCGCAGAGCAGGATGCACATGTCTGCGTTTCACGTGCCTGAGATGCAGCGCACGCAGCTCTCAGTACGTTCAGTACATTACATCTGCTCAGCCCTGCGCTTCCTGGAACCGCGTCTCAGCATACGCCTGTGTCTCAGCAAGCTATAGCTGTCACGCGCCAAGCCAAGTAGAAAGTTTCACCCCTCTAGGCCACATCGGAATACAACGCTTTCTCTGCATACTCTAGACCACTCTATGGGATCGAAAACCTTGTACCTCGGCTCTTTAAATTAAAGACTACTACTCATCGATAAAATATTGATAAACAGAGGTGGATGGCAATGTTTGCCATCCATCTTTTGTGGATGGCAAAGTTCTTGTTCAGTAGTGAACGGTTCGAACCGGTGTCATAGGTCATCTCACTACAAGCATAACTGATTTTTAAGCTAATGAATCGAAATGGATAGATTAATTGATGGTAATCTTATCAAGGACCTTTTAGGAAGGATTTTCAGCTGTAAGAGAATCTGCAAACAATTTAATTGTATTAATATGGCGATTGACGCAAACCTCAACAATCCTCTCTTAATCATCAGAAGCGCAAGCGATCGCCTAGATCCTAGTCACGGTATGTTATGCGACAACTCTCTTATTGTTGTGGTCAGTCTGCTGCCTATGACGGCTGTCATCACTCCATTCGGGGGACGGTGAGGGGTCACTTTGGTCTAACTTGCAATGAAGGCGACACGTTCTCGTACAGCACATGTAGTTTGCAGTTCGTCAGATCTATTCTGTATCAGCGCAGCAGCGTACACGTCCCAAATCGTGTAACATTTTCAACCATTTGCTCCATTTTGCGATTGGTTGGGGTTGATGATGAATAACTGAGGCAGGTAGAACGTCCTCGGCCTATGCTGTCTTGGCTCTGCTTCGGTCAATTGGACAGACAAAGCAACCCATAGCAACTCAACTAATTGAACACATCAAGGATGTTGAAAAAAATCTGCAAAAAAGTTTGTATATTAGATAGGAGTAGTATTGTAGTGGGAGGCTGACAATGATTCTGGATCAGACGATGAAGTTGATCATGTGGTTTATGATGACGTTATAAACAGTGAAGACACCGATCCATTTTACAACCCCGATGCAGACCCCCGGGTAGACCACCGGGTTCAAACCTGTGTAATAGGTCATCTCACTACAAGCATAACTGATTTTTAAGCTAATGAATCGAAATGGATAGATTAATTCATGGTAATTTTACTAAGGACATTGCAAGAAGGATTTTCAGCTGTAAGAGCTGTAAGCTGTAAGAAAATCTGCAAACAATTTAATTGTATTAATATGGCGACTGACGCAAATCTCAACTATCCTCTCTTAATCATCAGAAGCGCAAGCGATCGCTTAGATCTTAGTCACGGTATGTTATACGACAACTCTCTTATTGTTGTGGTCAGTCTGCTGCCTATGACGGCTGCCATCACTCCATTCAGGGCACGGTGAGGGGCCACTTTGGTCTAACTTGCGATGAAGGCGACACGTCATCGTACAGCACATGTAGTTCGCAGTTCGTCAGATCAGTGCAGCAGTCCTAAATCGTGCAACATCTTCAACCATTTGCTCCATTTTGCAGTTGGTTGGGGTTGATGATGGGCAAAAGTGAGGTAAGTAGAACATCCTCAGCCTATGCTGTCTTGTCTCTGCTTCAGTCAATTGGACAAACAAAGCGACCCATAGCGACTCGACTGATTGAACACATCAAGGATGTTAAAAAAAATCTGCAAAAAAAAGTTTGTTAATTAGATAAGTAGTAGTTTTGTAGTGAAAGGCTCATGCAGTACAAACATTGCAGGGAATCAACACCATTCACGGTTCTACATATCTACACGTTCTACATATCTACGACGTTCTACACGTTCAGTGAGGGAAATAATCCCAAACGAATATCAGCCTGAAAAAGGTATCAAGATCGACGTCGATGACGAGTCAGAAGCCTACGAAACACTCGGTTATTCGGACAACTCAGAAGAGGAACCAGATGCTGTACCAGAAGAACAGAACCTGATACCAGCGCAAGAACTGAGACAATCGACGAGAGTTCCGAAGCTGCGAAAATTTGAAGAGTATGTCACATATTCTGTTATAAGCAACAAGGCCGATGGAGATCCGATCACCGTTGAGGAGGCGCTATCGCGAACAGACGGTAATAGATGGAAGGCGGCAATGGATGAAGAGTTGGCATCGTTGGAGGAGAACGAAACTTGGACACTCGAACTCCTTCCATCAGGCAGGAAGCCTATAAAGACCTAACGGGTGTTTAAAATAAAAAGGGGAGATGTGAGTGGTGACATCGTGCGGTACAAGGCACGATTAGTAGCAAAAGGCTGCTCACAAAAATACGGAATCGACTACGTGGAAACATACTCACCAGTAGTCAGATATGCCTCGATACATTATCTGGTGGCACTTGCAGTAAAATCACAGTTCAATATTGATCAAATGAACGCGGTGACTGCGTTCCTCCAAGGGGACCTCAGAGAGGAGATTTACATTGAGCAACCTGTCGGATTCCATGATGGCAGTGAGAGGGTCTGCAAGTTGAAGAAAGCAATCTATGGCCTGAAGCAAAGTGGTCATGAATGGAACCGAAAGCCAGACAGAATGCTGCGCTCATTCGGGCTAATCAAGTCAAAGGCTGACCCATGTGTCTATTTTACAGTCAACATGGAGATCATCATTGCAATCTATGTGGATGATATTCTTATCTTTCGGAAACACAAGTCAACTCGTGACAAGATCAAGACGGCGCTTAGCTAATCATTCAAAATGAAGGACATGGGACAAGCAACCAATTGCATCGGACTAAGCATCACTTATAGTACAGGTACTATCAGTTTGGAGCAAAGCAAGTACATTGAAGAAATACTCGACCGATTTGGAATGGCCGAGTGCAAACCAGCTATCACTCCACAAGTGACACAAACTAAAAACTAATCGTGAGTATGTGTCCTACTATTGACGAAGAAAAACGAGAAATGGAAAACAAACGGTATCAGGAAGCAGTCGGCAGCCTTTTATACCTAGTAGAGGGCACTAGACCAGATATCGCATTTGCGGTAAATGATGTGAGTCGATTCAACTCCAATTACGGTAGGGCTCACTGGATGGCAGTAAAGAGGATCCTCCGCTATCTAAAAGGAACAATTAGATTCAAGATATGTTATCGTGAGTCGAAGCAGTCAGGACTAAAAGGATTCTCGGACGCTGACTGGGCATCAGATGTGGACAAGAGGCGGTCATGTACGGGCTTCGTTTTTGGCCTAAGTGGTGGTGCAATATCATGGACCAGCAAAAGACAGAAGACGGTGGCATTATCAAGCACAGAAGCCGAGTACATGGCATTGTCAGCGGCTGTGCAAGAAGCATTGTGGCTGAAACAATTCGGCCAAGATCTGGACCATAACATCAGGACCAAATCAGTCAGGATCAAGTGTGACAATCAAAGTGCCTTAGTTCTTGCTAAAATGGACTGTTTTAAAGCTAGATCCAAACATATTGATGTGAGACACCATTTCATTAGACAAAAGATCGATGATGGACTGATAGAAACAATGTATATATATATATATATACCCACAGAGGACATGGTGGCCGACATCCTAACAAAGGCTGTATCTGGACAAAAGGCTGCATTTTGTGCGTCAAATATGGGGTTGTGCATTTAAAATTAAATTTAGATGGAATATCAAACCAATGAAATGTTAAACCAAATCGTTTGTTTTTAATATTTAATCAAAGATTTATGTAAAATAATTAAGTTCTTAAATTTATATTTAAATGAGTGAGGGTGTTGAAATAGTACAACCCTACGCCCATACGTGGCGCCTTAAGTATAAATTACTATCTGGCAACGCTGTGTCGTGTTGACAGTTTCCATTTCTGTTCAATAAATGGCTACCAACCAACAAAAATATAATAATATAGCAGGTTATTGAAGTCAGCTCTGACGCGACAGCGCTGTACTGTGATCGGAAAGAGCCAGTCTTTTGTCCATTGGACAATGCGATTGAGGTTGTCTTGTATTTCTACGTAGCTGATCGTGGGGTCAGCAAAAAACTTTGTGTCATCTGCGAACAACATGAAATCGAGGTTTATGATCGCTTTTAAGTCAGTAAGGAAGATCCCAAATGCTGCAGGCCCAAGGACTGATCCTTGGGGAACTCCGCTTAGGACAGGATGGGGTTCCGAGAGCTCATCACCGACTCGTACACGAAATTTTCTGCCTGTCAAGAAGTTTATGATCCACAGCAACAGCTTACCCCGGAAACCAAAATGTTCCAGTTTTTTAACTAGCCGTTTAATTGGTACTCTATCAAATGCTTCTTCATAGTCTAGATATATTATGTCTATAGGGTGTCGATTGTTCCATTCTGTTGTCCACTTATCTAAGCATGAGAGCAGGTTAGTTACAGTAGCGTCTTTGCACAAAGCCGTGTTGTTCTTCAATGGTAAAGAATGATTTTGCAGCAGTCGCACTTCACTCCGGGTTTTTTGTCATTAATTATCTTTTTACACTTTGTACACTTTTGGGGGTTGGGTGATGGATTCATTTTGTGTCTTTTTAATTGGTTTTCCTAGTTAGGTTTAGTTGATTTCAGCGTTTTGATTTATATTTTGTCTAGAATTCACTGTACATTAAATGAGGGTAGTGCAATGTTGACATTAAATGATTTTTGTGCAATTGTATACTAATTCATGGATTTCCAGAGGAGATCACACTTCCACAGCTGGTCTGCACTTCAAACTACACTTTAGGAGTAAATTTGGGCACGGATTTTAGGTTTGGTATGTTTAGGAGAGTATTTTGTTCACACTATGTATGCACCACAACCACAGGAGTAAACACGAACAGAGGCAAAGCTTCTGAAGAGCGTGCAAAATTTTTACCTACTTTGTTAGGGTTGGCACAGAAGAATAAAATTAAATAAACTAAACATTTGTCAACTTTTTATTATACACAATTTTAAAAAGTCTCCTTTAGTTACACTATCTAATTACGATATACCAAAACGATTTTTGCACCGCCGGGTTGAGTTATCTTTCGATGTTAATGGAATTACTGCAGTATAGGACCTTTCTCAAAAATCGAAAAAATAATGAAATACTACTAGATTCGATCATTGTAATGCTAAATGTGAAA
Source organism: Micropterix aruncella (assembly GCA_944548615.1). NCBI lineage: Eukaryota > Metazoa > Arthropoda > Insecta > Lepidoptera > Micropterigidae > Micropterix > Micropterix aruncella. The sequence goes on from OX155958.1 coordinate 11,421,084, forward strand.
GAAAAAAGCTTTAACAAATTAACAACCAAATTTGGTTTAAAGTTAAAAACAAATAAACAAACCAAAAAAAAGTTTTTTTAAACTCAGTTTTTAAGATTGTCTTAAAAAACTAATCTAACCTACCGTCAAATAGGTGTTTATGTATTATTAAAAATAACTAACAACCTACCGAAATGTATGGGTTTGACCCTTTTTGGAATACCTATATCTCGCTTATTTATAGAAACCGAATAAAGATTATTACAGATTCGGAACCAGCGTGGTCAATATAGTCGGGTGATGTTACAAAATCAATAATGTAAAATAGGTTCCTTTAATGCATTAATACCTAATTACTAATAGGTATATATAAATAATAAATACAAACGGAGCTGCCATGGAATTCACCGACCGGAGTCGGGCCCATCATAATACTATTTTTTACACTTCTGGGGGGTGAGCAGTGGATTCCGGACTTACGAACCGGCTGTGGTAGGTTTAGGACAGCTGTCTTGCCACATGTGAGCGTTCACCTTGCCACCCATTCACTCCCCCTTCGAAGCCATAGAATTTGAGATGCGCAAATCGCAGTTTTAGATAATTTTTCTAAGAAAGAGTTAATTATTTTTCTGGAAAGGCCAAGATCTTTAAAGAGGTGAAATAGAGATTTAGCTGGCAGGCCACGAGCGCCAACTTCCACCGCGTGAAGGTGAACAGTGAAGCCGTTCCGGGTTACGGCATTTGCAAGATCATGGTATTTATTTAATTTGTACTCGTGGTCTTTTGGGATATTTGATTCCCATGGAACAGTTAATTCTACGATAAGAGCCACCTTCCGAGATAGAGAGTAAAGAGTTATATCTGGACGGAGGGCTGTGCATCCGAGACTTTCAGGGAATTTATACTGCTTAGAGACCGAATCAACCTCCAGAATCCAATCTGTAGCTTTCTCGATTATTGAGAAAGGTTTTGTAGTTAAATGTTTTTTGCCTTTAGAGCCATCCCGCACAAACTGTATTGGGGGTTTGGAGGATACTGTCAAACCCTTGTTGGCACGAGCCACTGAGAGACTAATTACCTCGCGAATAACAGCGAGAACTTTGTCATGGCGGTAAGTGTACCGTCCTTGATCTAAGGCCACCTTGCAGCCAGCTAGAATGTGCCTAGCTGTGCAAGGGGTATTGCTACAGAGGGGACAAGAACTATCCTCGGCAAAGCTCCAACGAGCAAGGTTACTGGGGTCTGGAAGTGTATGCTGAAAGGCATTCAAATAAAATTTCAGCATCTCTGGCGTCCAGTCATAGAGCATTACCTTCCAGTGCATTGGAGGCGGAATGCAAAAGTCACCAATTGTTGTCCAATCATTCTGGCATTGAAGGCCAATAGCATGAGCCATACTCTTGCTGTCGTAATCTCCCCGCAAAAGAGACTTCTTCAAGTCCACGTCGCTCGTGGTTGTACTGCCATACCCCAGACCAGTGCCATTCTGGCTGATTCCAGTAAGGAACCTTTTGTGGAAGTCTACGCGGGCTTGTAGTTCATTTGAATCACTACAGCCACTTATTACGTGCTTCGATATTGCCGGATCTTTGGAATTGCACAGAATCGAATTTTTGGTTATTCTGGAGTTGGCGTAGAGCAGAGAGGGCAGTTTAAGCGCTAGCCCAAAATTTTGTTTGGACCTGAAGAGAGTCGAGGGGTCAGCTGGTTTGGCTAAGGACAGCCAGGATTTTAAACTAGCTGTCACCAGTGCATCTAGACGGGACAGTTGGGTTTTGGTAAAATCGTAAATAAGAAAGGGCCATGACAAATGTGACGTTAGATAATTGTCATAGATCCAGGCCTTACGAGGGCCAGAAATTAGCAAGGCATCTATTTTCGCCAGGCAACTTTTGAAATGCTCTATAACATGATCGCCCGAGACGTCTTTTCCCTGATGGGTGATTTTTCTGCTGAGGAATTTGAAATGATTGTTTGGGTCTATAAGGGAGATATTAGAGCCCTTATAGACCAATTTGGGGTCATAGGATGTAAATTTTGTGCCCATGCGGGCGAGTCCAAGGCAAAAACATTTGGAGGGCTTCACTTTTATACATCCTGACCAGTCGCAGAAAAGCTCCACTTTCTGTAATAGCAGGGAAAGCTGCTTGGGGCTTCTGGTAATGAAAGTTAGGTCGTCGGCAAAAGCGAGGCACGACGAGGTGTATTGGCCGTCTGTTTTAAAACGGTAGCCCCACTTCCTGTCAAACTGGCTCAGGCTTTCCAGAAGTATATTAAAAACTATATTAAAAATCGTCGGGGAGAGGCAACAGCCCTGAAATAGTCCAATTGAATATGGTATAGAGCGGGTAGTCCATTCTTGCGTTTTAACATGGAAAGTCAGACAGTTGTAGTAGGAGGCTACAATGTCACGCACGACTGGTGGGAAGTTGTACCAGCGGAGTGCAAAGTGGAGGAGACTGTGTCGGACTGACCCAAAGGCATTCTCTAGGTCGAGCCAGCATACATTGATTTGGCGTTCGTGCTGTCTCGCATCCTTGATGGCAGCAGCCAGGAGAGAGTTGTGCTCGAGGCAGCCCGAGACGCCGCGCATGAAGCCTTTTTGAACTGATACTCCAAGGTACTCATTCCGGTGCATGAATTCGCTCATCCTCGTGTGGACTATGCTAAAAAAGATTTTGGCCACAGTGTCTGTGAGAGCAATGGGACGAGCGTCCTTTGGTCCGGTGCAAACTGGGACCTTCGGAATTAAGATGACTGTCGCTCGGCCAAAATTCTGTGGGACTACACCGCTATTCCATATATTTCGGAAGATGGATCCTAAATATTGCAGAAGGCAGGGGCATTTTTTGTATACTAAATAGGGAATACCATCGGGACCCGGAGTAGAGCCCGACGGCTTCCTCTTTACTTGATTAAGAATCTCATCTAGTGATGGAGGTTGAGAAGCAAAAGCTACCGTAGGCAGGGGCGGAGGTGTAATGCCCGGCGGAGGGCTGTAATTATGGAGCCGCATTGGGTCCTCATACGTGGTCGAAAAGTATTCCGTGGCCATATCTTCCGGGATTTGGATTTTTCCCTTGGCGGCAGACAAAACCGTTTTGCTGTAGTTAAAACGGTTTTTGTCGAACCGGGCTTCCTCTTTGGATTTGAGAAATGCCGCCTTGCGCTTGTCGTTTTGCGTTGCTACGCTCTGTATGAGTTTTAGTATAGAGCGGTACGCGCGCGAGAAGTTGTGGCAGAGGGCTTTATCCCCGGCTTTCTTGGCTTCACGTAACTGGCGACGAAGTAGCCGCTCCACCACATAAAAAAACGGCGTATACAAAATTTTGGGTCTCTGCTGTTGGCCGTTGAGGAGTTCCCTCATCGGGAGTCAACCCAGGGTTCATCAGCCATGTCATGGTGGAACATGGAAGGTCTATCGTAATTGAATGCGTATACAAAATTTTGGGTCTCTGCTGTTGACCGTTGAGGAGTTCCCTCATCGGGAGTCAACCCAGGGTTCATCAGCCATGTCATTGTGGAACATGGAAGGTCTATCGTAATTGAATGCGTATACAAAATTTTGGGTCTCTGCTGTTGACCGTTGAGGAGTTCCCTCATCGGGAGCCAAACCAGGGTTCATCAGCGATGTCATGGTGGAACATGGAAGGTCTATCGTAATTGAATGCGTATACAAAATTTTGGGTCTCTGCTGTTGACCGTTGAGGAGCTCCCTCATCGGGAGTCAACCCAGGGTTCATCAGCCATGTCATGGTGGAACATGGAAGGTCTATCGTAATTGAATGCGTATACAAAATTTTGAGTCTCTGCTGTTGACCGTTGAGGAGTTCCCTCATTGGGAGTCAACCCAGGGTTCATCAGCCATGTCATGGTGGAACATGGAAGGTCTATCGTAATTGAATGCGTATACAAAATTTTGGGTCTCTGCTGTTGACCGTTGAGGAGTCATCGGGAGCCAATCCAGGGTACATCAGCGATGTCATGGTAGAACTTGGAAGGGGCTATCATAATTTACTGCGTATACAAAATTTTGGGTCTCTGCTAATGACTGTTGAGGAGTTCCCTCATCGGGGTCCAACCCAGGGTGGATGGATTTCAACCATAATCTTTTCATCTCATAACATGATGACCAACTGATACCTGCATGCCAAATTTCAGCTCAATCGGATGAAACGTTTCGGCGCTATCGTCGGATAATACACACAGCCAGACACAGAAGTGCGTCCACAATACTTTCCTGACAGGAAAGTAATAATAAATTATAATCTATTTATTTACTGTACATACCTAATGAAATCTTTGGGGTAATTGAAAAATGATAATGTTTTTAATAATTCTAGAATCGTTCAAACACACGCTGCAGTAAACCATATTTACACTTGTTTATGTTAAAACACTTATTGAATCAAACGTAAGGAGAAAAATAAACAACAGGTGAGATGTGTACGTCCGCCGCGGCTGGGGGCCCTGAGGTTTGTCAACCTTTCTCCGCGTACGTACGAAGCGGCCGGTTGCCATACACGCACGCGTCTCACGCTTGTAGTAGTGTACCTACCAAATCGCGGTTGTATGAAGCTTTGTCTCTGTTCCGTGTCTACTCGTGTGCCACAACTGACAGATGGCAGATTCTCGATAAACTTATCTTATTTTACTATGGCGGTGTGCGGTCTGCGGCCGCACTACCGCGAGGTGGGCTTTGTTCATTTGATCCAATGTATTCTTGAATTGCGCACTATCAAATCTGATACAGTGAGGTTACAGTATTAAGGCTGACGAACATTGAGTCAGTTACTGACATCAAACCTAAAACAAGTCAGTGCTGACCCGGTACTGCCATCGTGTAAATTGATTTTAAGTCAGTACAGAGCTGTCGCTCCAGAGCTGACTTCAATATTCCTGCTATATATTTTGAAGTCAAGGAGCAAACACATTATCGGACGCGTCCGTAAGGCGCGGCGTACGAACGTATGCACAGTTGTTCGCGACAGACGTCCGATAATGTGCACGGCTCAATAGAAATTCACTACACAGATCGCGTTCATAAGCCGCGGCTGACGGACGCGTCCGATAATGTGTTTGCCCCTTCAGCCCTTGTCTAAACTCGCCTGACCTTGTCTAAAGTCAGTAGTTAGTCAGTCACTGGCACTGTTTTGTAGCGTTTTAACTAGCGAAAATAATGCATTTTTTCCCACTGACTAATAACAAACGTACCTAACCTATAGAAGTAACTATGGCTGATTGACTACGTAAACAGTGTGAGTCAGTTCTCAGCGCCCACTGACGCCTGTAACTGACTCAATGTAAATCTGCACTTATGGATAGCGCGCACGGTTGACTTTTGTCACCGCGACAAAAAAGTTTTTGTCGCGGTGACAAAAGTCAATGATATGGCTGACAGTGATAAAAGCTTTTAAATGCAAGCGTCGTTTGTATAATCGATTTTAAAGACGGCCGTTATTCGCGAAGTTTCTGCTGTCCTAGCATAAGCTGGTAGGAACACTTATTAGGCGTTTGGAACGAATACTAGAAAAAAACATAGTTGCACGGCGTAGTCAAGAAAAGTGAGGTTATGCGCGTGTACGTGGCTACATAACAAAAAGGAGTACTTACCGAGTCGAAAATTCCGGGTTCCCGCTAATTTTCTTCGCGGATAGGAGGGTGTTGTGGTTACATTGGCTTTTCCGGCAAATGAAAACGTCGAAAAATCCAATTTCGTTTGCGTCAGATGCAAACACGAAAATCGCGGCTCGACGCATTTTGACAGCCGAGAAGCGATTCTTCTTCTTCTTCTTCTTCATCAGAGCGTCGGCAGCGATCGATCATTGTAGTAGGGATATGGTAGGGATGATACTGCGAGCGACCAAATATACCGTACGGAGGAAACATCGAAAACTACATTAACAAAATTAAGGAATATAAATTCAGAATCGTATCGTATAACATTAAAAAAAATAGTAAAAGAAATATTATGATTTAAAATTATTTATTTAGAACAGAAAAATATACAACCATCAGAAAAATTACAGCGATACACAATTTAACTTAAAATAAATTAGGAAATTTAATGGGCGTAAATATAAATTTCGACCTGATAAATAAAGGGGTAGTGAGTGGGTAGTGAAGTGTACGCTCGCATGTGGCAAGACAGCTGTCTTATAGGTAGGTCGTTAGTCCGGAGTCCACCGCTAATGCGCGGAGCAAGAAAGTCGGCGGACAGCACCTACGCTATAAAGTTGTGTTAAAAAGGCACCTAACCGCCAGTGGTATTCTACCTGGGAGCTGGGAGAGGGCTGCTCACAAACGCAGCGAGTGGCGCTCCACGGTGACCACAAAAATTAAAGAGTTTGAGAAAGCCCGGCTTGAAAACCTCGACTCGAACCGCCAACAGCGCAAAACTCGTCTGAAGTCTAATTACACATACACTTACAACGACTGCGGTGAACTCTACTGTAGTCGTTGTAATCGGACCTTCAAAAACAAACTGGGATTCACGAGTCACTTCCGCGCGCATATTCGAAGAAGTCCTGTCAACCAAGAGGTCGCCGTTGTCGGATCACGATGAGGAGGACATCATGTGTGCGTGTAACATGTTTGTAAGTCTTGTAATCTTGTTATTGCATTCGATCGACAGAACTGAAAATCCAATTCCTTTAATTTTATTCCAACGGAAAATGGTGACCCAGCCGGGAATCGAACCCGGGACCTTACAATGTAAGATCAGGCAGTGGCGGATCCAGAGAGCCATTTTGGGGGGGGAATTATTAGACTTTGGTGTGTAAAATACTCATTTATTACATAAAAAGAAATAAAGAGATAAAGACATACTAAGACAGAATAAAGACATAAAGAGAGTTTCGCCTAATGTCAAAATTTCAAAATTATATAAATCTAAATAAAAATGTGACCACACAATTTTATATCAAAATTCTGTGTTGCCCTATTTTTGAAAAGCGTTCCACTACTTCTTCTGGTTTTATATCAATGTCATAGTGGATGTGGAGTAACGCCAAGCCACATAATCTTTTTTCTAGTATGGTAGTTCTAAGCCAAGTTTTGATGCAACGTAAAGATGAGAACGATCGTTCAGCACTAGCATTCGTTACAGGTAGTGTGCAGAAAATCTGAAGTAGTTTGTGTATTATTGGGTATACGTCTTCATCGCAGGATTTAAGTGCATCAAATGATGAAGCTGGTAGTGGTAGACCGTCACCGGATGTTTTTTTTGTAGACCATAGTTGCTGCCAGTGTTGAACTTCTGCTTTCAGTTTTAAAACTTGTATCTCTTTGTTACCTTCGAGCAAGTTTCCAAATCTTGAGATAAGAGATTTGATCAGTTCTTTAGTTTGATTAAAAGTTTGTAGTATAACTTTATCCGGAATCAGTAATGTCAAATTAAAGGAATCTAGTACCTCTTTGGAAAAACGCACTTTTAAATCCTCGGTCACTGTTTCAATTAACGGTATGAACGTAGATACCCTGTAGTAGTCCTGACAATCTTCTAGTGCATAATTTTCCCGTCTCGTTTGTCTCGCGCACGTCCTCGGTCTTTTAACGTCAATGTCTAACTTTTCTGCCATTTGCTTTGCGTTTTCAAATATTTCATTGAAATGTTCATCTACTTCACGCCGTCGCTGCTCTAGTGTTGCAATTAGTGATTTTACTATTTCCGATGCTTTTGCTAGATCAATGGTTTCTTTTTGTAAGATGACGCTGAGTGGTTGGGTAAGTGATAATATATCACCCAGGCAGAAGAGTCCTATAAGGAATTCAAAGTTACTTAAAGCGGAAATTAAAACCGATGCCTTTCCTGCTGTATCCTTGTTCTTCCACTGGCTTAACCTAACAGCGATTTCGAAGCAAGAAGCGACGCGGACACACTGTCTTTTTCTTCTACGTCGATTTTGGGGGGGGAAATTTCCCTAATTTCCCCCCCGTGGATCCGCGCCTGGATCAGGCGACCTAACCACTATGCCACCGGGCCGTGTCACGTGTGTATCATGTTCGCCCCCTAAACTACCCCCCCCCCCCCGCATCTGAAAAGTTTTAAATAACCACTCGTTATTATAAAAATATTTAGTCCGGCGGCCATACGCTGGGCTAATAATTAAAGATTTTAGATCAATTGGCATTACGCTTATCAAAAATGTAACAGTATTGTTTTTCTTTAATTGGGTACCTACCTAAGTCCATATTCTACATTTTCAACATTTCGACTTCTGTTTTGGTAATTTCGTGGCATCTGAATATAAGTATTGTATCAGCCTAAATACATTCTTTATGAAATTGCCTAACTAATTAAAAATTTTCATTGGAGCTTCAAATCTAAATCTATATGTGCAGTGATTAAAACCCTGCACTGTCTTCATTTTCGGTTAAACTTTTGTAAATCGATTCCCATCTCGGTTTTTTTTTGAACGGATAAACTTCCTGCATATAAGTTTTTGTGTCAGTACAACATTTTTCTTTCAACACTTATTTTCAAGGATACAAAACATAACGTTTTTGTAAAATCAACAGTGTCTACTTGTTAAAGCTTGTGCCCGTTGATGTTATATGGGGTTTGTACATGTCGTGGAGACCAGGAAATGATCATGGTTTTGCATTTATTCCGTTATAAAAAGTGAACTTCTGTATTTGTAATAATTTTTTATTCTTTTCCTAATGAAACATTTGTGGTTTATGTAAGTTATCCATATAGATACATATATATTTTTGAAATGTAGGTCCCCAAACAGGCCTTTCATTTGACACTAATCACGATACCTACATTTATGTTAATTTTTGACGTTTAAAATTTGGACATTTATACAACTAATTACTTATTATAAATAGGATATGGTTTCCATCTTATTTATAATTTCAAACAACCGCGATAGTCTTCGACTTTATATTTACTTAATATTTAGATAGTAAGGTACCCCGTGACTGATTCCGAATCTTTATTCGGCCTCAAATAATAAGCGAGATGTAGGCATTCAAAGATGCGTTAAACCCACAGCAGGTTAACTTATTTTTTTTTTAAATAAACACCTGGCGGAAGTTTCAGTTACATTTTTTAAGCAATGACAAAAAGTATGTTTTTGTTTTTATTATGTAAATTTGTTTTTATTTTGGCTTTATTCTATCACATTCTAATTTGGCTTTATTCTATCACATTTTTTTATTTGATGGCTCCACCCAAAGAGGGTGATTTCTGCCTAACTATCACATTTAGTATTACAATGCACTGATCATGTTACAATGACCGAATCTAGTAGTAATCTAGTAGTTATTCCATGGTACTACTGACACTATCGTATCGTATCGTATCGTATCAACCCTAGAGTAGGAAACGGTGACATTTGCTGTCAATCTGCGAACATAACCTGAAATAACTTGTTTTCATCTTAATAGTATATCACAACAAAAGCTTCGTAGACATCCATCGCGCAGTTGCCTTTAAATCGAATCCGACATCCAACGAGTGGGAACAGAGGCGGTGATATCCGATTAAAAAACGGATCAGACACCCGACAAGTGGAAATGGGCTGTTAGTCGCCCGAATTTACGTGTGATGGAAACCATGCATTTAATCTAAATATAATGATTTTTCTTTTTTTTAATACAGTTTCTTTCAATAACTAATGTAGTTTTTTCTTTTACAGACATGATCATCTAAAGGTTTCGGATATCCCTCCAAAACGGGGTCATTTGTCATTCACTTAGCAAAATATTGGCTCCACGAAACCTATGCATATCCCAACTGTGGTATCAAATTTGGGGGAATACCGGGAATACACTAACTTCATCATCAAAGTCTATGTATAACCCGAAACATGTGGATGCAATATGCACAGATTTTGCAAAAGTATTCGACCTTGTCAACCCAACCATCCTTCTGGATAAATTAAAGAGATCTTCGGTGATCTCTTTAGATGAATATCGTCATATGTCAACAAACTTCACCAAGTTGTAGCTTTACTGACAGTACCTCATACAAGCATGTCGAAATTCAATCGGTGATCGAGTTGAACGCCAAGGTCGTGAGTGCTCTCGCAATACGACGTACACAAGGAGTCAACTACTAGACAACACTACTGTCAATGCTTAGGACTGAAAATGTACAAGATCAGACTGAATCACTTTAATATTGCTTTATTGGAGAACCGTGCTGCAGATATGGTACTATTCCACAAAATTATCCACAAAAACGTAGATAACCCGTATTTTACGAAGAACCTATAATTTTACATTCCACAACGCGTGGTTCATTCTTGTACGTTCGACCTGCCTTGCGTCTGTACTAGATATGCCTAAAATTCTATCACATACAGCTTAATGTCTATGTATGTACATTAATCAATTCCAGAATATTTCCATTCAACATGAATGAGACTAAATTTAAGGAGAGCATAGGTATACATAAACGTAATTGACAATGCGGCATACATTTATAATTTGATATTTATGTTTTAGACGACTATTTGGGTATTATTTTTTATTTTACGTTTGATATTTTAATTTACATTTATTATGGTTTTATTTTGTAACATTTATTTTATTGAAAATAATTAATTTATTTGGTTACATGATTTAGGAACCTTGATTTTACTTGTTTTTTTCTTTGGCTTTTAAAATAATAAAAAAAAACTATTATAAAATTGTTTATTTTTTTATAACAAAATTTAATTGTTTGTAACTGTACTATAAATTTTTGCAAAATTACAGAAGTCGTTACACGAGAACATTATGACAGCATAAAGAATGTTCAGTCAGGGATAGTATAACAGCGGATGGAACATTTATTAAATAAAGGAGTCAATACCACCACGTCCGGCTCCTGATGAAATGAAAATGTATTTTAAACACATGCTAGCAAAAATAAAATTATAATTGTAAGAAATGTTTTATTCGACAAACAAATGTTATTGAATTGGATGAATCAATAACACGGCAACGATTGCATACAATCTTCAGTATATGGTGACAGTGTACAATTTAGTTCATTTATAAATATATTTTTAGCCGTAGCATCTTCAAGCTAATAATTGCACCGTGATAAAGTTTTAAGTAAACACTTGTTGTTAAAAAATGATTTAATACTACCGCTTACGCTGGGTTAATGAATGATTTTAAAGCATTGCGCTTATCAAAACTTTAACAGCATGGATTCTCTATAATGGAAGTAAACCCCGGTGCGCACTTGCGGCCTGGCCGCGGCGGCCAACGAGATACTACGAAATGTATGGACTCGCCGTCAACCGCGCGGCCAAGTGCGCGCGGTCGACGGCAATTCCATACATTTGGTAGTATCTTGCTGGCCGCTGTAGTCTGGCCGTTGCGGCCAGGCCGCAAGTGCATGCCTAGGGGCTAAGTCCATATTTTAAATTTGAACTTCAGTATTGTTACTTCGTGGCATCTGAATATAAGTATTGTATCAGCCTAAATACATTCCTCATGAAATCGCTTAACAAATTGAACACTTAGAGCTTCAAATCTTAATCTATATGTCCAGTGATGAAAATCCAGCACCGTCTTAATTTTCGGTTGATCTTTTATAGATCAATTTCTATATTGTTTTTTTTTAAGTAGTAAACTTCTCACAGGCAAGTCAGCCGGGCGCTAAAAGACATTGTGAGCTATGATGCAATAACAAATCATCAAGTCACATGCACAGGCTAAGATGCTACTTATGCAAGTACAACTACTCAACTGATGAATAAATTGCATGTAAATGGGTATTTGGAGGTGTCAACTATAACGGGCGAACCCAGACTCCAGGAAGTTTTAACGATATTGATCGTTCTGTCTCCCTTAAGATGAGCGTAGGAGACTTTGGGACGAAACCGTTCACTGTCTAGTTACACCACTCACCCGTAAGAAGCCAACGCCTTACCGCGAGACACTGGGTTTGCAACCAACGAGCGGCCTCGCGCCCTTACTACCACTTTCGGCCACATTTCTCCGGCCTCCCAACTAGTTAAGGGTTCGAGGTCGCTTGCGCGGTCCTCTCCCTTACGTAGCGGTGATTCGGTATCTACCGAATCTATTGCGGACCATGTCGACCGCTCGGGATAGGGTGGCCGAATGTTTTTTAAGAGCGGTTGCCGTAAGGTTAACAACCACCCCTGTTCTATAGGGACAAGTGCATTCCGCTTATCAGTCGGAATGCACAGTCGATTGGCTGACGCCGCAAGGTTCGCAAACCGTCCAGGAGCGCCCGAAGAGCGAAACTGACCCGCAGGCAGAGTCCTAGCCGGCATAATCACCTATAGGTATTTTTCTTTTATATTTATTTTTTTTTTCTTCCGAAATTTTACATTTATCTTTACAATTATTAAGTCGCAGTATGTATTTCTTTATTTTTCAGATTTTTGAGAAAGGTTCCTATACTGCAATAATTCATATTTAGTATATCTACTATACAGCATTTAACGAAATAAAACGAAAAAACATGCAAAACTGTCTAAAAAATAAACAAACTCGCATCAGAGCTAGGCGGAACGATATTATGCACCAACACAGCGTTATGTGCTTGGTGCACGCGTATTTGGTATACGCGTATTCACGCCCATACGTCACCGCTCATTACAGATCTGTTATTTATTCGCCTAGATAATTTCGAAAATAGTCTGACATCGACCATCCAGGGAAAAATTTTGATAGCCTGGTAACACTACACGCGTTGACAACTGCTATTTATAAAGAAGAAGAAGAACGCGAAAAGTAGCAGGAGGTATTTCACAGTTGTGATAATTTAGAGCGACTGACCCGATTCGCATTTTAGAGCGACTGAGCCGATTTCATGTTTTTCGATGGCGGGTCACTCAGTCTAAAGATCAGTCGCTCTAATTTATACGTTCTGCACCTCACACGATATTATCGTGTTTTTCGGGGCAGTCGCTCTAAAATGCCATTTTAGAGCGACTGATCTTTAGACTGAGTGAACCGGACTCTACCAGACAGTAGCTTCTCTTAGAACAAAATTGAAATCGATGCAAGTGACGTCAGGAATCTTAAGGGCTGCCACAAATAGTAATATGATTACTCGTCTTCTTCTTGAAGCATCGTCCCGGCCACATTTACGGTGCCCCGGCGACGCAGATTCTACTATGGTATAGATTTGTTTTGAGAATACCATATGGCGTCGACTCGTAAATCTCCACAAAGAAGTAATAGTAAGAGCGGACACAAACCTCGCCCACAGCGCCGTAACTATGGACCTAACGACGCGACATGACACTCCTGGCCCCACTTCCGTCGCACTCTCTTCCCGCATTGCCTTGTAGCTCTTGAGTGAACTTATGGGGTGTTATTATACTGTGCTAATGACAAGGTTTGTAGTCTGTTGAAAAAGTTTTTTTTTGTCGTAAGCAATAATTACGTGCTGGTATGCATGAAGATGTGAGGACAACTCAAGATGGAGGACAACTCAAACGGGACAGGTTAGTAAAACACACTACGCAATTTTAAGGAAAGATACAATGATACAAAGATAAAAATCTCAAATAACCTTTAACACCCACATATTTTACCTCTATTGAAAAGGATCTCCCCAACGCTGTCGAAGCATTCGTTTCATTGAGCAGTTTTTCCTACCGAAAGAAAAAGTATAAGGCGATTTCTCCGATCTCGTCCGGAATATCATATTTTCTGAATATGAATATCAGACATTTCTATAAAATATAATCGTCAAAGTCGAGCCTGTTCGCCTTCGTCATAAATTCCGAACGGGCATGTCACCTTGGCGACACGCCGAGAGACGTCCTCGATTCGCCCGGACGGTAAGCGTAGGCTGAGGAAGGAAAACGTGAAGGGAGAATTCGGCACAAACGGCCAAGGTTGTCTCGCAAGGATGCGGAAGGTGTGGGGGCTGTAGACCGGGAGCCGAAAGGGATCCCAACATGAATTAATTATCTGGTACACAGATGGAAAACTATAAATAAATTAATAGTTAAAAAAAAACACTAAAAACACGCTTTATAAATGCACGTAAAAACCAAAAAAGGTTTGTTATAACCTTGAAACTTGATAGTGTTCCAAGTCGACGTGAACGTGACCTTTCTCACAAGTGCAAACACGACTATGATACGATATTCCATCATGAAATGCCAGTTCCTGTCTTCCGGCTTCATCATCAGACCTTAAAACTTGGTCGTGGTCAAAGTTCATTCCAAGATTTTTCTAACAAGTCCAAACACAGCTATGATACGATGTTCCATCATGTAGCTCCAGTTCATATCGTCCCGACTCCATCATCAGATCAGTTCACAGTACCATATTATTGTATTGCCATCAAAACTACATACAGCTGCCAATTTTCATGACGCTACGATCCTTGGAAGATGGTTACATTAGTTACCTTAGATTCCATTACATAGTTACATACAGGTCGACCTAATAAAAGCGTGTTAAAAAACGGGTTGATTCTGAACAAGCCGAGTGAATTGAAATGAAAAGGAATGATAAATCTCTGTATTGCACAATAAAAACGGACTTAGTGCTACAATGGCGGACTTATTGCTACATAACAATATCTTCCAGTCAATCAACATGGTGATGTGAAAAGTAGAGTAATTAAATAACCGTTTTTAGTTCTTACGAATTTATTCCAATCCAACATTTTGGAAAATTATAAAACTACGCAATTGTTTTCGGAAAAATCCGATATACTCGTAATGAAACCCTGATTTTTAATTCCACTATAACTTATAAGCGCTTGAACAGATCTAGAAGTGTGTGATATTGTTAGAATCGTTAAGTCATGTCGATTGTTATAGGGTACCTGAACTGTCCAAATGTTAAAAAAATACTTGTCTAAATGTCCAGATGTCAATAAATTACCATAAATTTATAGTGTTTTGCGTCAAATGAAAGGTAAGATTACACATTCCGGAAATATACATGTATATGGGTAAATACATAAAACACGCATATTTAATAATAATAAAAAACCGTAATAAAAATATTTAAAAATACAATAGTTCACTTTCTGTAACGCTGCCGTCGTAAATGAAAACACAGTAACTTGAAAAAAGACGTTTTGAGAAAAACGCGGTTAAAGTTCAGTTGTTAAATATTTGTTTTCATAAACAAAGTAATTGATATAGATTATTTCTTTTGATCTTTAATGTTAAAAAATAGTTAAAACTTCAATTCAGCATACAAATATATATTAAATTATAATTGTTTAATTAATTAAATTAGATATTGTGTTTTAAATTAGGAAAATAATTAAATAAATTTTATATTTTTAAGCTATAATAACACCGTAACTGAGTGGTTACTGTGTTATAGGTAAATTTTACCCATTGCTGTGTTCTAATCATGTAAAATAAATATATATTTTTTAAATAAATAAAAAACTGCAGGCACCTTAAACACAGTAATTGAGATACTGTGATTAATTCGTGTATTAATAAAATAACTTTTAACAAAATTTTACCTAAAACCACAAGATCTGAAGAAGCCGTGTTGTAACCAAACAAAAATATTTCTTAAATGCTTATAAGTATTAAAAAAGATCACAGTAAATAATAGGTTACTGTATTTTAACTTAAAAACATATACATACCTACTGTGTTTTTATTAAAAATATTCTGATTTTTAAAAAATACTGTGTTTTTATCTAAGGTATCTCGGTAACTATTCATCGACAGACAAACCGAAAAAATTACCTTATAGTACTCCAACTCGTGATTTTAAAGAACCAAACTTGTATAAACACAGTAAATGAAGTGACTGTCTTTTCATTTACGACGGCAGAACGGCAGTCGTGTTTTTTTTATCTTTTTAATATATTTACTTGTAATTAAATATTTTATCCAAACGTTGCCAAAAAAAAACAAGTAGGTGGTATTAGATAAGCCACCGCAGTGATTTCCGTGAAACGTCTTATTTGCAGCTCAATGAGATGCATGGTAGAAGGGTATATAGGATAGTTAAATAAATGAAACCAAATTGTTAGTTAGTAGGATAGTTAAATGAATGCACATGTACAGCCTATTAATTGAAGAAATCTTTTTTTAGCCGCTTCCCGCTGTTTTTGACTCATAATAGTACATATAGGAGGCGCCATAGCCGAAGTATTCTGAATTTTTCAATATAATTAATATTAAATCCACTGTAACTATTATTAGGTGATTACCGTCAACTGTAACTTTTAACGGTTTTTTAGGTTTTTCTTGATTTAAATTTAAAAAGATGCTGGTAAATGTATCTGAACTTTTTTATTGTAAGCTAATGGTTACAAGTATGTGTTCTCTCATATAACCATTAGAATTCTCATATATTATTAGCCTTTACGGGAGTACTTAACCAAAACATTTCTTTTTTATTTTATTTTTTCTCTGATCCGCTATAGAACATCTTTTCCGTATAAGGATATTTTGAAATTCTGAGGAAAACGAAAAATGATCCACCCTAATAGGAACTTAAAAAAAATAAGGTGTCTAATTGTAACTGAATCTTTATAATAATCGTCCCTCACTCCCCGGCGAAGGCAATTTCTATCTTCTTACAGATGGAATACTCAAAAGAGAAAACACTCGCTGGTATATCACGGACGGATAGAGTATAACAACATTAGAACTTTTATATAAAAGTAACTTTGATAAAAGTATTGCCTTGGAGATTTTAGGAGATATTTGGAGATTTCATTAAAGACTATGGAAAAAATAGGTGTTCCAATAAGTTCGAATGTAAGGCTCCTAGGCCCCAATCGAATGACAATCATACCTAAACACAGCTCATCCTCGTAAAGGGGTAGTTTTACTTTTAAGCAGCCTCCACCTGTAATAAAATCATCAAATTCTTAACCGCACCAGGACCTCTCAATATTTTAGCTCACTATATAAAAGGCAACTTCTGGATAGTTAAGCTGAAGCGGTTTTAGACAATCAAGTAGAATTTGGCCGCAAAGTAAATCTGCCAATTTCTGATACAATTATTTTACCGGGGTGCTTTGAAAACCAGTGTCTGGGCTTAGAACGCTCTCTCACCGACAATCCCTCATTAGTTTGCATCTGCACTATTATAGAAACATGTAAAACTGTATTTCAAATATTTATGTATGTAAGTAGATATTAAAAAATAAAATAAATAAATATTTACTGGTAGAATCGATGAACAAATACATTTTAATCCTGGACTACAAAAAAATCGTAGAAGTACTATTGTATGGGAACGCGGTCGAGTGTATTCTATATTAATTGTTGAAGTTTGGCCATTTGCTGCAAGCGACCCGCCATTCTGAGATTGTTTAACGATCTTGTCGACTGGTCACGCTGAAATGGGTCGTAAAGACTTTAGAAGACGAAGACAATTTACCGATCCAATTCCATCAGGGCCCAACAGATGGCACTGTCAATCCAGTGGGGCTCCCTAGAATGCTTACAGTTGGAAGTCGCTTACGCGAACCTCTACCTGATATCAGCGGTGATTTCGTCTTGGATACATCGCGCCCTTTGCCCGCAATAATCACCGGGATCGAGTGGCCATCGGGTCATTTTCATGGATAACGGACTTTAGGTCAACATCTACCACCCACTGTTTTACAAAACTGCGTTTCCACACTCCCCGGTCATTCACCGGATTCAACGATACTATTGCAAGGGTTGTCAGTGATGTCACTGTAGCGCACTGCATATACTGCTTACACATGCGGTATACAAGTGCAAACAGTGTTCACTGAGTCCTTCCGGAGTAATTCGTCTCTTCGAGGAGGCTGTCGCGTGGAAGCTGATGCATGAGTTGGGCCGACGAATAAGATAATTTGACAACGTGGCTCATGCTGCATTAAATCTTTCGAACTTCAAAATAATATATGTTACTACCTAAATGGGACGGTTCGCGTCAGATTGGTTTGATGCTAGCGCCCGATGACCCAGAGCAAACTACTGTTGGCTCCCAGTTTACTGACGAATGAAAGGGTTGGCGTGAGGTAGCGAAAGGGAAGGGGGAGAAGGGGGAGTAAGGATTAGCACTGTGTAGGGAGTGAGGCAGAAATAGCTACAAAAGAAGGTAGATATACTATTATGTTATTTTCATATGAGACGCAGCCTCCTCCGTGTTTCCCTTGTATGACGATTATCAGATTAGTGATCAAACAATCGGAAACTAACGTTCCTCGTTTATACGACTGGGGTTTTCATTGGTTGAAAGGTTTGTCTATCTCTATCTCTACAAACTACGAGATTGAGCAATTGTATAAAAATATACAATGGGCAACTCATAAAACCCGTATTAAGTTCCTATTTCCTCCCTAATTTGGGTGCGAGAAACGCATTAAAAGGATAGTTAATATTCAACTGGCGTTTTAGCATTCCATTTCATCGGTCCTAAGTGGAATTTCCTAATGCAGACCTGATCAGGTCTTCAAAATAACTTCAAGGTACGTTTCCGTATTACGTTTCTGCACTGTCATGGCAGATAAAGATAAGTGGAGCTTCTTGAGGTTAATTTAAGAACGGTGTAATATCAAAATCTAAACTGAATCCGATGATTTTAATATAAATATATATATAAATGCTATTATTTAATTATTTTTATATTATATAATATAATAACAGCAGAGAAACGGGAAATTTGGAAATAACGTAATTTTCACGAATAAACACAAAACAAGTAAATAAATAAAAAGAATAAAAAATACGTCTGACTTCACAGAAAGTGAACTATTGTATTTATAATTACTTTTATTACGGTTTTTTATGAAATATTCGAGGTTTATGTATTTATGCATATAGATACATGTATATTTCCGGAATTTACTCAATCAGACCTTTCATTCGACACTAAACACGGTATATTTATGTTAATTCATTGACATTTGGACATTTGTACATTAAGACAACTACTTACTTGATATGTGTACAGTTAAGATACCCTATGACACTAGGGATGACAAAACTATTCCAACAAAATCACACACTTCTAAATCGGTTCAAGCGTTTAGAGGTTATGGTGGAATAAAGAAACGGAAAACATACATCGATGAACTCAGAACACATTGTACTCCTTTTTTGTTGATCAGTCGTGTAAAAACATATTTTATATATGAACGTCTCTTTCACAAACTGTCTTTGTAGTTCTTAAAGATTTTTTAATTCGTGGAGTATTCTCTGTACGCTTCGTCGCCCAATCTCTAGCGAAGATGCATGTAGTCGAAAGGAGCAATAGGGGCTTCTCTCGATGGAAACCCGAACAGCTGAAATGTTCTCTGGGGTACCGTTCGAACGCTTCCTGGATGATACTTTTCCGTTTTTTTCAAAATCAAAAAATGCATAATTTGCGAGACGATACGATTTATCATTTCGTTTATATTCTTCTGTGAAGCTGTGTCACATTTCATACAATTGGGTCCAACGATATCTATCTAGCCATGCGTGAATTATTCATGTGACATGATTCTGTCTCAGATGTCACTCTTGTTAACTTGTTATTGTTATTTGGTTCAGTAAATCCTCATTTACTGTCTTAATACATTTTCTGAAATAAGCTATTGCTCATACTTGGCTGCTTGCTCTTCGGTCTGCTCTTTCAGAATGTTAAATTATCGTATGACTATAATAAAGCATTTGATGAGATCTCGATCACATGATAATAGACAATCTGGGGAATTTATGTATATATGGAATGTGTCGATTTTATAATGTCAATCCACAGACATCATACTCGACAATGATTTCAGTATCGACATTCAGATTTAACGATACAAGCAGCGGCGTAGCTAAAATAAGGTAATAGTAAAAACATATTTTTAAAAACAAGCTTTTATTAAACTGCTCCGTTCCGAGCCAACCCTGGCTTCAGCAGCCATGACATAGTAAAGCTTAGAAAGGGCTGTCAAATTGAATGCTATACAGAATTTCGTGTTTGTGCTGTTGACCGTTGAGGAGTCCCCTCGTTGGAAGCCAATCCTGGGTGCAGCAGCCCTATTACGGTGAATTTTAGAACTTGCTATCATAATTGAATGCGTATACAAATTTTCGTGACTGTGCTTTCGACCGTCAAGGAGTTCCCTCGTCGGGAATCAAACCTGGGAGCAGCAGCTATGTCATGATGAAACTTAGAATGGGCTATCATAATTTAATGAGTACACAAAATTTCATTTCTGTGCTGTTGATCTTTGTGGTGCCCCTCGTCGGGAGCTAACCCTGGCCGCAGCAGCCATGTCACGATGAAATTTATAACGGGCTATCATAATTGAATGCTTATACAAAATTTCGTGTTTGTGCTGTTGACCGTTAAGATATCCCCTCGTCGGGAGCCAATCCTCACCATAAAAATGCATTGTCATCGGAACTAAAACAAAATTTACATATACCTACATAAAACTAAAACCAACATGTAAAATTTCAACTTCTTAGTATAAGAGGAAGGGGTTCTGCTTGCAAGATTTGACCTAAACAAACAAACTGACAAACATTGCAAGGTAAATAAAAGCTTGTAAAAATGTGCTCCAGTGAAAATTGAATAGAGGTCTCTCCTCCTTCTTACTATTGTATAATATTGATTTCTAGCTACATTAAAATGTAGCTACAGAGAGAACGCTAATTGAATACCAAGATAACGTTCAAGAGAAAGCCATCTTGAATTCTAGACATAGAGGGCAAAATTTGACTTGGCACCAAGCAAATTCGGATTCAGGAACGTCAAGTCAACGTCTCACGATTTGCTTTTGTCTCAAGTCTCACGATTTCATTTTTAGAGCTTTTTTTTAAATTTTGACTCTACTATTAGTTCTTTACCTATGTAATTGCGATTTTATCAAGCTGGCCATCTTGAAATTGGATAACTGCGGTTTAAATTGAATTTCCAAATTAAACTATTTTTTTATTCACGCCAATGTTATTTATTTTTGTGACGTGAAAACGTCTATCAACTCGTTGCAGTAGTATCCGGTTGAAATTTCTTGTGCGACATCGAATCAACATCGTCGAAACGTCGGGAGCTACACACTTTAAGCGGTAAATCCATTTTTATGTTATTTATTAGCTTTACGATCTTATTTTTATTTGTTTTGTTTTTGGTTTGGATATTTGTTGGGTATTTTAATGGTTTTTTACTTTTATTTTAAGTACTTGCATTGAAATAGCATAGGTTTCGTTGTTATTTTTTTAAACCCTTGTTTAATTAATTTCAATTAAATAACGTTATATAAGGAAATATAAATGATGTCTCTCAGATTACGATTTATTAACTCTACTTGTAGCCCAGTCAGATAAGGAATTTTAGAATGGCGAAATTTAATGGTGCTCCGATTCAGTTTTTCGCTTATATCTCTTTAACTTTAGCGATATCAGAATTATGCCTAAAGTAAAAAATAAAGCTTATAAAATTCTCTACAAAAATGTTCTACACATTTTTTAAATATCTTCTATTCAAATGACAATTGACAATCAATCTGGGGAATTAGTGCAACATTTTTTAAGGGAACCTTGCCTTTTGTTATTAAAGGCTCATAATTGGCACAATTATTTATTAGGTGTTTTCTTAGGAGTCAATATTAGATGGAACTATCTGAGGCCGATTGGTGCAGATTTTGCTCTGAAGAAGCGGAGGCATTGCTCCCGTGGAACGCTAATGCAATCAAGTATTCGACTGTTGCGAAGATTTTAATCCAATTGAAATTATAAACCGACCTCTAAGATACTGGAGTTTGTACACGGAGACAAACGGAGACATAAGCAAACGGAAACACAACAAATCTTTAATGATCGCAATGCACCTAGACCGCATAGACATGCAAAGACATGCAAAGACTTCAATGCATTTGATCTACCAAAGCGGTTATCGGATTGGTAAGCGGATCTATATAATCTGCGATTAAAATATTTAGTTACAGTATATAATATAATTAGGTTTTTATTTGACACAGTTGGAGGTATCAACTACAACGGGCGAACCCGTTACCGCAGGAACGATATTTGATCGTTCTTTCTCCAGCGAGGTGAGCGTAGAACACTTAGGACGAAACAGTCTACTGTCTAGTTACGCCACTCGCCCTTACAGACCAACGCCTTAGCGCGAGAAGCCGGGTGTGCAACCAGCGGGTCGACACTCGCGCCCTTACTTCCTGTTACCGCCAGATTTCTCCGGCCTCCCGACTGGTTACGGGTTCGAGGTCGTTTACGAGGTCTTCTCCCTTACGAAGCGGTGATTCGGTGTCTACCGAATCTATCGCGGACCACGGCATCCTTTGCCCAGCTGTTCACCCGGTATCGGGTAGCCGATTGGTCGTTTCAAGAGCAGTTGCCGTAAGGTTAACCACCACCCCCGCTCTATAGGAAACAAAGCCGTTTTCAGACGCCCCCGATTATCAGCCGGAATGCACAGTCGATTGCCTGACGCCGCACGGTGCGCAAACCGTCCAGGAGTTCCTAAAGGACGATTTCCAGGGGGTCTCTGGCCCGGACTCTATCTCATCCGGCTACCGGATGGGTGTTGACCTGTGAGTTGGGCCGACCCTAACATATGGGTCTTAGTGGCCCAATAACACTGGGCCCATTAGCTCGCTCTTTTTGACACAATTGTCACACTCCAATGAGACTCGGGAAGCGAGCTCGTCATAATGCCCGGTTGACATGATGCGAGTTCGCGCACGAGAAATGCTTCTCGAACGCATTTACGTATCGTGTAGACGGATCTCGAAAGCTAGCATGCGTGCACGAACACAGCGTCGTTCACACGAGTTCATGCATTATTGGCGTTCAAAGGGCGTCACGCACGGGTGCGAAAAATCTCCTTTTAGTATTTTCTTGTGGGTTTTGGCTATTAAACTGAACCATGACTAAATGGACTGATGTACAAATGATTAAGTTTGTTGAGCTATATGAAGAAAAGCTGATTTGCGACGACTGTGATTTTGATCTATTTAGCACTAACGTTGTAACAGCGAGACGTATCCTCAGTAACAACTTCTTTTGAACCTCTTTTTCTCTTGTTTAATGTTATTATTGCTTTGTATTCAATATCTTGATCCTATTTTGTGTTTTTTGCCTCTTTTCCAAGTACGTAATGTTAATTACGTAATACACGAATCTATAGTGTTTTCTAAGTTATTTCTACATATCAGAACCTGTCATCAGTTAGTATTCTGATTGCTAATTACTATTTTAAATGGCTTTTGGTTTTCCTTAAATAAATAAATAAAATAAATAAAAATAAATGAAAGCCATGCTTGTGGAAGTTAGATTCGGTGGAATTTTAAAACAGGGATATGCGACAAAGTTCACTAGAAAACATAGTGGCTTCTATGCAAATACCAAATTTAAAAATCTATGCAAAAATCAAACTTATCTGGTCTCATTCTAAAGAAATTGTGGTATGATATTTGGTCTTCATTTCTTAATTCTCGGCACAACGCATCTGAAGTTCCAAAATTTTCTCGTCTTATCCATTTCCTTGTCACACAGTTCTTTTATCTATTTTCTCCTCTATTTTGTTTCTGATCAAACATCTCAGGCGAGTCAGGGAAACACAGACGAGTTTGAACGATATGTGGAATAGTGTAAAATCTTTGACGAACGTTTCACGAAAACGAGTTTTCTCATTCAAGAAGGCGGCATGCTTTCCATGCGTGAAACCTCGTATCGTGTCAACCGAGCTTAAGGCGATAACACATGCTCCTATGATAACAGGAGTGCCTAGCAAGGCAGGCTCAGTTGCACTTTACTGAGCACATTAGAAAAACAAACATTTACATTTAATATACCTATACTATTTAACCTGGTCTCAGACAAATGTATATCTACATTTATATGCCTATAATGGGTTCTTTTTGGATCGTAAACTCATTTTCTTTTGCGCTCTTGAATTTCAATTTGTATGTAACCAAGATAAATAAAAAGATCAGTAAGCTACAATAAAGTACATTTTACATTAATTGTTAGACATGAACTGTAAGGTCCCGGGTTCGATTCCTGGCTGGGTCACCATTTACCGTTGGGATCAAAAGAACGGAATTGCATTTTCAATTCTGTCGATCGAATGCAATAACAAGACACACGCTAACAGACATGTTACACGCACACATACATATAACACGTCATAGTAGTGATGGTTGTAAGAGATTGTCATATGACAATAAACCGCCTATTGTAACATTTTCACAATAAAAAGTATAAACAAACATACAAACAAACCTAGTATGAATATCAGATTGCATCCAACCTGATAAGAGTCCACGAAGTAAGTGCAATTTCAAAACTGCATGCAGTAACATCTATAATTCAAGATATGCCATACAATTTCCATCGTGCAACCACATTTTCCAGAATTCAATACACGATCGGGTTGTGTGAAAAATGGCTTCATTTCCTGCCAAATAGAAGAAGGGCACCTCTCGCTATGCATAGCAAATAGCAACGCTGCACCGCATCCCTTCCCTTTTACCATTTTAATAAATCAGCATCCGCGGGCATGTTTAATATTACTAAAAAATGTTTCGGCACCCCATTTTGGAGATTTTTCACCCTGGAAACGCTTCCCGCTCCCCTTTCTATCAATTTTGTAAGTGGGCTTATGTGAAGCGCTACTTATGTTGTAGGATTTACTGGTGTTAGTTGGTAAGTCGGTGGTAGTTTGAGTTTTCTCCTGCTTATTTAGCGGATTTGAATTTCAGGTTTAGTTATTTCATCCCTGAACTTAATGATTTTTTTCATTTAGTTTGTATAATAGGAAGCTGGAATTCCTGTACATCAAAAGATATTTATCCACTTCCGTATATTTTCATATTTTAATACCGTTTATGTTGCCGTTGAACAACAGTGTTTGAGACGCTGTTTTTTTTTTTACTTTTTTAAAACTCGCGCTCAAGGTGCACACTGTGGTCCCGTGAAACAAAACATCGCTACCCAATGTTTCGGCCACTGTCTATCTCTCTCGCTCTTTCCCATACATTTTTCACACGTCACTGTGGTGCCGACTCACTTCCACCGTAGCGATGCAGCCAAGCATTGGCCAACGTGTAGAACGGGCATTAAACTATACAAGTTCGTCAAGCATTTGTCACATTATCCCTCCCCCGCTACCTATGTTTCGTGTTTACAGAACAAAAAAAAGTAAAAACTTTCTGAGACACCTTTATAGCAGTATTAACTAGCGCACTGGATCGCACTCCAATGATCGATTCTCTGATCGTATATAATTTCATTCCTGGGGATTAACTCCCGGCGTTACTGGGCGGCTTGCGCATCGTGCGACAACAGCCAATCGGTATGTGCACTCTGACTAATTACTAAAGGAGTCAAGAGACTATGGAAATATACTGTTTCCTAGGCAGCGGGTTGTCTACTTGATCCTGAATTCAGAGCCGGGCAAAACAAGCCAATGGTTCGCGATAGATTCAAATTGAATCACCGCTGAATATACGGCAGGTAGAGGTTTTCGATTCTTCGAACCCGAAACCAGTCGGGAGGTTGGAGGTATCCTGATGGTTAATTCCAGACCGAGATATCCTTCTAAAAATGGTAGTCAGGGGCGAGGCTGCTCGCTGGTGACTTATATTATACCTTTCCCGGTGCTTCGCCGTAGGGTGTTGGGATTTGACGGGCATGTTGGCTTAGCTAGACACTAGATTTGTATTCGTCTCTGTCTTCTACGCTCACCTCACGGGTGATAGAACTATCATTATCGTTAAAACTTCCTGAGGTGACGGGTTTACCGGTGTAGTTGTACGAGGGAAGTAAGTTTGTAATAATAAAGCTGCTATCATCGTATTTTATTGTTTTCTCAACAAGGTCTTGTTTGAGGATTCCAGTTGTCAACTCTCACCAGCGACTGCCTTCCAGTCCAATTGCACTACACACTCGAGAGTTGACTAGTGTTGCGTATACGGTGCTCTACCAATAAGTAAGGGTGGGCAAGGGCGCCAAGTCGTTAAAACGCAACAAATAGATTCCCGCACTGTCATGGGTGAACATGACGTCATCACTGACGTACTTTCCTCTCATTTGGATTATCTTTACTTGTTTTACAAGGGACTTTATTACCCAAAGGATTATGAAGACGCTTTAATTTGACCACGGTAAGGGTCATGTAAAATAACAATGTATGTACAGTATTGCACTGTAAACAGGCAGGTATCCACACCAATTTCGGGGGGGGGGGGGGGGGGAAGGGTGAGGGGGGAGTACATCCATTGAAACAACGCACGCAGCATACCTGATTGTCATTTTTTCTCGACTTTATTTTTTGCTAAAAAAATACGGAGACGCGTCCATGCCTATTATTTTGTTTCAAATCATTTTGACAATCGAAGATGGATTTAATATTGATTATTATTACATCTTAGATTAGATAGAGATAATATTAAAATTTGTATCAACTATTTCTATACCGCTATTTTCAATGTTGTAATTTTATATTTGTAATATTTTTTTTTTATAAAATAAACCATTTTTAAAAAATTTTTTAAACGGAAAAAACAATTATTAAATAAATTTACAATAAAAATATGAGGCCTTCTAATGAACTATTTGGGGTTCTAAAATACCTAAGTAGTTATAGATGAAAAATACAAATAGTCAAAATATAAAAAGAGTAATCAGTTATAAAATAGTCAAATTAGAAATATTACAAAATTATAACATTACAACAATAGAAATGTCGTAATAGAAATAGTCAATAAAAATTTTACTAATATAATCCATCTCCGATTATCAAAATAATTGGATATATAGTCAAGATTTTTTTTTTACATATATTGCATTATAATAAAAGTAGTCATGAAAGATTAGGACATTCAATACTGTCAAAGTCCCTAATAGAATAAAGTGGGTTCTTGATAAGAATGTCCTGGACCTTTTTCTTATAATGAACGTCTCCAAGACCCCTGACGCACAATGGAATCTTATTATAAAAAAGGTTGGACTGGTACAGGAAACTATTTCTAACCTTACTCAGTCGTACTTTGTAAGGACGCAAGTCTTGTTTGTTCTGCGTGTTATGCGAATGAATATCCGATTTTTTTAGAGTAGTATTGATGTTTTTTCTGGTATATATGATACCCTGGTATACATAAGCGGCATACATTGTCATGATACCAGATTCAATGAAATACGTTCATCTAATATAACTATTTAATAACTGACTATTCGTTTTTGAATTTTGACTTTCTGTATTTTTCATTTATCGGGTATTTTAGTATGTATTCAAATTGTTTATAAACTGATTTATACTTTTACTATAAATTTAATTATTAATTGTATTTTTTTTAAATAGTCTATCAAAAATGAATTACACGACATACGATTTAATCATGTAAAATCAATTTGACTATACCAAAAGTAAGGACTTCTGCCAACTGGCTTAATTTATAAATAAAAGAAATAAACAAAAATAAATAAATAAAACGTGTAATCAATTTGACCACATCAATAGGATTAGGTGCTCATTAATTACATTAGTTTAATAATTGTTTTATCCAATCAAATAAAGACAAATTTGCCGTTGAGACAGGGGAATTATCCGTAATCATTCATTATAACAGATATAAATTACCGAAAACGATGGAAGCTTATTTTGTTCATTAATATCACTTAATTGGCGACCGTTAATTAATCTGCCTAGTGAATTTGCGACAGACACCTTTATGAAATATTTTTAATAGAATGATTTGTAATGGTAACCGTATCATTTCATTATTATTGGTTGAGTTTTACAAAATGATCTCGCAAATCGATGTAAATTACCTGAACTTAAATAATATTACTCCTACATATAAAAATAGCACATACACGAAAAATATCAAAGCGTTTAAACTATCCAATGTAAGCAAGTAATTTAGAGCAAAACATTAAATCAAAAGTCAATATAGGAAGTGTAAATCGAATATGTCAAGATCTGGTGCTACAGAGAGCAGTCCATGTATCTTAAAGAGCAAAGCATAGGTATTAGTATCTTAAAGAGTAGGGCATAGGAAATAAAATTGTTTGAGCAACTAAGCTATTAAAAGAAAGAGTTGTGTGAAGCAATTTAAAATGAAAAGCAATGACGAGTTAAAAAGTAAGTTTTAAATTATTTTGCTTTGCAGTCGCTAGAGCTTAAAATGTAGAAAATAACAGCGTATTTTTTTTAAGTGATTACCTGCTAGTTTATTTATTTTATTTATTTATTTATACAAGTAATGCAAATATATAGTTTATATATGTATGTATGTTTGTATATATTTATCTAATATATATATTTATTTATAGATATTATAGCTAGTAAATATTTTGTTTAGTTATAGGTATGTAGTTACCCGATATGACGTGCTTATCATTGTCATTATACGTATTGTAATTAGCTCATCTAGATACAGGCCTTAGTTGACCTAGTTAGATGAGTTTTAGGCAGGTGCCAAACACGATGTGACGGTTTCTCTGAACTGTTTATGTTTGATTCTTGAACTTGTTTGGTATAATTAGTCGTAACCATTGTAATAAGTACTTATAAATAAATAAATATAAAATAACAGTAAACAATTCCAGCGTAGGAATTATGCATAGAAATACTTTCAAAATTGAGTCAAAAGCAGAAAAAAGAATACATTGCATAGTCTAGTGGCAACGTCACCTAACTAGGCCGGGACCTGTTCTAAGGTAAACATTTATTTTTGAATGTGCTTGCACAAATACCGTGTTTATAAAAATGGCATATATTCCATGTATGCACAAAATAATGGAATTGCAAAACAATATTAAAAATGACTAAATACTTAAATTAAAGTTTGTTACTATTATAATAATAGTTGGAAGGGATCATAAGATTTTTACCTTACCGGCCCACCAACCGACGAGGAGGGAAAGTATTGTGAACGCGTTAAAAAAACGAGATAAAGACGGATATATATATATATATTTTTTTTAAATCTCCCCCCCCCCCCCCACTCCCCCTTTCAGACTTGACAATAGTACCTACAAGCGACACAATTAATATTCAAAGTCCGTCTCATATTAATTAGATATTAAGGCCCTTAAAATCGGCGACGCTTGCGATGCTTGGCTAGATCGAAATTCGAATTCAAGGGCTCACGGCGACCTACGTTAGCAATTTGATTTTTAAATTGAATGAGAAGACGCGTGTTCCAAATTCCAATTTTCATTGCGTTGCATCGCATATTAATAATAACTTTCACCAACTGCTCATTGACTTTATTTCTGAAGAAGTAATTATTCTGATAAAATAAGTCCCTAGATACTTGCCGGAAAGTCTTGATGTGACTAGACAATTTTTTTTTAAATCTTTCGACGAACGACCAACACTAAGATGACGATCGACCATTGCAGTCTCTCGAGACCACAGTAGGCATACCACAGACAGTCTGGGGTATACTGTGCTCGAGACCGACCTTTTGCAGACCATCGATCTACAAAATATAAAAGTAGGTATCTCAAAGGCGTCAATGGCATACCAGTCCCCATATATTTTTGTATTTCTATTTGACTTTTTATTTTTTAC
This sequence comes from Micropterix aruncella, assembly GCA_944548615.1. Classification (NCBI taxonomy): domain Eukaryota; kingdom Metazoa; phylum Arthropoda; class Insecta; order Lepidoptera; family Micropterigidae; genus Micropterix; species Micropterix aruncella. The sequence continues at coordinate 11,450,490 of OX155958.1, forward strand.
ATAATAAAAGGTAGCTCTTTATACATAGTTTACTAGCTGTCCCCACGATTTCGCCCGCATGTTACAAAAAATGCATATATGACTTATACTAAGCTTTATACTTACATTTTCATGATAAATATCCATCAAGCAAACTGTATAAATAGATGTATATACCTATTCCTTTAGCTCTATATAAACTACTAATGCTCAACCGTAACTATACGATGCAATCAGGGCTCTTACACACGACACAAAATACACATTTCATTTAATATTGGAAATGCTCTGCGTTTAGGGGTAGCTACCCTCGCATTCGTAATCGTACGCGAGGACCAAACATTCATGATACTAATTATTAAACTGTAAACTGACTAAGCAAAAATAGAATTCAACGAATAGTTATTTTGTTCTTTCTTATATATTGCAACTTGTTGTAAATTTTACAACTAAAATTGTTATTAAATTTATTATAACTACATTATTTTTATAAAAAGGACCGGCCGTATTCAAGGTTTTTTTACATGACTACCCAACAAAAAAAAGGAGTGTAATATGCCCAGGATTCATCTATGTATGTTTTCTGTTTCTTTATTCCACTATAACTTCTAAACGCTTTAACCGAGTCAGAAGTGTGATGTTAATGAAGACTATCGCGGTTGTTTGATATAAGTTAGATAAAATCGAATTTACCGCGTGAAATTTGTAGCATCCGATATTTCGGCAATGTCTACCCTGTACAACGGCGGTTTCTACATCGCCGCAACGTCGAGTGCTTCAAATTTCACGCGGTATATTCGTTTTTATCTTATTTATAAAGTAAATATATAGAAACCACACTCCAGAGCAATGAATCCGGGTTACCAACATAAACCTGAAAAAACCTTAAAAACTAAGCTATTAATATTGAATACTGGATACTGAATTAATGCTACTCGAATAAAATTCTTTGGTACTATAAAACTCTTTGGTTACTCTAAATTATTGCCATCAAAAATGCTAAAAACAAAAAAAGATTTAAAAAGTGGAACTATGCATTCACGGCATTTGTTTTTGCCTTTGTTTTAGTTCTGTCACATAAAAAATATATACTCGTATATAACTAGCTGACAAGACAGACGTTGTCTTGTCCAAATTTCAATAATTTTTTTTGTGATCGTTTTGTGTATTTGTGAAGAGCTATTGGAATATGTAAACAAAGTAAAAAATCGGTTGTGTCACCCCCAGATTTTCCCGGCAATTAGACAACCTAACCCCCACAACCACACCTTCCAAACTCCCATTATAAACTCCACCTCCCCCACCTCCTCCATTGGGCGAAGTCATCATTCTGGCACATTTCAAAATACAGATCAATACCGAAATAAAATAATTGGAATAGAAATAAAATAACTACATTTGGTGGATAGATCGCGAAACAACACAAAAGTAGACAAATTTTAATAAATTTAAATTTTGGCTAGACTACGTTTTTCCGGATTTTTTTTTAAATTGAATACATCGATTGAACTAATTCCATTAGTGATTAAAACAAAAAAAAGAATCAACCTAATATGTCGTTCCTATACAAAAAAAGAATTACGTATATCCATCGTTCGAATCGTGAGTAGAAAAAAGGCACTTTTAGTTTTTCTCGAAGTTGCCAATTTTCCAGGCAACCTATCCAATTTTCTTTTCCGTTAGTGCCTCATATGGATTATTACTACTATTTAAAAAATAATAGCCAAATCGGCCTAATATGCGATTTAATTACCAAGAAACAGCATTTCATTTCTATTTATATAGATAAGCGTTCGTGATATGAAATATTCATTATTAGCCCGGCCGCACACGCACGGTTTCCGTATTCGTTTTCCTTATTCGGGCACCCGAACGCACGCGTTTCATACAAAATGTTCTATATGGCGCACACGTTCGTTTATTTTCCGTTCGGAAATGATTCCTGAAGTTCGTTTCGGAATCCAGCCCGTGCGTTCGTGATTCCGAACTGAAAAAAAACGAATGACGTCATCCCGAACGCAGCGCTCACATACATTTTGTGTGCGCCGCCGCACACGTACGGAAATTCCGATTCGGAATCGCGCAGGCGCCGTGCCTAGCGGACCAGAGCCTGGCTTAAGTCTAGAATAATTGCAAAGGTGAAAAGGGAAGAGTCGTGTCGACCCATTTTTAAAAGGCTAAGAATCCTCACTTTAACCTCACTCTATCTCTTTAAGTTACTAACTGAGTTTTTTAAAAATAAAGAAACACATTATAAAAAGTTTTCAGATACACATACTAAAAATACGAGAAATAAATTAAACATTTTTATACCATGTATTAAACTAAACACAGCAAGGCAAGACACAAAATACTCAGGGCCATATTACTTTAACAGGCTACCAGAAAGTGTAAAAACTATTCAAGTGGAAAGCTTATTCAAAAAGTTACTTAAAGAATTCTTATTAGACAAAGCTTTTTACTCGATCGATGAGTTTGTTAATTTTAAATAATTTTTCAAATTTTTTGGTCATTTTTTTGACAATTTTAAGTAGTATTTTTTAATTATTCTGACTTTTTCTGATTTTAATTTCTTGATTATTTTTATCAATTATTTTAATTTGTGGTTTTAGTAAATAAATCTTAAAAATGATTTGGATGACCTAAAAGCAATAAAGAAGTAACTGTATGTACGTGGTGATAAATTTAAATATTATAAAAACGAACTAATATACTGTATTAATTACTGAACTAATATACTAAAAGCAATAAAGAAGTAACTGTATGTACGTGGTGATAAATTTAAATATTGTAAAAACAAACTAATATACTGTTATTTAAATGTACCTAAATATTAAGTTTCTACAATCTGTTAAGATTTTTTGGAAATAAATTGAAATTGAAATTGAAAAAAAAAATTGAAAAATAGTGCCTAGCTTACCAAATTTCTCGCGTAGGCTATTACGAATCTCATCAAAGGACATATTGACATGACATATTGGCATTCTGTAAAAATCGAAGAATACGTCTGGGTGTGCCCGTAATTTTTGCCCTCTTGAGATATCATAGACTCTCCCTAATTCTCGAAGTATTCAATAGATGTTCAATAACGACAATTCCTCTTCTTCTTGTTAAGTGACAGCAAATATTCAATAACAATTAATTCATCGTCATCCATCTTGCGGCAAAGCGTCAGTGAACGTACTGGCAGTAAAAATTCCAAATGAAAAAAAATGAACGTCTGCGGTAGGTTCACGGAATTCCGATTCAGTATTCCGAATTCGGAAACCGAATACGGAAACCGTGCGTGTGCGGCCGCGCTTAATGTGGTAATTATGGAATAAGCTGGAATTTTTAATTTCCGAGATAGGTGACCCGGATTCATTGCTCCCGAATGTAATTGATCCGAAGGCATTGTTGGTTGCCTTATAAGTTATCTTTAAATGAAAACACGCATAGCATGTGGTTATTGAGGCTTGTTCTCCTACCAGAAATTTGATCATTCGGATGACATAGCAGAAGATAGTTCCTTCACTAGCTTTGCGATTTGTGGACTCCAGTTTAATTTCTGGTCTATTTCAAAACCCAGAAATTTGGTGGTGTTAACGACCTGAACTTTATTAGAGTCCATGTTAATATTGCTATTATCTGATATAGTTAGTTCGTTTTAATCCAATTACTAGCTACAAAGAAACAGTGGTTGGAATTATGCCGTACTTCCTCACTGGTTTTCCCTTGGAATATGTGTCTGGGTAAAGTAATGGATTAGATTCTAAGGGCATTGATTTACCCACATCATTCATAAAAATAATAAATAACAGCGAACCCAGAATAGAACCTTGAGGTACTCCACGTGTAATATGTTTTGGGAGTAATTTGATTTTCTTCATCTCCACAATTTGAAATATATGTTTGAGATATGATTTCAGTAAATCTTGAGTTCTGCCTAAACCCGTACAGCTCCAGTTTGTCTAAAAGAATATGGTCCAAGGGCGGCTCTTAGCCCGTGCGACCCGTGCCCCCGCACGGGGCGCATTCGAAGAATTTCCGCACGAAGCGGAATTTCCCAGTGGAGGAGAGGAGTGAGCGGTGAGTTGACGCGCTGACCACTGACCAGTTCTAGTATCTTTGGCCAGTTCGTCAAGTGCCGTGTCGTAAAAACAGCGTCGACGGAGTTAAAGTGTTTAATTAATTGTAATTGCGCGCCTACTTATTAATGTAGTTACATCGTTTTACATTTTTAATGAAAATGTCAGAAAAAAAGAAGCATTCTGCCTCCTTTTACCGAAAAAGGAAAAGAAAAAACAAGCATGAACTTTGAGCCAACTGTAAGTGATGGGGGGGGGGCAAAAAGCCCCGATCGCAGGATCTTTGAGCCAACTGTAATTAATGAGGGGGGGGGGCAAAAAGGCTTCTGGCACGGTTAAAGATTTTGTGTCGAGCCGCCCCTGAGAATATCATGATTGACAGAATCGAAAACCTTGGACAAATCACAGACTACCGCGAGCAGATTTAGAGAGTTGTTTAATGGCTTAAAGATAAGCTTCACTATTTCCCAAATTGCCATGGTGGTTGATTTATATTTCCTGAAACCAAACTGGTTATTGGATAGTATATTCTGTTTATCCGAGAATTCGAGTAGACGATTGAAAAATATGTTCTCTAAAACCGTTGCAAAGCAAGGCACTAAAGATATTAGGAGAAAATTATTTGGTTCTGTTTTTCAACCTTTCTTGTGAATAGGAAGAACTTTCGCTATTTTCATTCTAGAAGGAAACCCTCCTAGTTTTAGGCAGCTATTCAATCGATAAACTGGTACCCGCTCGTGTTACATCCTCGTACCTTTAACTCAGAAGTGTTACAAAAATGAAACGTATCCAAGGATCAAGACCATTTGGATGCGGTTTAGGACAATAGTGGCATTACACGCAATTCCGGCGTTCTTAGGGGCTCAGGCCTTCAGGGGCTGCAGGACAGGGCGGGGGCGAGAGATTAAAATTGAGCCAATTCCACGCCACTCTAGCCTCGCCATGTGATATGCATCGCCCACCTGAAGCGAGGGGTGATTCCCAGCATGGGGCGCCCCCACGGGTCACGACGCGACGTACGCACCCTGCTGACTTAACCACGCTAGAGCTGGATCTTTTATTAGGTATGACTGTAAACACCAGATCTTATAGAATACTAGTGGTACTACCCGACGTCGCCAGTGTTATATCCTGGCCTATCAAATACCTTTATACTAATTTTCCTGGCGATTGGTTAAGAGGTATAGAAGTTGATGTACTGCAGCGCCATCTGGTGGCGAGTTACAATAAAGTTAATTTCTCGAAAATATTATGCGTTCTCAAATGTCTATGTATACCAATTTGCATGGCGATCGGTTCAGCAGCATAGAAGTTGATGTGCTGCAGTGCCATCTGCTAACGAGTTACAATAAATATCGCGAAAATATTATGCGTGCTCAAATGTCTATGTATACCTACTAATTTTCAGGGCGGTCGGTTGAGCGGTATAGAAGTTGATGTGCCATCTAGTGGTAAGTTACAACAAAGCGAAAATCATAAAAACTTTCTCCATAAAAAAATACTCGTATGTGCCGTCTTTCATGGTGATCGCTCAAACTGTTTCGGGGTCTATTAAGCTCGGACAGACAGACATACCAGATACCAACATCCATTTTAACTATCTCGTAACGAGTTAACTAACTCGATAACTATCTCGTATATAGATAGGTACCATTAGCGATAAGCCGAAAAATGGATAGCATTTGATTCGACTGGTTATCCGGCAATATTTTACGTATTCGGTATCCGACGAATATCCGGAATAAAAACGAAATATTCAGTTAAATAAAATCGTATGCTCAGTACCTACAGACGCTGAGATCTACACGATAGATCTACACATCATTTTCAACATCATCTATTAAGGTGCACAGCCATGACCTTTTCCCCGACATATTTATCCAATATAATGAAGAGGCTGAGTGTGTTCTTTCGTTACCGGAAACTCGATTTTTATGTAGATGAATCGAGACGAAAGTTATACCAGGAGGTTTGGTTTTTCATAAGGTAGGGTTCTATGCATAATTCATTAGTGTGTTCATAATTATCAAATTCACAATTCATAAATATCATTCACAATTCATAAATATCAATTTATTACAAAACTAATTTCGTGTCGTTCTCTTTCTAACATAACGTCATGCGTAGGTGAAAGAGATAAATAGATTCTGTTTCATAATTCCGGATTATTAACATTGCTAGTTTACATTATCAGCGTTTAAAACATATGAACTGATTTACTTCATCAACCCAATGTTGGAATTGCAATTTTTGAAATCGAGCTGATGGACGAACATGAAGGAAACTCTACCTCAGTATATCAGAACGTGGCTAAAACCAATATATAAAACGTAAACACTAAATTCTCGATAACATTTGTTCCTCGTTTGTATTTTTTTTTTTATAAAACATACAGGATATTTTTTACAATTTTACGTATGTGATCGGAACAATAAATTTAAGGCCGTTTACTTAGTTTCAAAGTTTTGTAATAAATGTCTGGAAGTTTTAAATGAATTTCAATAATGTAAATTATCTAAAAGTGTAGGATCGGGAGGAGTACGGATTAAAAGAAGTTGGTCAGTATCTATATACATATTATACATATATAAATTGTCAAATGTCAAATTAGTTTGTATGATAATCCGGCGTCTGCAAACTCTGTGTATGAAAAGCCGGTTTATAAAAATCGCCAAACTCGGCGTATGAGAATCTAGTTTCAGCACGCACGGCGTCTGCCAATCCGGCGCCTCCTAAATAGCTGAGGATTTAGTCCGATCTACCTGCATTTTGTGATTAAAGGCTTATACTTGGTACAATTGTTTCTTAGGTGGTCCCTTACCAGATTTAGACCGGGAGCCCTCGGGGGCCACCGTGCAAATGGCGGGGGAGGGGGAGGAAGTTTGATTCCGCCGCGCGTCACTTTGAGCCATATATCTCTCGGACTATAAGTACTAGTACAAGTGGGATATCATTTTCGGGTAACTTAATGATAAAGAATTCCTTTCTGTGAGAAAAAAATACATCTCCACAAAAAAACGTAAAATCCAAAAATGATTCACATTTCTTTTTACATATACAAGTTTAATTTTAACCATAAGAGGTATCGGTATGCAAAAAATATATATTCTGAAATCCACGCTTACCTGAATTACAGAAATATGTATTTTTTGGGACTGCCATAGTAAATAGTAAAAAAATAATATAATTCTTCGCACGGCAGACGGGTGTATTACCATAGTAAAATAAGAACAGTATAACATCTCCATAGTAGGCACCGATATAGTCAGGGCTGACGTGCGACAGCTAAGTATACAAAAGTGGAATATTTTCTGTACAGGTTGTAATGTAACCTATCAGAAATTACATTTACGAGTATTTACATTTACGTTACGAAATTACATTTACTTGGTAACGTTTATTATTCATTTGCTTCGGTAAGTAACTCTCTAGGTATGTAGGTGCATAGTTATGTAAGTGCGTAGGTAGGTAAGTAGATGCGTTTTTGTTAAGTACCTACCTACTTTAACTTACTAAAATGTAGGTATTTCGAATACATGCAACAAGTGATGAATGCTATCACACAAAGTCAGCACTAACTCATATATTCTCTTACAGTACAATTTTGAGAACCGACTCTTGATTTATAAACCAAAAATACATAAACGTACATAATAATTATAAAGAATTGCATTTCTGCTTTAATGGGATCACAACTTGTCCATTGTGTATTTGTTGTGGCAGCCCTGGTGGTTCGGCGAAGCATAGGTACTTTTTTCGAAAACGGGCTCGAGAGGTCCTAGTGTTGTTATTTTTAGTATGGTATTGTCCGTTACGTAGACGGGCATCGAGCGAAGTTATATGAGTTCTCAAACGACGTGTGTGACATGCAGCGTCAGCAAACCTAGCGGTTCCTTCAAAAGCAACCAATTGGTATCATTCTTATGCCCTATTACATAGGTAGGATAAACATTCACGAACCAATTCTCTATAATATTGGTCAAGTCTTTCGTATAGGTGGTTAGCCGGTTGTCATTGTGGTTTAGTATCCTAGCAACCGGAGGGTGATGTGGAGGATTGGACCAAAAGGGTAGTCGTCGCTTTACACCGACTATATGGGACCCTCCTCCCACTCTTAGACCCCCCTTCGGAAAGAGGTGGGGCGAAGTGGAGGCGTTGAGTGTTTTTCGCGAATTAATTGGCCATTACGTTTGATGGTCCACAATAAAAGCACATCTCTCTCTCTCTTTCTCTTTCCGTCTCTATATATATATCTGTCTCACACTCTCATTCTCTTATGCCTGCCCAGTTTTTTTACGAGTATCGATTGAAAAATGAGAACCAATTCCATATACCTCCCACTCAAGCCTAAATTATCAAACGAAACTTACGTAGGTAAGAGTAGGGGAAGAATACACTCTTAGTATTGACTCTATATTAATTTTTTTTTGAAACGGCCAGTTACCGGAGTGTTTTTGTTACAAAACATCAATGCAAATTATTATCGAATAAAAAAGCAGTGTAATTAAACTTAACACAGTGTTAAATCGCAATATGGTACAAGGTATCCTGGCGATCCTATGATTTAAAAAACTACTCTCATTGTCAGGACACTCCCCTTGTTAAAATCCTTGAAAAGCTTTAAAGAAGAAAAAAGGAGACCACTTGTCTGTGTAACTACCTATGTTCTTTCTTCCTGTTGTCGGCAGCCGGATATTCAAGATGTGACGGAAACTCTTGCACTATCTTGTTGATGGAACACTCGCAGATATTACTATGTATTGTTTACTTTTAATATATATTTATCGTGCCCCGTAAAGTATTTAATTATTATTGCCAATTCAAGGGGATAGGAAGGTGTTAGTAATTATCACTCCGGTAAAAGGTTTGATTAGTGCTTCACGGTGAAGATAATAGGGGATTTTCTGGAAAACACTTCGGAAATAAAACTCAAAACGTGGGAACTAGGTCATATGTATATGGGTGCTGGAAGCATGCCAAGGGTGCGGACTAAACATCAATCATTAAGAGCTGTGTTTTCAATATTAACATATAACACAACATATCACACACACACATTATCACATTCATATCACACACTCACACACACACCCTCAACCTTCTACATATATTGTCTAAATCTTTTTCTGTATTTTTATAATTTCTAATTTTATTTCAAAGTTATCTATACTAATATTATAAAGAGGTAAAGTGTGTGAGTTTGTGAGGTTGTAGAGTAATCTCTGGATCTACTGAACCGATTTTGTAAATTCTTTTATCAATAGAAAGCCACGTTATTTGTGAGTGTCATAGGCTATATATTAATCCGAGAAATGGAAAGACTTTTTCGTGGTAGTCGGATTTGCAAAGTAAGTCGGAGAAAAAACGGTCGAACGAAAACGTTTCTTACGAACGCTGCCTTAACGATAAGAGATATATGATTAAGTTCTAGGGAAAAGTTGTAGAAATTGATAATGCCTACAAAAAGTTAGCGACAGCATATGTTTAACTTTTATATTTAAGTCACAAAAAGTAGTTTTTTATATTAAAAAAATATTTAAATCGTTAGGTCATGTTAATTAGTCATATTATCAACAATTATGAATTCTTATCAAAATAAATAAATTTATCGTCTCAAGTGTTTAAAACAAAAGACTTCCCTTTTACTGCATATAATTTCCTTTTTACTGCATAAATGGTTAAAGAGATAATACGACGAAGGTATGGAACCGCGATCGTATCTCGGGTTGGAACTCCTGAAAGACAATATATTTTGGTACCAAATAATAACATGACATCTAATATAGTATACAGAGAAGTTTTGAACAATTAAAATAAACATAATTTATTCAATCATAATCATTTCATTCACTCATTTGAAACCCGGTAATATAGCCAAATTGGCATGCAAATACATAGATACATATGCAGTAAAAATATAACCCTCCTTTTGGCAGTCAGGAAATAAATCATTGCACTCACTACCAACCGAACCACACTCATAATTTCATCACAAGTAAAAATGTTTACCGCCCAACGAAGTGGGCACGGGGGTCAGCTAGTTTCAAATAAAATTCCGTCAATAAAAATTTAATTCCGCCGTACCATTGAATAGGGGAATCGCATCGCGTTTGATATCGCGCGACGAACGTTCGACATTTTTAACACGCTTTTATTAGGTCGACCTTTATGTAACTAACTATGTAACGGAATCTAAGGTAACTAATTTAACCATCTTCCAAGGATCGTAGCGTCATGAAAATTGGCAGCTGTATGTAGTTCTGATGACAATACGGTGCTGTCGAGCTGATCTGATGATGGAGTCGGAAGATATGAACTGGAACTTCACGATGGAACATCGTATCATAGCTGTGTTTGGACTTGTTAGAAAGGTCTTGTAATGAACTTTGACAACGATTAAGTATCAAGGTCTGGTGATGAAACCGGAAGACAGGAACTGGCATTCCATGATAGAATATCGTATCATAGTCGTGTTTGCACTTGTGAGAAAGGTCACGTAATGGAAATTTAGCACGATCAGGTTTCAAGGTTATAACAAACCGACTATATATTGACTTGTAAATATTGAGTGAAAATAGTGTAAATATTGACATAGGTGCCTGTTTAAAATATATATAGACCTTACATGGAGAGTGTACATAGAATAATATTGATATATCTATATAAGATGTATACTGACGTGTAAATATGGTAGTAGGTTGTTAAAGATCCCACCCAAACCAAGGTGAGAAACGTGCCGAGGACTGAATGGCATGAGGGTGGTTAATAATATCATGTCGCTAGCGTCACCACAGAGTTTTTGCGTGCATTTATAAAAGTGTGTTTTTAGTGTTTTTTTTTATATTAATTTATTCATCATTGCGTTGTGTGGCTCATTTGAAATTAAAACGTTTAACGGCGAATTTTACGATGACGCGCGTTTTCAATTCGATTTTTATATTGAATGAAATGATGATCTTGGCTAATTGCCGGGAAAGTCTTGCGGTGACACAACCGACTTTTTAAAGTCTTGTTTTAATCTCCTGTAAAATATAGCATGCTATCCCGGCGCATCTCCGTCCTATTTGGGGAGGTTGTCCGGGCCAGGGACGCCCGCCCTGGGGCCAAGGCGGGCGGCGCGGGACGCGGCCCGAGGGCGGCATACATATTATATGTAGTATTGAATCGGTGTCCCGGGAATTGCGCATTGATTCAAGGATGCCTGCATCGGGCGAGTTACATCCCGGTACATGTACGGCCTACTCCGCAATGGGTACGGTACCTAATAGTAGATTGTATCACAAGGGAGCAAAATAATATTTTTACGGCGAGGGCGCTTTTTTGAATCCAGAGCGAAGTGAGGGATTCTTTAGTAGAATCCTGAACGTAGCGAGGGATTTAAAAAATATAAACAATGGTGAAGAAGGTCGTGATTAAACAACCGAGACAATAGCTCTTCGCCACTGCTTATGCACTAGAACGCATGTCCGCAACTTCGCAGCGTTTGCTGCGAAATGCAACTTTGCGACTGTTGAGTCGCAAAGTTGCACGAGTTGTGACAGAACACTCTTCGTCACTCGCCGTACTCATCACACCTTTCTCCGATAGCCTTCCACTATTCTAGAAATTTTGATAACGGGAGGGGGGGGAGGATCAACTCCGAAGAGGCAATGAAAAACGCTTTTAAAGCACGCATTGGTGAGAGTTTCTGACGGTTTCTAATTTTGATTGAAAGATAGATATTACCTATTACTTAAGAAAAAGAAGAAGGAAATCTCCTGCAAGCAATATATTAATGTGTTACCAAATGTCTGATGTTTCCACGCAAATCTTGCAGAGCCTCGAGCGAATTTTTGTGTGCCATTGTGCATTCATCCAAAAAAAAAAAGGTAACATTTCTGCAATACTTTCCCATGCCGAATGCTTTGGAATTATTGCACGTCGGTGTTACAATGATTTGTATGTTCAATGACAATTTCAAAGCGAAATGAGCAGTTATTCCACACCTGGCCGGGTACAGCTAGTAAATAAATAAAGTACAAAAGCTACATGAAGCATAATTCAGTGGCCTGGTTGTGAGAACACGAAAAAGAATTTTATTACAATTATGCCGGATTTTAAAAACCCGGTCCTTGAGCTATCATTTCGCCAAAACGAAATTGGTAAATTATGTCCATATTAATTGTAAATTATCTTTATTCTGTTACTGTTTTCCAAAAACATAAAAACGAGCGAGATTTGTCTTCAGTTTTTGAAAAACCTAGAGATGATTCTCAATATTAAAAAAATCTATTTACACCAGCGTATGGCCTATTTGCATAGTACCGAGACAGTTTTTGGAACTTCCATACAAAAAATATAAGAAAAAAATGTTTGAAATTACGTAATTTCCAGAAATGTTATGGTCAAACATATTTTTTTTCTATTTATTAAAGATACTTTTGAGTGATATAAAAAATAACACAGTGATCTTAAGTTGCTTTATTATTGTAATCAAATTTTTACTTTATAAAAAACTATTCATTTGATAATTTATTATATTATAATTAAAAAGCCAAATCGACTACCTATATTAGACGACGCGCGAAGCCGAAATCGTCATTCGTAATTGGCCACTGCCAACGGTGGGACGTATTCCCTTGTCGCCGCGGTATACCTATACATCTTTTTAGCCTTAATCCTCTCGCCATTTATAGAGGCATCCTCGAACGCCGCAAAAGAAATATGACAATAAAGAGTAGGGTCAAATAAAAAACGTCAGATTTACAAAACAGAACGTATTTGGTCAGGAGTTGCCAGGCAACGCCCCACCCCCCTTAGGGAGGCACCAGGTCACCCAACGAGACACCCATTGCGTTCGATCTCTCCAAAACCCACCCAAATCCTCCCATCCCAGTTCTCATTCCGTTTCATCCTTTCCGGTGGGGAGGTGGGTCCTCCATCAGCACTATTGACTAATTAGAGCTGCACGTCACGCGTTTGCCTCTTTGTGTACATCCTGTATGTGATATTTGCTCGCGTATCGAGCGAACTGGGAGGCTTTCATCCCGCTATAGAAATCCTCTCGTGATATACCAAATATATGTCACTTTCTGTATATCACCGTGATTTGAAGGTCTGGAAATCTAAAGTGTCTTGTCAAATTATTTTTTTTATTTTATTATGTAACATTATTTTAATGTATATAACTTTTTTATGTATCCTAGATATTTGACTCGCCAATTTTACATTTTTTTAACGATTTTGTGCTTGTTTTAACGTATGAATAACTTTTGTATTCTTCCTACCTGACCACGATGAACGGCAAAATATATTAGATACATATATTAGATACAAATTCAGTGACACAATCTGCCAAAAATAGGATCTTTCCGCAATAAATTCGAACTGAATTACCGCTTAGGTCAGGTAGAGGCCGCGCAAGCGACCTCGAATCTAAGGCGAGTCCAAAGGATAGAGAAATCTGTCCAAATCTGGTAGTAAGGGCGCGAGGAATGGCGCTGGTTTGCACTTCCCAGTGCCTCGCGGTAAGGCGTTGGACTCTTACGGGCTCTTACGGGAATATATTAAAAAGACTAAAGTAATCTGTTCATTATGAAAATAGTTATTCTCCTCTTATCTTTGTATTTACATAACTTATTCCTTTTTTCTATTTTTCGTTCTCATAAAATGTGTCATTACATAATTATATATTTTATTTTCTTATTACTAGCTATTTAATAATAAATTAATTTATTACCATATTAATATACATGTTTATGAATCTATTTACTGTTTTTTCTGCTCCATTTACGTTATATTTACTCTTTTAATACTTTAGACTGTTTAGTAACTTAGCAATTACTTTTCAGAATATTTTCTGTTTATTTGAAAAACCCTAATAATTTCACTTTTCACTTTAAAAAATGCTTGTATAATTCAAACTTTTCTTTTATATAGAATAACGCACTATATGACCGTTTAATTGCTGGAAACATATAAATGGTTTATGTTTGTTACATTTTGTTTAAGTAAATATGTTTTTTGTACTGTCTGTTTCCTGAATAAAATAAAATAAAAAAAGACTAAAACGTGTAATGAACAATAAACTTTATACTTTCAAGTGCCTACGTATCAGGTTCATTTTGGAATAAACTTTGTAAAATATCAGCATTGTTCAATGTATCGATAAATTTCGTACAGTACATTATGTCAAATGCTCTAGATAGATCTAAAAATATAGCAGCAATAAAATATGAAATATGTATTTATTTGCCAATGGCGGCAATATGGCAGCTGAGTAAATACACAGAATTATTAAGTCAGCTATACATACATACAGTTTCTACAAGATACTATCGGCAATATAATGACAGTAGCGAATGGGCACATCGCATCGCTTCATTATATTGACTTTAGGTCAAGGAGACATCGTGTAATTACAGGTCGATTGAACAAAAGAAATAAGACATCAACGGCAGCTGCCTTTGTCATTGCATTTAAAATTTTTTCCCATGACTGCCTTATATACACGTGATATGCATCCCACATGTGATATGCATCCCACACGTGATATGCATCCCATAAAATCATATGCGTCAGAGGTATTAGCGGTATCCCACAGGATCAGTTCTTGGAGCATTTTTTTCTTGCGGACCTGCAAACGGTAATACAATTAGCCTCTTCCTGTTTTGAAGGTGATTTATCAAAATTTTGGCAAACGAGCGAGTCTTTATTTGTCATCATTTACGATTTCATCATACTCCTACTCGCCGTTCCAATGCGCTTTGTACTTCTCGCCAATGTTTTGTTTAAATGCGATGCGACGATGCTGAAATGTATCGCCTATCACAGAATAATTTAAAAATATAAAAAACAGGACCACCAGTACAAAAAGTGAATTGTTGTATATATAATTATTGCAAAAAGAAATGCTCGCGCAGAAAAGCACGTTTTTAGGGAATAAGTTTGAAACGATATGCATTGAAACAAAATTCTATTTACGGATGCTCCGTTACGGCCCTATTGATGCGTGTTACCTCTGTAAACATCCAGTGCTTAAAGACGATTGGGAATTCTGTGATAATCATGATGTCCATAATCTACTCAACCAGATTTTTCATTTGATAATGAAAGTGATGTATTTATCTTAATTTATTGACAATCGGACATTTGGACAATTTGAGATTTGGACAGTTTAGGTACCCTATGACACCTGGAATGAAATAACGATACCGCACACTTCTATATCGGTTCAAGCGTTCAGAAGTTATGGTGGGATAAAGAAACGGAAAGCATACATACATGAACCCTGAACACATTGCCCTACTTTTTGTTGGGATGAACTATTCGTCAGAAAATATGTGGGTTACATCATTATAACACATACTGCTTTTTTTCGAGTACAATTACGTAATTTTATAATTTTTCAAAATGTCAGAATGGTATAAATTCGTAAGAACCAAATACGGTCACTAAAATATTGACGATATTTTGTGGAGCGTAATAATGAAACATTTTATATAATTTATTTTATTTTATTATTATTCCAAAAACTTATATGCGTTACCGGCCCTACAGGATTTATTCCTGGCGGCCGCGAAAAAAAACTGTCAAATGACGACTGTCAAAACTAGCAACAAACATGGCGATTTATATTGAAGACGCTGCTTTCTCATTATATGAGAACAAGGGGTCGTCACGTACCCTATGATACTCGGGATGGCATAGCGATTCTAACATTGCCACATACTTCTAAATCGGCTCAAACATTTAGAAAATATGGTGGAATAAAGAAACATGCATAGATAAACCCTTCACATACACACCTTTTTTGTGCGCCGGCGTGTAAAAATAGAAAACGAACGCACCACAGCTATTAGATAATCCAATCTTCAAAAAATAATAACATATAGAGTATTTATTTCCATTTCAACCATTACAATTGTGTAAGAATGGCCAAGTATATTAACACGCTTTTATTAGGTCGACCTGTATGTAACTATGTAATGGAATCTAAGGTAACTAATTTAACCATCTTCCAAGGATCGTAGCGTCATGAAAATTGTCAGCTGTATGTAGTTCTGATGACAATACAATAATATGGTACTGTCGAACTGATCTGATGATAGAGTCGGAAGATATGAACTGGAACTTCATGATGGAACATCGTATCATAGCTGTGTTTAGACTTATTAGAAAAGTCTTGGAATGAACTTTGACCACGATTAGGTTTCAAGGTCTGATGATGAAGCCGGAAGATAGGCACTGGCATTCCATGATGGAATATCGTATCATAGCCGTGTTTGTACTTGTTATAGAAAGGTCTTGTAATGAACTTTGACCGCGATTAAGTTTCAAGGTCTGATGATGAAGCCGGAAGACAGGAATTGGCATTCTATGATGGAATATCGTATCATAGTCGTGTTTGCACTTGTGAGAAAGGTCACGTAATGGACTTTGAACACGATCAGGTTTCAAGGTTATAACAAACCTATTATATATTGACTTGTAAATATTGAGTGTAAATAGTGTAAATATTGACATAGGTGCCTGTATAAAATGTATATAGACGTAATGGAGAGTGTAAATAGAATAATATTGATATATCTATATACGATGTATATTGACGTGTAAATAGGATATCTTGCGGTGTCGACTACAACGGGCGAGCCCGTCACCACAGGACGTTTTAACGATTAGTCGTTCTGTCGCCCTGCAGTGAACGTAGAAGACTTTGGACAGTACAATCCTACGTCCAGCTACGTCAAAACCCGTGAGAGTCCAACGCCTTACCGCGAGTGAGCCAGGAATAAACCCGGCGGGCTCGAGATACTCGCGCCCTCACTTCCAATTGTGATCAGATTTC
The DNA here is from genome assembly GCA_944548615.1 of Micropterix aruncella. NCBI lineage: Eukaryota > Metazoa > Arthropoda > Insecta > Lepidoptera > Micropterigidae > Micropterix > Micropterix aruncella. The sequence goes on from OX155958.1 coordinate 11,467,362, forward strand.
TCCGGTCTCTCGATTGGTTCCGAGATCGAGGTCGCTTGCGCGGTCCTCTCCCTTACGAAGCGGTGAAACGGTGTGCACCGAATCTATCGCGGACCAAGGCGTCCTTTGCCCGACTCTGAACCGGGATCGGATGGCCAATGGTCATTTCAAGAGCAGTCGCCGTAAGGTAGACAACCACCCCCGCTCTATAGGAAACAATACAGTTTCCAGACTCCCCCGACTGTTAGTCGGAGAGCACAGTCGATTGGCTTGCGCCGCTCGGTGTGCAGACCGTCCAGGAGCGCCAGAGGTTTGATTCCCAGGGGAGACTGGTTGACCCAGTGTCCTACCCAGGTTCGCACCCCATGCGTGGAGGCCATCGGATGGGTGTTGACCCGTGAGTGTGACCGACCCTGAACACATGGGTCATCGTGGCCACCTCATCATGGGTCCATTAGCTCCCTGTAAATAGGATAGTAGGTTGTTAAAGATCCCACCCAAGGCAAGGTGAGAAACGTGCCGAGGACTGAATTGCATGAGGGTGGTTAAAAATATCATGTCGCTAGCTGGTTTTTACGTGCATTTATAAAAGCGTGTTTTTAGTGTTTTTTTAAACTATTAATTTATTAAATTATATAAACTAGTTACTCAAAATCATAAAGTAAATTACTCTAAAAATATTATATTTTAAAAAAGAACTAGAATATAACGATTCATAATAAAAAAATGTACATTACAATTACATTGAGGTAGGTACGACCGACGACGTATACGAAATAACGTCATATCTCTATCACTTTCCCAATCCCAGTTCGAATCGCAAACGAAAAGCGATAGGGAATGACGTCATCTCGACCAAGACATTTTCTCTATCGATTCAAACATCACCTCTATCTAACACGACCATTCAAATATAAGAGACCTAATTAAAAAGGCGGAACAACCTCAAAGTTCTGTCGTTATTAGTTTTCAAGTTGGCGATTGCGGATCGGTTTTTTCTTGGAAATATCCACGAAAAAGTTGTAATTGCGTGGCGAACTCGGGATGAAGACTAAAAGAGTTTGTCGCCAATCCAATCATAAACTTTGTCCCGAATTAATCAATGAAGGAAAACGGGGACGAGCGCTGTATTACACTCACTTCCAACCCTGAGAGAGCGACGAAGCCACGTTGAACCACCGAAACTCTCAAGGTGGGTACCCATCAGGTTCGCGCATCAATTTTACTCCGCGCGTCTGCAACTGCTCAATTGGAGACGGTACACGGCATAATTACAAGATAAGTTAATAGTAGAAACACATTTTTTTTAAACAAGTTTTTATTAAAATGCTCTGTCCCGAGCCAACTTTGGGTGCAGAAGCCATGAATGAATTATAATTGAATGCTTATACAAAATTTCGCTTCTGTGCTATTGACCGATGAGGAGTCCCCTCGTTGGAGGCCAACCCTGGGTGCAGCAGAAATCGCGGTGAAACTTAGAACGGGCTAGCATAACTAGGCAGAGGCCTAGTTGGGTAACCTGGACAAAAGCTGACAGTGCGAAATTTTATTTTGTTGTAATATTTTCTGATTAAAAGTAAGATTATATTGTACATTACTTATGCTAAATACAATAAAATAACTAAATATCGTCGAAAAATAAGACTTCCAGAATATCATAATTGTTTTTATTGTTTAGCCCTGGTAGATCCTCCCGGGCTCGCACTTCTGTGTGAAGGTCGCCGGATGGGTGTTGAGCCCTGCGTTTGGCCGACCCTACACATAGGTCTTAGTGGCCAAACTGCAACAGGATCTATTAGCTCCCAATACATCAATCAGCCAGGTAAAAAGAACATTGAATTTATTAATAATCATCATTTAAAAGAGCTTTCGTAAAGGCTTTTTCAAAGCAGGTCAAAGGCTGCACAGTAGAGAAACTTCCCTGGAAGCTAGACTTATGTGCTTGGGAACGATGGCAAGATGACATGTTCGTGCGAGATATGAATGTGCACAACCAGACCCATCATAGAGTAAAGGTAGTGTCGTTCTTTAAATTCCACCATCTTCAACTTTACTCTGCTGCCTTATATTTAGTAAAGATGCTCGCTTAGAAAACGGGGAGACTTGATATCGACGTGTTATAGCTTAACAAAATCTAGCACCGCATTTTAAAGTGTACAGTTTGTATTATTTTGTTTATTCACTCTCTGGTTTAATTGCCTTAAAAACTCTACTTCCGGAACTGACAAAGAAGGTATATTAAGCACGATGGCGGTGTCGACTACAACGAGCGAACCCGTCACCCCAGGCTGGTATAATGATATAGATCGTTCTTTCAGCCGTGGGATGAGCGTAGAAGACTTGGGGACAAGACAATCTACTGTCTAGATCACCAACAACCCGTTAGAGACCAACGCCTTACGCCGAGGCAACCGGGAAAGGTACCCAGAGGGCAGCCTCACCCCCTAACTACCAGTTTTGGCAGGATATCTCCATCTGGAATTAACCTTCAGGATACCTCCGTCCTCCCGACTGGTTACGAGTCCGAAGTCGCTTACGCAACCTCTACCTCTTGTATTACAGCGGTAATTCAGTTTGAATTTATCGCGGATCTGGGCGTTCTTTGCCCGTAGTGCCACACGGGGTCGAGTGGCCCAAGGTAATTTCAAGAGTGGCATGACAACAGGTCAACATCCACCCCCGCTGCTTAGGAAACAGTATATTTCCATAGTCTCCAGACCCCTTCAGCAATAAGTTAGGATGCACAACCAATTGGCTTCGCCGACCGGTGCGCAAACCGTCCAGTGGCGCCGGGCTGCAATCCCGCCGGGAGAAACAGGTCCACCAGCTCTGAGGCCTGAGACACGGGAGTCTTACCCGGGATAGCCTTCCACTCGAGGAGGCTTCTGAATAGGAGCTGAATCGTTAGTTGAGCCGGTCCTAGAACAAAAAGGATATTGTGGCCCAAGCTGCACGAAACCGTTCATTACACGGTATATGCAGCATAATATAACACCAGCGACTACGCAGCCGTTGGATTTCTGTCTTTTCAGACCGACCTTCGGTTTATAATAGTCTAAATTAGAGGTCGCCGTAGTCTGACTAAACTCTTAGAAGGTTAAAGGTGGAGAGACGTCCCTCCACACTGTTCAGCAGACTAAGAGATGACGACCAAAAAGTGGAAATTCCATTTATAACTTGATTTTTAGATGTATAACCAACATAACAGTTTAAATTGAATGAAAGCACGAAATGTTTAATGATTTATGAATCGAGTATAAAATTATACTGAAAGTAATTCTCAACAATAATGCAGGCGTAACAAAAATATTTACCATTCGAAGCACGTCATCAAGACGTGAGAATTAGTAAGAGTAGGTTTTAATAGTTATTCATTTTGGTTAATTTTAGTTAATAATGTAAATAGTTAATATTTAATAACATTAAATACTCAGAAATTTTGGTGTTTTTAACACGCTTTTATTAGGTCGACCTGTATGTAACTATGTAATGGAATCTAAGGTAACTAATTTAACCATCTTCCAAGGATCGTAGCGTCATGAAAATTGGCAGCTGTATGTAGTTCTGATGACAATACAATAATATGGCACTGTCGAACTGATCTGATGATGGAGTTCGAAGATATGAACTGGAACTTCATGGTGGAACATCGTATCATAGCTGTGTTTGGACTTGTAAGAAAAGTCTTGGAATGGACTTTGACCACGATTAAGTTCCAAGGTCTGATGATGAAGCCGGAAGATAGGCACTGGCATTCCAGGATGGAATAGCGTATGTGAATATCGTATTATAGCCCAAAAGCGTGTTTTGAGTGTTTTTTTTTTTTAAACTATTAATTTATTTGTTTTAAACAGACGATGAACATGATTTATCGAAACGATTTTGCCGAGTTTGATAAAGGTTGAAAATTTAAATTTAATTCATTTATGGTTACGCAATAAATACAATTACTGTATTCTTGAAGTTTTATTTATCGACGATATTTATTTATTTTGCTTTTATTTTATTTAAAATAATTAATGTACCTACAATATGACCTTACATTTATTCAGTAAAAAAAATATTACAAAAAATTAACACAAAAATAAATTTCGCACCGTCAACTTTAGTCCGGGTTACCAAACTAGCAGAGCCTGGCCTATGGCTAACCTTCTAGGAATATTTCAGATGAATATCTAGGAATATCTCAGATGATGAAACTGACAGTTTTCGAGAGAGGTATTTCGTGTGAATATAATATATATATATATATATATATATATATATATATATATATATATATATATATATATATATATATATATATATATATATATATATATATATATATATATATATATATATATATATATATATATATATATATATATATATATATATATATATATATATATATATATATATATATATATATATTACATGGTTAGAACAAAGTAATGGGTAAAATTTACCTATAACGCAGTAACCACTCAGTTACGGTGTTATAGCTTAAAAATATAAAATTTATCAAATTATTTTCCTAATTTAAAACACAATATCTAATTTAATTAATTAAAGAATTATAATTTAATATATATTTTTATGCATAATTGAAGTTCTAACCATTTTGTAACATTAAAGATTAAAAGAAATAATCGTTATTGATTACTTCGTTCATGAAAACAAATATTTAACAACTGAACTTTGACCGCGTTTTTCTCAAAACATCTTTTTTCAAGTTACTGTGTTTTCATTTACGACGGCAGTGTTGTTCAATTATGTACTAAATCACATAAGAGATGACTTAACTCCTAAACCATATAATAGACACAAAAAGTCCATAAGTCCAGAAGAATATTGTACAAGGCTTCATGATTTTTGACAAATTCAATTAATTGTTCGTCATTTTCGCTCGTCAAAGTCACAATTCCAGTCATAGTTTTAACTGAATGCTCACCGCTACCCGCGAAAAAACGTCCCAGAACCGTTAATCACCGCTATGACGGCCGTCATCCAACTGACGGCACCGCTGTTTGACGTTACGGTGACACTCGACGCTCTCTAGGAAACCAACGCCGATGGTTTTTATAGACAACGTTTTGGTGACGTCACCCAACGCTACATTACGGCTACTAGATAACGGCACCGCTTTTTTAGGAAACCGAAGCTTGGGAAAAGCCGCGGGCAGCCCTTCTAAGCTCATTGATTATATAACTATCTCTTTTTATCCCCAAGGCTGGTGTCTTTTTATGGACCTCGCGTTGTTGCTTAGTGGCATCATCTCTAGGCGGGCATTTTTGTAGAATTACGCGGTCAGATACTCATGCGGTTACCCATTCTTGTACTAACCGCGCCCAACGCTGCTTAACTTTGGCAACATACAAAAGAATCGGTGATTCAACTTGGCTACATGGCTCTCTCAGCGTTGGAAGTGGAATATATGGTAGCGCTCGTCCCCGTTTTCCTTCAATGGAGTATATGGATATGCATATGAATGTCCAGTTTCTCAAAGCTGGGCATTATGCTTGTTAGCGAATGAATACCGTGGAATCAAAATAATTTGTCGGCTTAACAGGCGATTTCTTCGTTCAGTTGGACTAGAAATATGGTGCAATAGGAATATGGTAGCTGCTCTTGATGATGCCATGACTAATCTCTATTCACCTGACAAAATATTATTTAAAGGCGGTTTTTAATTTGTTGTCGCCAATATTTAAAACGACTTGCCTCTTCCTTTCATTACAAAAATGTCATTAGAAAGTTTCAAAATCAAATTTAAGTCGTTACTTCTTGAGCAGAAGCACGCTGTGAACCAATTTTTTGCTGTAATAAAAGTCTCAAAGCATCTTTGAACATTCCTTATTTTTCGATTCTTATGTTTATTATGATTATTCCGATTATTTTTGATAGTTTTGACTTTTTTTATATAATGATTTCACAGTTTAGCCGCAGTTGTTTTAATCTTGTATTTCTGTGATTTTTTAGGACACTTTTTAAATGTGAAATCGAAGACTATCGCGGTTGTTTGACATTATAAATAGGATAGAAAACGAATTTACCGCGTGAAATTTGTAGGACCCGACGTTTCGGTGACGTTGCAGCCGCCGTTGTCTAGGGTAAACTGAAGAGCTGTCAGTCCGTTGTTTTGCGGGTAGGCCGCAAACCGCTGCCGCCACTGCGTAGGTTATAACGGTGGTGGGGGGCCGGGCTCGGAGCGCGGGAATTTTTAAAATCCGTCTTGCACACAACACTCACTGTATCCTGTTTTACGTCTTTGCGTTCGGCGTTCGGCGGCGGGAACATTTTAAGAAGAGGGTTCCACGTAGAAGAGAGTTTGTAGCCGTCATCTCTATTGAAGTTCGGAGTTCTTCTTATTTCAATGGCTTCCCGGATCATGCGAGGAAAGTAGAATTGTTCCTTGGATAGAACAATGGGATTTTGAAACTGCATCCAGTGGTTACTTCCGCTATCCAATATATGTTCGCAGATCGCCGATTTTTCTCGCTGAACGTTTTTAACAGCTTTGATGTGTTCTGTCAGTCGCGTGGCTATGGGCCGTTTCGTTTGTCCAACGTAGGCTAGACCGCAGCTGCATTCGACTTTATACACACCCGGGGTTTGCAGTGGTATTACATCCTTTACAGGCCTCAAAAATCGAGCTATATTTTGGGTCGGTTTGAAGATCGTTTTTATATCGAATCTGTTTAGCATCTTACTTATTCGATCTGTCACGCCCTTGACGTATGGTAAGAATGCTCTTGATCTGCTCGGTTTTTGAGTTTCGTCCGTATTAGATCGTGTGCGTGTCTCGTGATATTTTCCGTATCCATTTTTCCTAAGGACATCATTGACATGTTCCATCTCCTTCGGAAAATGCTCAGTGTCGCATAGATCGCGTGCTCGATTCACGAGCGACGTTTGCACTGAACGTAGATGGTAGGGATGTTAGATGGTAGAAGCTGGTAGAAGCTAGAAGGAACGTAGATGGTAGAAGCTGTTAAAAACGTTCAGCGAGAAAAATCGGCGATCTGCGAACATATATTGGATAGCGGAAGTAACCACTGGATGCAGTTTCAAAATCCCATTGTTCTATCCAAGGAACAATTCTACTTTCCTCGCATGATCCGGGAAGCCATTGAAATAAGAAGAACTCCGAACTTCAATAGAGATGACGGCTACAAACTCTCTTCTACGTGGAACCCTCTTCTTAAAATGTTCCCGCCGCCGAACGCCGAACGCAAAGACGTAAAACAGGATACAGTGAGTGTTGTGTGCAAGACGGATTTTAAAAATTCCCGCGCTCCGAGCCCGGCCCCCCACCACCGTTATAACCTACGCAGTGGCGGCAGCGGTTTGCGGCCTACCCGCAAAACAACGGACTGACAGCTCTTCAGTTTACCCTAGACAACGGCGGCTGCAACGTCACCGAAACGTCGGGTCCTACAAATTTCACGCGGTAAATTCGTTTTCTATCCTACTTTTTAAATGGTTTAAATTTTGAACAATTTTTAAAATTAATTGATGATTCATGTATTATGGTTTATCTGTTTATTTTGATAATCTGGACTTTTTAATATGATGATTCCTTTTCCTTCTTATTCCGTATTTTCTACTTCTTATTATTTCCGGCTGGGTCACCATTTCTCTTTGATAAAATTAACAGAATTGCGTATCAATTCTGTCGATCGAATACAATACACACACACACACACACACACACACAACACACGAAACAAGCCACACATGTTACACGCACACATACATATAAACACTTCTTAGTAGGGTTGATTGTAAGAGATTGCCGTATAATAATTAACCCGCCCATTGTGAAATTTATAATGAAGAGTAAAAACAAACAATCCATCAGATGAAGTGACGTTCTTGGCGATGGCTCTAGGTCTATTGGTCGTTCTAAAAGGACGAGCGGGCGTCCCGAGGCGGGATAGTGACCTCTACGCGTCCGGGTTCGGGTCGACCGTGCGTCATAGCCTGACCTAATTCCCCTGGCAGCGACGCACAGAGCAGTCGCTAAAAGTAATATAAAAAGTTTTCGAGAATCCTGCCTGAGGCGGATTCCTGCTAAAGCTGGAGAATGTTTTCTTGTTCCTTTGTATATATGATAGCAATTAGAGCAAGAATTATAGTACTCCGTTACTCCATTACTCCATTACTCCATTACTCCATCGCTGGATGTGTACTTCCCAGAGTGACTGAAGTCAAGGACTTGGGAGTTTTTTAAGGAACACTAATGTGTCCCTTAAAAAACTCCCAAGTCCTTGACTAATGGCAACTATCTACAACTTCTTTCAAGCTTCTGGGGTTTGTGATACGGCAATCCAAACACTTCAATAATATTCGGGTTATGCGCACGTTGTACAACTCGGTTGTTAGAAGTCGCATGGAAACGAGAGCAGCTATTTGGAATCCGCATGAAGATACCTATACCCTCATGCTGGAAAAGGTACAGAAATGTTTTTTGAGATTTTTGTACTTCAAGCAGTACGGATATTATCCATTTTTGTATCCGACTGCATTTATCACAGGCATGGTTGGTTATAATTCTCTCTGTCTCAGAAGAGAAATGTTGACCATGTCCTATGTTTCGAATGTACATAATTCGTGGTAAAAGTGATAACTCTAGCTCACTAGCCAAGGTGAGTCTTTTCGTAACAAATAATTATCTTCGTGCTCGATCGCACCATCTTTTGACGGAGCCGTTCTCGCGCACTAACCTTACGAGGTGGAACTCGTTGGCGCGGGCTTTGCGGCGCTTAAATGAAATTCACTCGATTGCACCAAATTTTGATATTTTTACCGCCAACCCTCACTCGTTTAAATTGCAGGCTATTAATTATTTATTCTTATATGATAGTTAGTATTCTGTGTCATTCTATTTGTATACTTACGGTGATATTTTTATTAATTTTACTTTTCAATGCCTTGGTTTTACTGTAATGTTGATTAGTAATAAGCGAATAATAAACAAATAATAAATAAACAAATACTTTAGAAGAAAACCGTAATATAAGTAAACTCATCTAGCTAAGTACTTTGCCTCCAAAGGATAAGCTACACGGCATTATGCATTTCGTCGCCATGGGAGGAGAAATACCTAACTGCTAAAAATTAGAACGATGTTAGAATAACTGATTATGCATTCAACGCCTCGTTGCACGGCACGGAATATCAAAAAATTAAGTGTGGCTTATTTTGGATGGACTCAGTGGCATAACCACTGCTTGCTTAGTAGGGAGAGGGGCATGAAGGGGGAGGGGGGGGGGGGGGTAAAAATGTATATATCCGTCTTCATCTTGTATAAACTTAGCAAATAAGTAAAGTAAATAAAGTAAAATTAATCGTTATAAACTTACCAGTTTAGGGAATAGGTGCATCAAAACGGGATGCTTGATTTGCTTCAGCTTAGTCAATAGGCGTACATATTTGAATGGTGCAGATTTGCCGCTGACAAGAATTGGCACAAGATTTAATAAACAATTTAAAGCGACTGCAGACGCGCTAATTTCTATCCGGATTAGAGTCGGCCGCTGCACGCCTTGCTGATTTTCTCTCGGTGAAAGTGCGATGCAATCGCATGGTGGAGTGCATCCGATCTCCCAACAATCTGCATCGCAGCGAACTGCGAAATCGCTTTACCCACACTACTAAGGCGGCCAATAAAAAGCGATAATAAGTATGATGAAGTTTTTAGGTTTATAAACTGCAACGAAACCGCTCTATTATTGATGTTTATTTATGCGAATTTATACTATGTTGATATTATTATTATTATTTAAGCAAAAACAGCGTTTTGGTGGCCAATAAGAGATGTCTACCTATTATTGAGGGATAATGTAGCTACAAGGAGCATAGGGCGCCAGGCCACCAGGCGCTGGGCGGTTCGCTGGTTGTGCAAGCAGATCCTGTACCGGAAACAGGCTTCTGCGCGGCGAATTTTACGGGAGTACAGGGTAATCGCTTGAGAGGCTGGCTGCTCATTCAAGTAAGTTTGTCGGAGACGGGTCGTGGGGGAAACTCTCAGAGCGCGCGAATCTGCACGCTATTTAAAAAAGTGCGATGTCCTGCGTGAAGTGAGACTCGCCTTGATGAGGCGTCCGGTATATGGAGAGGGAAGAGTTCAAAATCTGGTGAAATTCTGCGTTCCAAATGTCGAGATGCAACTATATTTTTTCTACTTTATTTCTGGCTCGTAAACTGTCTGCGCTCGGCTGGCGGCGACAAAACAGAAATCGGCGGGGCCGTGATCAGCGCCCTCTCGACGGGCGAACCGACTACTACGGGGTACTATGATTCACTCCGCGGCCGATAGATGGCGCTTTGCGGGAGGCGACGTCTGCCCAATAGAATGACTAATCGTGTTATAAAAAATAAAATGTGGAATTATACGGAATGGGAATATACCTCAAGGAAATTAGGAAAATCAAATAAAATCTGGGATATTAAATAAATGAGAAAATTGATAATTATAGTTGGGAGAGGACGAGGAAGATGCCACAGATGGGAACGGCAAATTATAATTGACAGACTAATTGAAGAAGGAAGATAGAATATATTTAGGTAAGGTAATTAGAGGGAGTAGGCATACGACGGAAGAGGATAATTAAATATATATTTCTCCTTTTATTTTGTATAGTTTCTTTTTACCCCTTTTCCCTTCAATGAAATTATACTCAATGTTGAAGTGGTTTAAAATATGCTCTTTATTTCTTTATGACATATGGAAGGTAAATCAAAGAAAAGTATTGAAGACGAATATTCTTAATTATATTTTCCAGTCTTATCTTATCAAAGAGAAACGTAAATCGAGCCTAATAAGATATTTAAAAATCATATCCAACGTTGTATTTTTACGGTTTTATTTTACAACAGAGAACGTAAGTCAACATAAAGAAAATATTTAAAATGGTATTTAAAATTATATTTCGCAGTTTATTTCACGAAGAAGACATGTAAATCAAATATGGAAATGTTAAAACAATGTTTAAAAGAATTTATATTTTACAGTTTCCTTTATGGAGGAAGAGAACGTAAATTGAGATAAAACAAAAAAAGTGTTTGAAATGATATTTAAAAAAATTATATTTTATAGTTTCCTTTATGGAAGAGGAGAACGTAAATCAAGATAATAAAAAAATGTTTAAAACGATATTTACAAGAATTATATTTCACAGTTTCCCTTATGGGAGAGGATAACATAAATCAAAATAATAAAAATGTTTAAAACAATATTTACAAGAATTATATTTTACAGTTTCCCTTATGGGAGAGGATACCGTAAATCAAGATAAAACAATGTTTAAAAAATAATATTTAAAATTTATATTTTCGGTTTCCTTTTATGGAAGAGGAAAGTAGATCAATATATAAATGTTAAAAAATAACAATATTTAAAATTATATTTTACAATTTCCTTTTATGGAGGAGGAAATGTAAATCAAAATAACAAAAAAATATTTAAGAACGATGTTTAAAATTATGTTTTTTACAATTTTATTTTACGACCTTTCACCCCTGCGGGTTATGACCATTATTTCTAATCTCGCTCTTTTATGGCGAATGCTAGTATTAATTTTTGTTCTTTAGAAATTTAGGATTGCTTATACTAGTATCGCACCGTACCTATTGCGCCAACCTTACCGGAACACGTGAGAATTTTATTAGTTTTATTTGGGTATGATATAAAGAATTTTTAGGGGTACCTATTTCAGCGTATTAGAAATCACACCATTGTAATATATAAGGTACCTATTAATTAAAATTTTTATACGCGAGGTAGTCACGTTCCTCAGAAAGAACCCTAGCCAAACTCCGTCTACCTTATGTCCGGTTTGTACAGCCGGTTTTATATATATAATTTAATTATTTCTTACATGGAGAAATGGGGAAATTGAAAGAACCAGGAACAGAAAATATGAAATCAAAATGTGTGAGCCCCAACCGGATTGTGTCGCGCTACCTCTCTTGAATAATGAAGAAGAATATATTGGCTATTTTTCTATATAATTAAATATTTATATGGCCCTACGGCCTGCCAAATTACAAAACGAATACTCCAGTATTCCTATCTAAATAATGAAATCTAATTATATAAAGACAATGAACATGATATATGCTATGAAAATAATTTCCGAAAAAAAATAAAGAGAGAATTTAATCCTAAAATTTAATCGAAGAAAGGAGAAGAATTAACATAAAAAAAGAAAGGCAAAAAAAAACCAGTCCCCGAACCGAACGGTGCGTTTTCTGTAATGACGGAAAAACACCTTATAGTTTCTGGAGACATGAGCTAAGTATCCTCTATATATAATTAAATTCCTACCTTGGAAATCTGAGCACTGAATTTAACACATTAAAATTCTTTTTAAAATCCGTACAAACTAGAGTGATTCGAAGTAGGGTTTTCTTCTATCTGAGCGGCGGCCCGAGGCGAACCCGCCCCGGACCGCTCACAACCCAAAAGTAATGACCGGCGAGTATATTTCTTTGGACGGCTCGCGGTTATCGGATACGATTTCTACCTACCTAATGGCCTTCTAGAATATTCCAAAATGCATTAGTGCGTAGAGCGCGTCTGAATTTATTTATAGAGAGCGTTTGGCACTCATTGTTTGACTTTAATTATTTTAGCTTTTATTTATTTATGTTTACTATTATTTATTACTTATGAGAGGAAAGGACACATCGTAGATGGTTGCAACACAGGGTGTTGCAATGCCGGCTTGGTGAGAACACATGCTATCGCTAATGCTACAGTGCTACGCAGGGCGCTACGCCGCCCTCGATCATACATCACGATGCCTAGTAAGAAGCTAACACGTTTTACTAATTTAATAGGTTTGAGAAATATGATAATGAATGGGTTGTTGTATTCCGGTAAGTTTGGTTGTCGCTAACAGATGTGGTGGCTGGTACGGATGCGACTTACAAAATTAATAAATGAAGACGTAGACGCCGCCGGTTGCGAAGTTGCGCGGAGGTGAAGAGCTGCGGTGAAGCGTTGGCCGAGGTCCATCAGCTGGGATGTTCAGTCTTGTAACATGATAACAAAAAAAATCTGATATTAGTGGGATGTCCGACTGGGACGTGCGGAATCCTGCAATTGATTAAGCCTGCTATTGCGGCTTGTAGATCCTTGTATGGGATTTTGTAAAATGAACTTCTAATTTGACTGGAATTAATGTACAATTCCTCGTACACTAGTGTTTCTGGAAAAATGCACTTTACACAAAGTTATTGTCTTTCTTGACACTCAAAACAAAATATAGTTGTAGTCCATTGCTAGTATACTATACATATGAAGGTGCGATACTCGTATTCTATGATGTCGTGTCCGTGTGTGGACGCGAGACGCTGCAGTAACCGTGTAGGTGTAGACACCTGGCTACGCCGGCCCTGTGCGTAGACTGCTACGAGCGCGCGTTCTGGCCTTGGTGGCGAACTGCGCGATCGCCAGCGCGTAGCTGTCCTCAGCCTGCGCGGTCTCTCGCCGAAATAGCTGACGGAGAGTCGTGCCCCTGCGCGAATGCGAACGCTACAGCGACCGGGCGGGTGTAGTCGCCCAACTGTGCCGGTCCTGTGCGTAGGCTGCAACGATCGCGCGATCCAGCCCTTTCGGACGATCTGCGCGACCGCCCCGCGCGGCTGCCTTCGGCCTGCGCGGGTTCTTCCGTACTGCTGACGGAGTCCGTGGGGTGCTCCGCAGTGGTTGTGGTGAAGTGTGTTCAAATGTCGACTGGAAGCTGCTCGAAAACTGGACCTCGGGACGCTCCTCCTCTTCTTCTTTCTTCTTTCTTCTTCCGCCGGGGACTGGTTTTTGGGGTTTGGTAATTACTATTGCTAGGTGTGCTCATTTACTTACTAAGAATATCTCTTTTTTTTTTTTTTTTTTTTTTACGTCTTTGCTGACTGATCTATAGCTTATAAATCCCGATTATTACTATTTCCTAAACTACGTACGTAGCGCGATCGCAATCTGGTTGGGTATTCACGGCTTATGGGCCGGTTTATTTTTTCTTCAAACAGGGACAAATATAAATAAATGAATCAAAATGAAAATATGTCGAATAAATTCCTGGTATTTGAATTTTAAAAATAGTTGTTTTGGGTTCGGAGTCTCTGAATGGTGCGTGACCACCTTTGTTCGTTACTAGCAGATAAATGGAGTTAAAAATTTATATGGGGAGATATTATAAGGACTTGAGATTTGTCACTATCCTTGAGTGTACAGAATCTGTTTTGTTTGATCTTCATTTTGGTTTAGCCGAGCTTTTAGTGTCAGGGCCACCGTTTAAAGTCAATGTGTACCATTGTATAATCATTACTTGCTTGTACCCCAGTAAGGTGAAACGATTCACATCGGTGTCGAGATACTAGCATGTAATTTTGGATTTAAATCCTGTGTGAACGAGTCAATACGATATAAACATAGTCGCTTTATTATGCGATAAATCAAACTAAAATAAATGATCTATTTGTTTATAACAAAGATAGAAAATAGTGTAGGTGTAATATTTTGATTTTTCATCAAACGGGTTTTCCTGGCGCCATCTTTCCATACACACTTTCGTTCGTCCCATGCAAGATGTTCCTTCCATTTCTCCTTTCATGCTTCACCTGAATGTGTCAAACTTATTTCTTACCCTATTATTAGTTTGAGTTTTTAATTATGAGTTTAGAGTTGCACTTGTTTTTCTATGTATGTTTATATTGTGGTGAGTCGAGGTGATTTAATACAAAGATACTGGGATTTGTGGAATATATATTTATAAGTTTGAGATATATACATATGTTTTAATTGATTTTCTCACGACCAATGTTTGTGGAATTGTATGGAAAGAATAAATAATGGCAAGTATATAATTAGACTACGTCGTGATCATTTTGCGTTTCGCTAGGCGCGTCCTGACACGTTCGTCTGGAGGAAGCACTCTTTGAGTGGCATTCCATATTTGTAAGTAAATAATAATAGAATAAGAAAACTCCTTCTTCCTCTTGTCCCCTCCGGTTTTAACCTCGGATTGTGGAGCAAGATTGCACATTGTGCACTCAAAATACTTTATATTAAAAAATTGTTCGTTCATGAACGTAAAAAAATAGTAAAATTAAAAATTGCATTGTTTACCCAAATTGATTGTACCTAGCCTGGTTTTAACCTCAGGAGTCGGCGTTTTATCTTATAAGGGATTCCATATGCTTTGTAAAAAATAATAAATGTTGCACTTTTTTAGTCACCGTTTAGGGTGGTTGTATGGTGTTGCTAACCCGTAATTTCAATACATTAAAGAACAAAAGTCATATTTTGGTCGTGAGTATAATATTGTTATTTTATTTTTTTGAGAAAATATATTTGTTAATTTGTTATGTTCTCTGCTTGACGAAACACAATCATTCTTCAGATTGTTCTCGCCAAAGCTGGTTATTTTTGCCGGCTTTGGTGAGAAAAAAAAAATTTAAAAAAAAAGTTTTGTGCTTGTATTTTGAGTTTTAAAATATTTATACATGTCTTATTTTTTATGTGGCGTGTATGTGTTTGTGTAAGTGTGTTGCTGTGTTAATAAAGTGTTTAATCATTTATTATATATTGTCAAACATGTTTTTCCCTTCTTTTACCGGTCCACGGAGCTCAGATCGAGACCCACCTCAAGAGTATTTTAGTACTTAGCGACTTTCGGAATAAACGATGTTATTTTCCTTTGCGTAACTGCTTTCCTAGGAGATAGTATGAATTTAGTTTTTAGACATTGTCACTAGCCTTTAAATAAATGTCTGACATGAAAAATTCCTTTGTTTTTACCTGTTTCGTCCTCTAGTTCGTACGCGGTTCGCGATTTGCGCGCTACAACCTTGCATTTTATGTATCTAGGTGCAAGTTTGCTTGAAAAGAAATCTATTTTCCTAGATAGGGTGTGATTTTTTGCCCACACAGTATCTCCAGGAGCTAGACGCAGATCTTTCCTCCTTAAATTGTACCTGTTCGCGTTGTTTTTAAATGACTCAAGTAATTTTTCTTGGACAATATCATAAGTGTCAGCCAGGCTTTTTAGACCTTCGGCGAATTTTTCCCTGCCTTCTATGTCTAATTCATTTTCATTTTCCGGAATGAAGCTTTTTATGTTATGGTACCGGCCATCAATAATCATCTCTCTCCCAAACATGAGATAAGATGGAGAAAAGCCTGTAGTTAGATTAACGTGCGAATTAATGGCGTTTTGGATTTTCCCCAGAAATTCTACCCATTTTCTCTGGTCTTTTCCTACCAAAATTGCGAGAGACGTCTCTATGGTCTGGTTATACCTTTCTACAACATTCGATTGGGGAGCATAATTGCATCCGAAAAACAAACGAGGGATTTTGTACTTTTCGGCGAACGATTTGAATTTGCGCGACTTGAAGTAGCTGGCGTTGTCTAATATGATAACGGCCGGTGTGCCGAATTGTAGGAAAATGCTGTTTTCGAGGTGTTTCGTTATACTTTCTGATGTTGCTTTTTTTAGAGGGAATAACCAACAATACTTGGAGAATATGTCTACCACGGATAGAATATATGTATTTCCTCCAGTAGAACGAGGCAACGGTCCCACAAGGTCAATGCTGATAGTGTGCATTGGTCTGCTCACCGCCTTGGGTGTTATCATAAGTCCATGGGGTGGCGTGGTTTTGATCTTATGTGCCATACATATGTCACAGTTTTTGATGTAGGTTTTCACCTGACGAGACATTCTTGGCCAAAAGTATTGCGATTGTAATTTTTTTAGCGTTTTAAAAGTACCGAAATGCGATGCAAATTCGCCGCCGTGAGTTTCTTTTATGGCGGATTCCTGCTCATTTTCTTTTAATACTAGTTTCCACGGGCTTAGCAAGTCCTCTCCTTTTTTAGTCGGTACGTATTTGTATAATTTCCCATTTTCCAACCTGTAGTCGGGAATTGACGTCGGATTTTTTGTTTTTCTTGGTGCCATTTTTTTGTAGTGACCCGGAAGTGTGTGTTTTTTATTTTTTTCTACCTATTAAGTGACGATACCTTTAGTTGCTAAGCCTGTTTGGCGCGTCGGAATCGATCTGTCTCCGCGGATAAATAATGACCAGTTTGTATTATGTGAAAACAATGTTTGGAAATGTACAAAATATGCGTAAACTTAAGGAAAATTATTGCTATAAAAGAAAATTGTTGTGTCTTGTGTGTGTGGTTCGGTAGGTTGGTTGACGGTGCGATGCGATAAATTTAAAATATTAATTTTTTAAAATGTGTTATACACAGTAAAATAGGGTGGGTGGGTGGGTTGTTGTACTTGTATTTTATTGTTATATTTTTTGAAAAAATTCTGCCCCTAAGTTGGGTGTCAAAACTGCAGCCAACGTGGGCTATATAAGATAAATAACAATAATAAGCCCCGCGATTGGGCGACAAAACTGCAACGCCCAAGCGGGAATTATATTTAAAAAACGAAGAATGAAATGTATATTTTTGAAACGACCCACGTTGTGGCGCCAAAACTGCAGCGGCCAACTTGGGCTAAATAAATGGTAAACTATGTGTACTGTGTTGAAAGGTATGAAAATTGTCTATATACGGGTGTGGTGGGCGGGTTATCAATCTATATTTTGTAATAAAAAGAGCCCCACGCTTGGGAGCCAAAACTGCAACGAAACCGCTCTATTATTGATGTTTATTTATGCGAATTTATACTATGTTGATATTATTATTATTATTTAAGCAAAAACAGCGTTTTGGTGGCCAATAAGAGATGTCTACCTATTATTGAGGGATAATGTAGCTACAAGGAGCATAGGGCGCCAGGCCACCAGGCGCTGGGCGGTTCGCTGGTTGTGCAAGCAGATCCTGTACCGGAAACAGGCTTCTGCGCGGCGAATTTTACGGGAGTACAGGGTAATCGCTTGAGAGGCTGGCTGCTCATTCAAGTAAGTTTGTCGGAGACGGGTCGTGGGGGAAACTCTCAGAGCGCGCGAATCTGCACGCTATTTAAAAAAGTGCGATGTCCTGCGTGAAGTGAGACTCGCCTTGATGAGGCGTCCGGTATATGGAGAGGGAAGAGTTCAAAATCTGGTGAAATTCTGCGTTCCAAATGTCGAGATGCAACTATATTTTTTCTACTTTATTTCTGGCTCGTAAACTGTCTGCGCTCGGCTGGCGGCGACAAAACAGAAATCGGCGGGGCCGTGATCAGCGCCCTCTCGACGGGCGAACCGACTACTACGGGGTACTATGATTCACTCCGCGGCCGATAGATGGCGCTTTGCGGGAGGCGACGTCTGCCCAATAGAATGACTAATCGTGTTATAAAAAATAAAATGTGGAATTATACGGAATGGGAATATACCTCAAGGAAATTAGGAAAATCAAATAAAATCTGGGATATTAAATAAATGAGAAAATTGATAATTATAGTTGGGAGAGGACGAGGAAGATGCCACAGATGGGAACGGCAAATTATAATTGACAGACTAATTGAAGAAGGAAGATAGAATATATTTAGGTAAGGTAATTAGAGGGAGTAGGCATACGACGGAAGAGGATAATTAAATATATATTTCTCCTTTTATTTTGTATAGTTTCTTTTTACCCCTTTTCCCTTCAATGAAATTATACTCAATGTTGAAGTGGTTTAAAATATGCTCTTTATTTCTTTATGACATATGGAAGGTAAATCAAAGAAAAGTATTGAAGACGAATATTCTTAATTATATTTTCCAGTCTTATCTTATCAAAGAGAAACGTAAATCGAGCCTAATAAGATATTTAAAAATCATATCCAACGTTGTATTTTTACGGTTTTATTTTACAACAGAGAACGTAAGTCAACATAAAGAAAATATTTAAAATGGTATTTAAAATTATATTTCGCAGTTTATTTCACGAAGAAGACATGTAAATCAAATATGGAAATGTTAAAACAATGTTTAAAAGAATTTATATTTTACAGTTTCCTTTATGGAGGAAGAGAACGTAAATTGAGATAAAACAAAAAAAGTGTTTGAAATGATATTTAAAAAAATTATATTTTATAGTTTCCTTTATGGAAGAGGAGAACGTAAATCAAGATAATAAAAAAATGTTTAAAACGATATTTACAAGAATTATATTTCACAGTTTCCCTTATGGGAGAGGATAACATAAATCAAAATAATAAAAATGTTTAAAACAATATTTACAAGAATTATATTTTACAGTTTCCCTTATGGGAGAGGATACCGTAAATCAAGATAAAACAATGTTTAAAAAATAATATTTAAAATTTATATTTTCGGTTTCCTTTTATGGAAGAGGAAAGTAGATCAATATATAAATGTTAAAAAATAACAATATTTAAAATTATATTTTACAATTTCCTTTTATGGAGGAGGAAATGTAAATCAAAATAACAAAAAAATATTTAAGAACGATGTTTAAAATTATGTTTTTTACAATTTTATTTTACGACCTTTCACCCCTGCGGGTTATGACCATTATTTCTAATCTCGCTCTTTTATGGCGAATGCTAGTATTAATTTTTGTTCTTTAGAAATTTAGGATTGCTTATACTAGTATCGCACCGTACCTATTGCGCCAACCTTACCGGAACACGTGAGAATTTTATTAGTTTTATTTGGGTATGATATAAAGAATTTTTAGGGGTACCTATTTCAGCGTATTAGAAATCACACCATTGTAATATATAAGGTACCTATTAATTAAAATTTTTATACGCGAGGTAGTCACGTTCCTCAGAAAGAACCCTAGCCAAACTCCGTCTACCTTATGTCCGGTTTGTACAGCCGGTTTTATATATATAATTTAATTATTTCTTACATGGAGAAATGGGGAAATTGAAAGAACCAGGAACAGAAAATATGAAATCAAAATGTGTGAGCCCCAACCGGATTGTGTCGCGCTACCTCTCTTGAATAATGAAGAAGAATATATTGGCTATTTTTCTATATAATTAAATATTTATATGGCCCTACGGCCTGCCAAATTACAAAACGAATACTCCAGTATTCCTATCTAAATAATGAGATCTAATTATATAAAGACAATGAACATGATATATGCTATGAAAATAATTTCCGAAAAAAAATAAAGAGAGAATTTAATCCTAAAATTTAATCGAAGAAAGGAGAAGAATTAACATAAAAAAAGAAAGGCAAAAAAAAACCAGTCCCCGAACCGAACGGTGCGTTTTCTGTAATGACGGAAAAACACCTTATAGTTTCTGGAGACATGAGCTAAGTATCCTCTATAATTAAATTCCTACCTTGGAAATCTGAGCACTGAATTTAACACATTAAAATTCTTTTTAAAATCCGTACAAACTAGAGTGATTCGAAGTAGGGTTTTCTTCTATCTGAGCGGCGGCCCGAGGCGAACCCGCCCCGGACCGCTCACAACCCAAAAGTAATGACCGGCGAGTATATTTCTTTGGACGGCTCGCGGTTATCGGATACGATTTCTACCTACCTAATGGCCTTCTAGAATATTCCAAAATGCATTAGTGCGTAGAGCGCGTCTGAATTTATTTATAGAGAGCGTTTGGCACTCATTGTTTGACTTTAATTATTTTAGCTTTTATTTATTTATGTTTACTATTATTTATTACTTATGAGAGGAAAGGACACATCGTAGATGGTTGCAACACAGGGTGTTGCAAAACTTAATATAACTCTTTTTCTAAACATAAAATGTCCTTCCTTAAAATCTCTTTATCCCGTTCATCTAAAAAATGCTGCACTTCTGCTACCATCAGGTCATCATAGGTTATCGAATCATGACAGACTAACCATACATCAAATGTTAGAAATAATAGTATAATAAAACTTAGGTGCACAAATTATTAACATATTTTTAAACTTATATGTTAAGTATTTTTTAACATTGAACTAACTACCAAAAAATATTTGACTTTGACAATGAATTATACTTTTAGACTAGGTATTTTTATATTAAATCTTATATTACATAAAACATAATATTAAATATTAATGACTGTTTCTTTCTTTTCTCACATATAACTTTATTTATATTATTTAATCGAATTTTATATTATATTTATTGCCGATTTAATAATGGAATTGCATTTCATTTATTATATATTTTTAATATTTTTTTACTATTTTTTTTTTTATTTTATTCTGAAGACCACATTTTAGGGCAATTTAGTGTCATTAGCTTTTTACTAAAACTTGTACATTTGTAGGCAACCAAGCAATCAAGCAAACTTGATTGTAATATTGGAGTCCTGTCCACCCTAGAACGGGCTAGTCCCAGTTGGGTGACAGAAACAAATAAGCAAAAGGTTAAGGTTTTGCCATTCGGTTCCTGTTATTTTTGTAAGCTAATCAATGTTTTATAGTAATTAATTCTTAAATAAATAAATAAATAATCTTCAAATGTTCCACCTCTCACATGTTCCTCTCAATGTATTGCATATACTGAACACCAAACAATGCACTGAAACCAAAAAGGCACTGAAACCAAGAAGGGATATCACTGCTTCAAATGATTAGGATTTCTATCCCTTTTTGGTTACAGTGCATTGGTGTTCAATAAAAGCAATACGTGTGATATGAGCATGTGGGCGAGGGACCTAGAAGTCTGGCGCGGCCTGTAGAGGCCGCGCAAGCGACTTCTAATCTGTGGCGAGACTGGAGGACGGAGAAATTCGTCTAAATCTGGTAGTAAGAGCGAGAGCTTTGCCCGCTGGATTCACTTACAATGTCTCGCGTTAAGAGCCGTTGGACTTACGGGCTGCTGGCGTAGTTTGACCGTGGATTTGGCAGTCTGCGTTCACCTCACGGTTGAAAGAATGATCCAATGCCATTATAACTTCCTTGAGTGGCGTGTTCGCCCGTAGTAGTCGACAGCTCTCAAATAGGCATCAGCGTGCAGCATAACTGTAGAACTTATGATACATAAATATATTAGAGAACCTACTCGAAATAATATTTCTTGCTTTGTATCTACCTAATCTAGTTTTCATTTGATTACACGACTGCCCAACAAAAAAGAGTGTAATGTATTTAGCATTCACGTATGTATGTTTTCCGTTTCGTTATTCCACCATAACGTCTAAACGCTTGAACCTATGTAGAAGTGTAGTATCGTTAGAATGGTTGTCATTCCGAGTGTCATAGAGTACCTTAACTGTCCAATCGTCCATAAATATATCGTGTTTAGTGTCAAATGAAAGATCTGATTGTGTATAATACATTTTGGAAATATACATCTATCTATATGGATACATACATAAACCACACATATTTCGTAAAAAAACTGCAATAAAAACAATAGTTAGCTTTCTGTAATGCCATTCGTGTTTTTTATTATTTTTTATATATTTACTTGTTAAGAATATAATTTATCACTACATTTGGGATAATTTACCCGCCTCGTAGAGATATTTAGGTACTTATATAGTTAGGTAGGTTCCTACCCACATGTCGCTAACCTCGATAAGATTCTGGTTAGGTACTGTTGCACAACTTTGCCTCTAATGACTATCGCCTAAAGACAAAATTAGAGTACCTGCACACTTGATCAACCGCAAAGTTGCCTAAGGCGATTTACCTAACTATGTCCGTCTACTAAGTGGTTTGCATGCTTTTGAGCATAAATTACAACGATTAGGTACTGCGAGTCGTTACAATCGCCAACGAACGATGACGTATCTTTTATATAAAAATAGATGTTGGTATATCTGTCCGAGCTTAAAGGTGGGTATCCATTAGGTTCGCGCATCAGCTTTGCTCCGCGCATCTGCAACTGCTCAAATGGAGTCGGTTCGCGCATCAACTTATGATTAGCGCGCACCATTAGTGATTTGAAACACTGACCCATATCACGTTGATTTGAAACACTGACCCATATCACGTTGATTTGAAACACTGCCCCATATCACTATGATTTGAAACACTGATCCATATCACGTTGATTTGAAACACTGCCCCATATCACGTTGATTTGAAACACTGACCCATATCACGTTGATTTGAAACACTGCCCCATATCACGATGATTTGAAACACTGACCCATATCACGTTGTGAAATTTTGGTTGGAATATTTCGTATACGTGTACAAGCGACGCAAATCATATTTAAAATCTGCCACATTTAAGAAAATACTACATCAATTTCGGAAAAAATACCATTTGAATACCATGGAAAATACTACAAATATACTACGAATTGGCGCGCATGGGCGGTTGGGTTGACTCGTGGGGTGGGGAGGGGGTTGGTCCACTCGAGACCCCCTGATGCACCATACCCGCGGAATCTAATGGACGCCCACTAGACTAAAAAGCACCCACTAACTCTCTCTACCACATGAGACTTTCAGGACCACCAGACTACGGGAGGAAAAGGAACGCGCCAGCAGCCGAGCAGTATCCGGTATGTACATCAAATCCGGACACGGACTTCATCCGTACCATTGTATTGCTTAGAATCGAAAATGTAATTAAATGTAAATGTAACTCGGAACCCCACTTTAACTCAAAATCGGACTTCTTCCGTCCCCTTTGATTTGCTTTGACAAAGAACCGGTTAAATGTAAATGTAGCTTCAAACCATGCTTTGTTTAGGAAAAATAATGTGTAAATGTAAATGTAAACTCACACCATTTGTATTGTGGCCCTACGGGGACGTTTGTTTATTCCGGCCGTTGGCGGGCGGCGTCTTGAGAATTTTATTAACTCCTTAGACTCCTCACTCGTCGGTCTTCGATTGGAGCTGGTGTACTTGGTATTGAAGAAAGAAGGAAGAAGGGAAGAAAAAAAATGGGAGAAATAAAAATAAAAAAAGAGATGCCCACTACATCAGTAGTAAACAATAAAGCATGACCGGTCTGTGGGCCGGTCACATGTCTGACGCCCCAAATAAGCGTAGAAAGCGTGTTGGGAAATGCCACTGGGTCCGCACAGAACGTGCGCACCACAGGAGGTAGATATTTACGAGAGGAGGGGGTCGGCTTACTTGCCGGGAAAGTCTTGCGGTGACACAACCGATTTTTTTCCCCTGTGACGAGTTATAAAAACTCCTAAAAAAGTGGAAGGCTGAAGTGATGAAGAGCCTCCAGTCGCAACTCCTGCAACTGTGAAGTGTGTGGTTGTGCGTTTTCGTGCAGTAGCAGCGGCGAGAAACGGCGGACTAATCACCGAGCTTCTCCATCATTGTGTGCAGTTCTCGATAGAACACATTTGCTTTAACTGTTGCGCAAGACCGCCAGAAGCTGTAATGGAGAGCACCGACACAGGGCGCATGTTTTAAAAAACGTGTATTTTCAAATTTTCCACGATCGCACACCCAAAAATATCCGAACAAAAACAAACGACAGAAAGACAAATGAATTTTTGACAGATTTTGAAAAAGGAATAATATGGCTTTACATTAAAATGTATTTGAATGTGGCGTTCCACCTCAACTATTTTAGTTTATTCAGGTCTTTACAGTTCA
The DNA here is from genome assembly GCA_944548615.1 of Micropterix aruncella. Taxonomy (NCBI): domain Eukaryota; kingdom Metazoa; phylum Arthropoda; class Insecta; order Lepidoptera; family Micropterigidae; genus Micropterix; species Micropterix aruncella. Next base: position 11,491,784 of record OX155958.1, read on the forward strand.
AAAGTAAACCTACTTTTGAACGGTCAGATCCGACAAGTAAATAGGTATATATCGCGTTCGACCTCAAACTATTTTAGTTTATTCAGGTCTTTACAGTTCAAAAGTACCTAAACCTCAGTAGGTTTAGGTACTTTTGAACTGTAACTTTTGAACGTTCAGATCCGACAAGTATAACTGCAGTATAGGAACATCTCCTGGATTGTTTTAAACGTCACCGGACTATATTAACCACGCAGATTCCGAATCTGCAATAATCTTTTGTAGCTCTCAATAAATAAGCGAGATATAGGCATTTAAAGTTTGCATGGTAAACGTCAAAAAATCGGCCATATTGTTTCAAGAGTAGTGTCGAAAGTAGTCGATATAAAACCACATTTATAAAACAAGTTTTTATTAAAATGCTGTCCCTGGTCTCCCGATCCAATCCTGGGTACAGCAGCCATGTCATGGTAAAACTTAGAGGTTAAATTATCAAAACAGCAAATAAAAATCCAATATAAATACAAATTAACATTACAATACCTACTCACTAATATACATTTCAGGGTAATAAAGCTTGTAAAAAGAATTATAATGCGACTGCCGTTAGAGGCCATCCACATAATTATGACGTTTCACGTTTTTGGGATTTTCGGACCACCTCTCCCCCATGTCAACATACGTAATCAGCGGCCTAACCGCCCTTTCCTTCCCCCCCCCCCCACCCCCCCACCCCCCAAAGATTACGTAATCAACCGAATTTGCGAAAAATATGAAGAATAGTGAATGTAGTGTTTCAAGGCGGAAAAAGTTTAAGTGGAAAAAAACATACAGGCGTAATCAGCGGCCTAATCCCCCCCTTCCTCCCTCCCCCCAAAGATTACGTAATCAACCGAATTTGCAGAAAATGTGAAGAATCGTGAATGTTGTATCGACAATCGACGAAGTTGAATCGAAGAATCGACAAAGTTGATTACGTAATCATGACGGGCACCCCCTCCACGTAATCAAGCGTAAGCCTCAGCTCCAATCCCCCCCCCTCCTGATTACGTAATATGTGGATGGCCCCTTACAGAAAGTGAACTATTGAATTGACAATTATTTTAATTACGACTTTTTTACGATATATTTGTGGCTTATGTACCTATTTATCCATATAGACACATGTATATTTCCGGAATCTACTCAATCCAGACCTTTCAGTACAAGCTTTTATTTACCTTGAAATGTTTGTTAGTTTGTTTAGGTCAAATCTTGCTAGCTGAATTAGAACCTCTTCCTCTTATTCTATTAAGTTAAAATTTTACATGTTGGTTGAGTTCCGATGACAATGCATTTTAAGGTAAGCATGACCTGATTCTACACTCAGAAATGGCTCCCGACAAGGGGACTCCTCGACGGCCTATAACGTATCTGGTCGATGATCCAGAGTCCTTATTTGTATGTTGTCCTCGTAGGTAACCTTGAGGATGTATACAGAGGAGAAAAATACAATGTGAATATTTGAAGCGTTTTAATAATGTAGAATGTAAAGCTTGTAAAACTTACCAATTGAGTGTGTTGACAGAAGTAAATTTATTAATTAAATTGCGCTCTTCTCACGTTAAATCGTGTTAATAGTTCAACTTCATAAACTTTTCAACATCGATACGACTACAGAGAAATAAATACCGTGTGAAATAATTTATTTACGTTAATAAAGTACTGGGAAGTATAATTGTCATTTCCCGTGCGAGAGTGCATTTTTCGTACTAGGAATTTAAAAAATGTTATTTATTATTATTTAAATCGTTGATATTTCCCTACAGGTCAACAACACACACGGAATTTTGTATAAGCATTAAATTATGATACCCTTGAAAAAATATGAAAATAACTTTTAGTTATTTTTTAGTACATATATGCAAAATACATGTGTAATAATTAATATCTTAGTTTTATTTTGTGTCTCAGACAAAATTACGCTCGCTATTACTGGCGCGACAGCGCAAGCAGATACCTTTTATTTCTGCAGCGATAGAAACATTTGCCATTCAATATCTCAAACATATTTTTTTTTATATTACACAAAATATTTTTATCTTTCAAATGTTAATTGAACTGATTTAAAAGATTCGTGAATGGATTTCAACTGCTAGGCTGTAATTATAGGGCAAGCACAAATTGCTTTTTCTTCGAATCTCACTGCTGCGCAACTTACGCACAAACAAAACTACTTGGAAGCTTATGAAGTGAAGTATCATTGTAAACTTTCAAGCCACCTGTACCTTAAAACAATAAAACAAATTAATATTGATTGATTTATTGAGATCTTATGTATTTACATAAATATGCGCTTTTATAAATATATGATACAAGGATTCATGTAGAATAGTGAATATTCATTACATTTCAACAGTTTCAAAAATAAAAAAAACAACAGCGACGAGAGTCAACTCAAAATATAAGGTACATTGATGCAGGACTCCACAATATTTTTATTTTTAAAACTTGGAAGACCTTTTATAGCAGTAAAATGGAATATTTAGCACAGAAAAATCAGTTGGTCCTACAGGGATATGATTAATATTATGATAATACAAAGAAAATATTGGTAAATGCGTTAAAACTAAATCCCTACAAAATAATCTCACATGTTTTAAATACTTGATTTTTAAACTAAATTAACTATTTTTTTCAAAATAATAGTGCAGTTCTGAAATTCAATAGTAAAAAACAATCTCAATACATTGGAGTTGAAAATTGAGCAGTGCACAAACTAACGTTTTACAAAATTTTATCGATAAATATTATACAATGTACATTCCGTAAAATAGATACAAAATTCTTATTACAAATGGACCGATTATATGAGGATTTTTGAATATAAAATTGCAGCTGTGGCTGCACTGTGATTTGGTTTGAATGATTTTGATATCATGCATATATTTTGTGTTCTGGAATTTTGTATTACTAACTCAGGTCAGCTAGAATAACAGTGACTTCCCTGTCAGTAAGGGATTCTCAGTACCGCAGACCCTTATCACAGTACACCAGACAGTAGCTTCACTTAGCACAAAATTGAAATCGAAGGAAGCGACATTTATTCAGGAAATTCACAATAAAATCTTAAGCATAAAATACACTACACATACATCGCAGAAAATAACCCATAGCAATATTTAACCAGAGGTGTGTATTTGAAAATGAAAATTCTCCACTAAGCTACGCTTGTGCTAGAGCGGACATTACAGAGCGTTATATCATTAATCTTTTTAAAATAATAATTATTTTGTATTATATAAGACGAATAGGATAAATACTGGATATTTATATAGATATAAATATATACATATATAGATATATGGATATAAACATACTTATAGTATATTATATACATAAAATATAGTACAAAATATAAATACACATTCTAGGATACATGATATAGAATAGGATAAAGAATAGTGGACATTAAAAAAAAATGTATAAAAGTCAACATAAAAACAAAAAAAGAAGATAGTCGTGATTGAAACAGTCGTAATTAAAAATAGTCGAGATTGCCTATAATAAAATTTACTTAATAATGTCAAGAGAATATCAGAAAATTATTGAAACCGCTCGTTGGTTTTGGATATGTGCTAAGAGCTATCACAAATCGTAATACGATTACTAGGACATTGTTCAACAGGCATCGTCTGCACCACTGCGCGCCGAGGAGCCGAGGTGTCGTTGATTCGCAAAAACAAGCGGATGCTTCCCGCCAAACGAAAGAGCAGGTATTCAAACGTTCGAGAAATGTCATAGCCCCCATCTGCGCACAGTATACCGAGAAAATAGTAAACACACTCTCAAGCGACAGGGGTTTGCGGCGATAGGAAGTCAGCAGAGGGGTACGTCTCGAGAAACGCCTTTGGTTATCTTTGGTTTGAACATCTGTGTTGACGGAGTAGTAGACATATAACAGCCATATGCGAACCCTTGGACTTGTGACATAGCTCACTTTGTTTTTAATTTTGTTCTAAAAGACGCTACTGTCTGAGACTTGTCAAGATTGCTTGACCTGGCCGTTTCCATCTGATGACAGTTTGAAGAAATGTTATTACTTTTTATTGTGAAAGTTCACAATGGGCGGGTTTATTAGCTTGTGACAATCTCTTATAACCAACCCTATTAAGAAGTGTGTGTGTGAATGTGAGCATGTAAGATTTTATGTAATTGTATGTCTTGTTATTGCATTCGAGCGACAGAATTCAAATGTAATTCCATTAATATTATCCCAACGGAAAATAGTGACCCAGCCGGGAATCAAACCCGGAATCTTACAATGTAAAATCAGGCAACCTAATGACAATATATTTTTTTTAATACGTTTCTTTCGAAAATATCTCCCCCCACTTTCATGATACGCTGACCAGACTATAGTAATTATATTGGTATGTTATTTAATACTTTTCTGACTAACCGTTACCTTCCGATTTGCGTGACATAATCTATGTGCCATCAACTCATTGCAACCATTTCGTTTTAATGCTCCTTTTTCAAATATTTGATATGAAGCTACCCGGATACCTCGTAAAACCAATAGTGTTTTACTGATTACTCGCAAAAACCGGTAGCTAACCAATCATTTAACAGTTAGAAGTTTGGAAGTCATCAAGGTGTTCATTTAACCTTCACAGTGCAGCCACACCCCTAAAGAAACAATATTACCAAAGTGTCTAAACCCTATTAAATTATTTATAGGTACTTTATGAAGCAGGTATGTATGACTCACATTTACAACTAAAACACGGTAGCCGCGTATTATTTATCGATCAGCGACAGTTTGAGGATCTCGGCGAGCTCTCGCTCCTCTCTCGTTCGCTCCTGCTCTTCTTGCATGCGCTCATTCTCGCTCAGCACTAGAGCGGCTTGCAAATCGTCATCCGGACTGGAATTGTCGCTGTTGGCGAACACCGGTACAGTCGAACAAGCCGCCGCCGCGCCCGGGGTGTCCCGGAAGCAGGCCAAACTAGCCTGTATCGCCCTGGACGGAAGGAGGAAAATCGAGCGATAGTACATTAATTCTAGCTACGCTAAATACAAATACATGTAGCCAAATATACAAAGACAGGAAGTGCAAACATATAAAAACAGTTACATAAGGTGAATTAAATATCAACCGACTTAAGGTCATTATAAAATAGCAAATTTAATCATCTGCTGTGACTAACGAAGATCTATCAAAGGGGCAAAACTTTCAGAGGTGGTAGAGCAAAGTTCTAATGCCATCTCGACCTAATGCCTCTAATGCCAGCTCACGTCCACCATGCCACCGACTTTAATGCCAGCTTAACTCAGTTAACAGGTTCGCTGCAGCACGTTGCCTGTCGGCGACGTTTAGATCCCCTCAAAAATGAGGCATTGGCAAACAAAATAATAATGGTAAAATCAGTATTGTTCACTAGAGTTGTTCTAAGTAGCAGCATTCTATAAAGACCTCTACGGGATGATTGCCACCTGAAACATTTTTTTGCGACTTTTTTACAAGGGGTGATTCTGTAGATATCTAAACAAAAAAGAACACTTTCAAACATTTGTTATCGGGTAATAGGAGATTGTCTTTTACAGGAGATTATTTGACAAGAAAAACTGAATTGAAAATCATTTACAACATTTATCGATTTAGGCCTTCGTTATTGAGAAAAAAATATGAAATATCCTAAAATTCAACTGAAAATGCTTTTTTGTAATTATCTTTTTTAAAAAATTGATGCACAGAATCACCCATTCAGAGGATTTTAAGTCCCGAACACCCCATAAAGAATAGAAATATTGATTTAAAAAACCTATCAAAATATGACAATAAATCATGAAAATTTAAAATTTGCAAAACATATTTATAATTGATTATATAGCCATCTATATAAAATGTAACTCGTCTTTTGGTTGCTGCCATAGCTAGTCCCAAATCCAATCTGGTTTGGGAATGGGTGAATTTACCTAATTTTGGGGGGCTGAATTCGCTGATAAAATCAGTTTTCCTCTATGATGTCACATTTCCTAGATACACAGCAGAATCAAAAATAGAATTGACAGAATTAAAACAAACAAGACATACATATTCAGAACTTTAGAACTCAATATCATTGTATATCATTATCAATGTAGGCCTTCCTTTATCCAGAACTTTTACAGAGTTCTTCATAAGATTCAACTTAACTTGAAGCGGAGGCCAAATTATTTTATCGGGGTCAAACAATGGAGTGTTTTTCACATTTTCCTTTCCAGTAAGATATGATTGCCTTATAGGTTTGACTGAAAAGTGGTTCTTGGTGTCAAAAATGTTACATACTATTTTCAAAGGTAGATTCGGATACTACACACCAAAATATATCCTTCTGTATTCCGTAGCCGGCGATTGGGGAGGAGGTCGACCTCGTCGCCAATATGCTGCTGTTGGTGTCGCTGGATCTCATACTCCTCCATTCACAATTTGTTTTCATTCTCGAAGATGTTGGCGACGTCTCGAGCTTCGATAGCCGATAATCGTTGATTCTTAAAGTCTTCTTCGATATTCTCTAGCCAGGTTTTCTTAGGTGCCGAACGCTGAATTCTTTATTCTATCGGACATGGATAAAACATCGTAGTTGACGTTTTTGTATTTCTTCTTTGATCGAAGTTTGTTGATCGCATCTTTCTTTAATGGTCTCGTTTCGAAATACGCACTAATTGGTATATCATATCCCAGAAGCCACACGACTGTTTAGTAGTGTATTGGGCAACAATTGACGATTCCGATTAATCAGGAAAACGCCAATAATCGTCAATTAATTGTCTCGTAATTGTAATCAATTGCATCCCTAGTAGCTACCCTTAATTTTGTGTCTAGAACCATAGAATCACCCAAAAAGAAGAGATGAAGGATACAGAACTTCCTTTAGTACTATACAAGGTTGCGCAGGAAAACGGGAAATATTGAAGTAATGTAATTTGCATGAATAGGAAAAACGTCCAGAATCCAGGAAAAACATCTTTTATTTAAGAAAGTGCATGTATGCAGTATGGCTTTTGTTTTCATTAATTCGTGCATTATGTTGTCATTACTTTAATTAATGCAGTATTCTTTGTACGCTTCGCCTAATCTATACCGCAGATTGATGCTGTCTAACAGAGCGGCGAAAGCTCCTCTCGATTGAAAATCAAACAGCTGTAATGTTTGCTGGAGTGTGTATCGTTCGAACGCCACCTGTAGGCTTGTTTCTCAAGGCTGAACCATTTTCTACAAAATTACGCACCCTCTATGTAATTGCATGAGCAGATGGGACACGTCTAAAGTCATTCTAGCTGGTAATGCTGTCGAAATACCCCTCGCACAGCAGTCACACTATCACCCTGCTTGTAAAACACTTTCACATCGATAATACGTTCCGCACCACTTCAATGCTCCATGATTACTAAATGGCAATGCATTCACAACTATGCATCGGTTCCGAACAACTTCCAGCACTACAGTGTTGCCTACTCTAATGTTCGAAATTTCCCATTACCTTGCGCAACCCTTTATATATGAGCTTCGAAAGGATTTAGCATATATACAAATCTATGACCAATACAGGCAATTACTTCAACTTAGTAAACATATTAGGGGAAAGAGTGTCTTTAGAGGCTTTAGGCAAATTACGATTGGAGGTGAAGAACGACTTGAACTGTGAGTAAGGTGTAGGCGAAGGGACCGGAGTGGATTGGGCGCTATAAAATGCAGGAGAGGAAGCTCTTCGACCGGAATTGTCACCGGGGTAAGGACTTGCCCTGAAAGTCACAAAAGTCTTAATAATCATAAGAATAATCGACCGATAACTACAGTGCTATATAATTGGTCAATGAAGTTACGAAAGTCCTGAAAGACATCAAAAGTATAATTATTTTATAGGAACAATCGACCGGTATAGTGTTACATAACTGCAGTGTTTTATAATATTTGACCATTGCCAAACAGCCGTTCTTGCAAATCAAATCTCTAGCTGTGCTTGCGATGGAACCCACAAAATTTGACAAGTGCTAAGTGCAATGCCATCCTCATCAGATTCGACGAAAGGCTATCAAATTTAGTGTGGAACATAGTAACAGGTGAAAAAATATGAATTTACAGCAACGACCCCGAAACAATGCAGCAATCAACCATTTGGGTCTTTCAATATGAGCCATACCCAAACAAAGTGGCGCGCATGCAAACGAATTTGCGCATACAAATTCATTGTATTTTTTCCTTATTTATCCTGGAAACTTTTAGGGGCTCTCTAGACGATCAAGCATGCTTGTCAAGCATCGCGTCGCGGGCTGGGAAGTGATCGTAAATCGCAGAAAATATGCAAATATTTTTTTTAATATTTGCCAAAAATGCCTTATTTTGTAGTTTATACCAGGCGTAATTGATTGATGATTGACGTGACTCCCAGGTATAAAACTACAAAATTAGGCATTTTTGGTCAGTATTTAAAAAAATATTTGCATATGTCCTGCGGTTTACGATCCCCTCCCAGCCTGCGACGCGATGCTTGACAAGCATGCTTGATCGTCTAGAGAGCCCCTTAGTGTGGTCCTCGAATTATGCGAATATAATAATAATAATATATACCTCTGCAACTGTCTATCCTCCTCACTTAAAAGATTGGGAGTCGACGGTCTGGATGGCCGTTCAGCTTTTAAAGCTTCCCAAATATCAACCTGTAAAATAGATATCAAAAAAATATTATATTATCTTGATGCCATTCTTAACCTTCAAGCAGGCAGTGTTTCGCAGAGAGCTATTCCAATTAATCCTGTGTTTTTCCCAAACTACTGAAAACGGTGTATATAACACGGGTTACCTCTTCCTTTTCACTTCCTGCTTCAATAAGGCTCTGCTGGATGGCATATTGGAGTAAATCGTCCTCATCTTCAAAGCTGTACTGCCTGCGTTCATCGATTCCTAAAAAAAAAAAAAAAAGTAATCAGATTAACCGCTACAGCAGTGGCTTAACCTTATATCGATCATCGACCCCTTTATTACCCAGGGGGGGGCGGAGGAAGGAAGGTTCCCTCTTTAGTGTCGCAGGCAAATTCTTTTTAAAACGTTTACAATTTCTTGAGGAATTTTGCACTACAAGTAGGCAAGTAAACCTGTGAAGGGGTGTGGGGGATGGGTTCAATTCCCTGGTCCTCCCATAATTAAGCTGATGTGTGTGTCTAATCTAATTTCTAAATATGTCTAAAATGGTTATTTTAAATGTTAACAACACGAAATCATCTCTAAAAATTAACTACCTAGTTGAGCTTGCTGAATCAGTTAAATTACTCAAACACCTCCTGGATAAAAAGATGTTCTGGAATTTACATATAGAGGATGTTAAGTCCAAACTGTCGTTAGCCTGCTTTGCTCTATTAGGCATCAGAAGTTGTATCGAGGTGATATCAGCCTATTACGCGCTGGTTGAATCGCATCTGCGCTATAGTATTCTTCTATGGGGTACCACATCGCACATCAAAGGTGTATTCTTTCTACAGAAAAGAGCTAATACCACCAGTGAAGCAATACCCACCGCGATAATGGGTATTGGTCCCTGGCAGTCATGTCGTGAACCTACCGTGGACAGACTGTCTACCCTGGACAACGGCGGTTGAAACATTCGTTTTTAAACCTATTTATAATGTCAAACGATCGCGATAGTCTTCGATTTCATATATCGTGAACACTTCCAAAAAATAGGGATATTGATTGTATATGCGATTTTTACTCAAGAAGCTCTTGGTGAATTCTATTGCAATAAGATCTCAGTAATATCCCACGAGGAAGTATACTGGCATGACTCCAGGAATAAAACCCATGACCTCCAACCAATCACACCACGTATGGCCAAGATACAGGCGACTAGTCTCTACATAGGACTTAAAGTATTTAACTAATGGACCAATAGAATCCAATCGTTCCAATAGAATCCAATAGTTAAATGTTTTTTACCTTTAGAGCCATCCCGCACAAATTGTATTGGGGGTTTGGCGGGTAATGTCAAACCCTTGTTGGCACGAGCCACTGAGAGGCTAATTACCTAACAAATAACAGCAATGGCTTTGTCATGGCGGTAAGTGTACCATCCTTACCTTGTAGTGAGCTGCAAGGGGTATGTCTAGCGGTATTGCTACAAAGGGGACATGAACTATCCTTGGCATAGTTCTAACGAACAAGGTTACTGGGGTCTGGAAGTGTATGCTGAAAGGCATTCAAATAAATTTTCAGCATCTCTGGCGTCCAGTCATAGAGCATTACCTTCCAGTGCATTGGAGGCGGATAGAATATCGCTAACGTGTAATGGCAAGTAATATTTTTATGAAATTTTGTCCATTTATAAAAAAATAAGTGCACAGATTAGGCTTAACAACCAAAATAATAGATGAAACTTTGTTGAAACATCGAGAATCTCGCTATTCTAGATGATAAGCAGCTATTCTCTATTCGCTATTCATCTCCTCCCCTTACCTGTGACATTATAGGTTTATTACTTTTTTAAATTTTAATTTATGTTTTATTTTCTGCTGGATTTAAATGTTACATTTATATGATACATTTAATATGAGCTGCCTTTATACGTGATTTTAAAAACAGTTTTATTTTTACTGCAAAACATGTTTTGAAAAAATACCTTTATTGTACTAAAAATAATTACATTGGTAAAGAAAACTTAAATTCTATTTTAACTTAGTACAAACGGCGGGCTTATCGTTTTGCGATTTCTTACAGCCAACCGTTGTAATATTAAATAAAAGTAACAATACAGCTCACATATATAAACATATACACATAAATATACATAGACATACATCCATACATACATACATATAAAATATAATTTATAATAATATATAATAATAATAGATACATAGGAACTACAGATAAATAATAAAATAAAAATACCTACTTATATAAAATGATAGATATTACAAAGTTCTTATTAGTCTATCCAATCAACAACACAACAGAAGAGGGGAGGGGGAGGGGGTGGAGGAGTGGGGAGGGGGTAGGGGGGAGGGTTGGTTCTTAGTTGATATTTTAAGGGAGAAAATGTTCTTTCAGTAACGCCTTGAAGCAGGGCAACGATGTTGCATGACGAATAGCATGCGGAAGCTGGTTCCAAAGTCGAGCAGAATGGACGCTAAATGAGTTAGTGAAAAAAGAAGACTGATGTAGTGGAATTGCTATGGTGTTGTCCTGACTTGACCTGAGTGGAACACCATGACTTCCTAACGGGAGAAAGAGGTCTTTAAGGTAAGGTTTTCCCATCAGGTTAAGGTTAGCTGTAACATATTGCTTCAAAACAATACTCTCGCCGATTTGTGACAATCTAATGTATATAATTTATTACTTCCCAGCCCACAAACTGACAATAAGGTATGTGAAATTTGGCATGAAGGCATTATTTCGTCATAGCAAGAGTTGAAAAGGTTGTGGTTAAAATCGCACCACCAGGTGGTGCCCTAGTAATATTTCAATCTTAAAAAATTGGACTTGGAGACTTGAAGTTTGGTACACAGATGCCTCATTGGGTTAAAATCACCTTGTGAAATTGTTGTTGGAATACCTCGTAAAGAAGCTACACTAATAATATTTGAATTCCGCCATATATTTTAATCAAATATTACCGCCCTCTATTGACGCTTGTCTGAGAAATCAACTGCGCCGCCCAAGGCAATTGCAACGGAACCCAACTGGGTTCGTGCGTCGGCCTCCGAGGGCGCTCATCGATTTTATTTATAAAATTAATATTCAGCTAAAATCAGTCCTTAGCTACTTGCCGGGGAAATATTATAGTGAAACAACCGATTTATATATTATTATGGATAAAAAAGGTGACATGATCGGTGACTGCAGCCGTACCTGTATCAGAGTAGCCCGAAGGAACATCAAAGACCTCCTCGTCAAGAATGCACGTAATCCTATCACCTTCATCAATCGTCGAAACGTGTGGTACGGCTTCGTCCGTTCCGAAAATATTTCCGAATGTTATTCGGGCATTCACAACATGGAGAAGAGGTATTTCTGAAATTAAAAGTTGTAAAATAAACCATTTCACAGTTTTGGATAGAATCCCCATTAATAGGGTGATGAGATTTGAATAGAATAAATCATCAAGTAAAAAGAAAAGCTAAACAGAAGATATTAGAGATGCTACAATTGTATATTTACTGATTACGATTCTGGTTATTTTGAAAAATTATTGCCAATTAAGATTTTGATTATTGTCACATTTCTGATAAATTCAAGTCGACCTGCATAAAACTGTGCAAAATATCCAGATGTCATACAGGTGAATGAATAATGAATCTATATATATATATATGGCTTCGAAGGGGGAGTGAATGGGTGGTAAGGTGAAAGCTCACATGTGGCAAGACAGCTGTCCTAAACCTACCACAGCCGGTTGTTAGTCCGGAATCCACTGTTCACCCCCAGAAGTGCAAAAATAGTATTATGATGGGCCCGACTCCGGTCGGTGAATACCATGGCAGCTCCGTTTGTATTTTATTTATTATAAAAAAATATAACATACACGACTAATAAGATTAATTATTAGGTAGCAAGAAAGAATTCATTAAAAAAAACGATATTGTTAGTATATATGTACAAAATGGACCCAAAAATGTGTAGCGCCATTTTTGTGCGCGAAGGCTGGCTTCCAAAAAGTTAACCTTATTTACCACACATTTTTGTAATTAAACTGTTTTATTTATTAGAACTTTGTTAGGTACTTTTTTAGTTGATAGGTAGATTTTTATTTTAAAAAAAAAACAAAGCTTTTATAAGTTATCAGATAGCAGCCTATTTCCTATCACTCTGGATAAGTCCATCTAAAATTATATAATCTAAAATTTTAACAATAATCGTCGATTAACAGTATCATAATCGTAACGGTTGATTCCCTAGTTATAACATATTTTTATTGGTTAGGCTGTTAGTCATTATCAAAATTTACCTATTTTGACAGGAAACCCTGAAGGTAGCTGCATTTGAATGAATTCCTTCAATCTAGCGAAATGTGGCGAGGACATAGACGCCATTAGATCCAGTATTGGCATTATTTGTTCTTGTAACTGAAAAATATAAATAAATTCAAGATATTGCAGCGGAGCTGTATTCTCAGCATTCACACAAGTATACACCTGGTTATCAATAGACAAACACACAAATCAGTACTTAGCGCAATGCGTTGTTGAGAAAGCGGGAAAAGGAATTGGGCGCAAAAATCAACCTACTAAAATTAAACACCATAAGAAACATTTTCTCCTGTCAAAACTTTGCTAACAAACAGACCGCAACAAAATATAAATCAACAAATTGAAAATGCAATCAACGCGCGACAGTAAGGCGTAGACCATCACTTCTGGAGCCGCAGTAACCATGACGAAACCACAAGTAGGGCGGCAAACTACCTGAAGACTCCGCCGCTGTTCAGTGGAAAAGGCAGGCAGCTGCGTCACATATACGCAGATGATTGGACCAATGAAAAGTTGAGCAACGGAAGAAAGAGAAGGTGATATGCAAGAGCTAACAGGAGAGCGGCCGCAAAAAAAAACAAGCACTGAATACTACAGCGTCAATTAACAAGAAATCAATAGTGGGCTTTCGGATTATTGCAAAGGTAGAGCGAGTCGAAAGAGCAACCCTACCAGAGGTTTTTGAGCCAGCGAAAACCGGCATCATGCGCCATTTTAACACGGAATGCTATTTACCACCGACGCTTTCCTATTCGGGATATAAATGCGAACGTCGTGATATAAATCTTAAAATATGAACTTTCAGAGACCAATAACTTTTAAATAAAACGGAATTCAATATAAGGATAACTCCATACAGTAGAATTGACAAACTTCATTGTCCACCAATGTATAACAGAGTATACACCAATATTTAATAGGAGCAAGATCGAATCGCTTCCCAAAACCTTTTCCATCGCTGCCTTTTGTTAAAGGAACTTACCGAGTAAAGCACTAACCTGTAAAGGATATGTCGTACACAGCCAAAGGGTAGCTCTAAACTTTTGTATTTTGGTATTCAGTTCTTTGGGTCTTCCAATGTCTCGGTTTCCTAGGTCTTCTGTTGAAAAATATTCTTCAGGACTCAAATTACATGGGTTTCCAGTTACCAACATTTCATTCTGAAATCAAATTAATAACAATAAATACATACCAGACTGCCATGGAATTGACTGACTGGAGTTGAGCCCATCATAATATGTATTTATTATATATATATATTTAATATTCTTTATTATATATATATATTTATTATTTTTTTTATTATTAGACTCATGAGTGGATCCCGACTGGATCCGTGGACCCCGACTAACTAATACATGATCGGCAAAGAGGTAATTTCCCTTAGAATTGCTATTCCTGCTGAGGAATTTAAAATTGCTATTGTGATCAATGAGAGAAATGAAAGAGCCCTATCTATACAAGTAATATTTATATTTATAATAAAAACATAATAGTAGGTATATGTAGTAATATAAATTGATGATTTCTAAATGTAATTTTATTTTAATTTTTGTGAATTTATTTTGTATATTATTAATACATATTAATACTTATTAATACATATATAAATATATATTATTTTTTATCATGTTTTAACCCCTTGAGTATGATACGACCAAATCTGGTTGTGAAACAATTATCCGTTGAGTATGATACGACCAGATCTGGTTCCGCGTTTTTTTCACTTCTTTGACGTTCTCATATTTATTCATAATTATCTAATTGTTTTACAAAATGATATTTCAATATTCTATATTCGAAATTTCAATGCAATCATTGTGCAGTTGTTCTTTTTATGATTGGTGTAGTAATTTCGTAGTTATAGTACTTTAAGGTCGATGTCGCCGAAAATCCTGCAAAAGAGACAGATGCATCCATGAAAATACCCATTTACTCCAAGGGTTAAAATAAAATAATATTGACAATTTTCATATTTTCTTACGAATTTTTATTAGGTAATTGACCCGGTCGCTCCGTAACATCCCCTGGCGGACCAAATGTCGTCCGCCTAACACTCCGTAACGTTGTATACGGGACCAAACGCTCGCCGCTGCGAAAAATGCAATTTACAATTCGACACGCCGTACTATATACTTTCTGAGGGCGCTACGATATGGCCAAAATATCTTTAATTCAAGATTTCCGTCTGGCAATATCGAAGAACGATTTAAAAAGTGAGCATAGACAGCAAACGCTAGTGTCCGCCGGCAACCAACTTGGCCGCTTACGTTTCCGCGAAATGGGTGATAAAAATGGTGTGTGTGCAGTGTTTGAGTGTTATTTACTGGAGAACAGTGAGTAATTTGACGTAGTAATTTGAGGACGCAAACTCTCAAAACTTTAGATTTTTCTGTAATATCAGACAAAGCTCAAAGTTCTGGTGTGATTTCTAAGAAGTGTGATGTAGTAATAAAGTTATTTTGAAAGAATTTCATATAAAAAAATACCATAAGTAGTCACAAATTAAAAATTAAAAAATTTTTTTTTTACGAGAATACATAAAATTTTTCTTGGCTGAATAAATAAATATTTTTGTATGCAAATAAGTCAAAAAAAAATATGGTTATGGTAAAGCATTTAATAAAGAATATAACTGTATTTACAATTTTTGCATATTTTACGTATTTTGTGACAAAAAAATCGAAATGATTTTATAGGCGAGTTTTTTCAGTTCGCCAATTTTGTAATATTTATTAATTATTATCTTAATTGTTTTACGAGATAAAGTTATAATGTTTTATATTTCAAATGTCAATGCGGTCATTTTACAGTTATTCTTTTTATAATCGGTGTAGTGGTTTACAAGTTATGGTCGTTTGTATCAAGGTCGTCGACTCGCGTCGATTTTTCGCGCGAATATGTCGCGCGCAAAAGTGATAGCTGAATTTTTACTTCGCGAGAGGAGGGGTTAAGATATTTCTGTTACATTAAGTATGATTTCGTTTATTTATATAAATATAATATTAATATTATAGTCTACCTTGGAATAGGCGGCAGCCTAGTTAGGTGAAGACTTTGTATATTGAATGTACTCATAATTTGAACTCAATAAATAATTTGAAATTTAAAAAATATATTAGCGACTATGTTGCAAATATCTCAGGAATTAGGGAGAGGGTATTCCACTTGAGAATAAATCAACTAAAATATCATGGAGAGCGCCCAACAATGGATCAAAATAATCTAAAGAATGGTTCTACAAAAACCAGTTTTCAGTCGAGGGCTGATTTGCGGTTTTAGATATTTTTTTTAGAAAGGAGTTGATGATTTTCCTAGAGACCCAGATCTTTCAAGAGGTGACACAGATATTTGGATGGCATGCCACAAGTGCCAACTTCCACTGCATGAAGGTGAACAGTGAAGCCGTTCCGGGTGACGGTATTTGCGAGATCATGGTATTCATTTAATTTGTACTCGTGGTCTTTTGGGATATTTAATTTCCATGGAAGTTAATTCTACAATAAGGGGAAGTTAATTCAAGATGACCCATCTTGAGAAAGTCGGAGTAGAGTTATATCTGGACGAAGGGCTGAGCATCGATATGTATTAGAGATGAATCAACCTCCAGAATCCAACCTGAAGATGTCTCGATTATTAGGAAAGGTTTTGTAGTGGAATGTTTTGTATATTTAAAGCCTTCTCGCACTAACTGATAACAAGTAAAGTAAGTTTAGTGTGATTTCACGGAGCATTCATTTCATATAAGACCGAGCCACAGCAAAGCATGGCCGGGGTTAGCTAGTATATATGACAAATAAGTGGTATAATGTAAGCTAAATATAAACCGCCTATATGATTTTTTTCCTCAGTTTCAGAGTAGGTTTAGAGCTGTAGTCATGTTGTATATTTGAATTGCTCTTTTGCATTATAAGACCACTTAAGTTTGGCAATTTTTGTCTAATTGGTTTTCATTTCAAGCAGTAAAGATGTATAGAAATGTATAGAAAACATCCGCTTTCGGAGAGTTACAACCCGTTATACGATAATAGAACAAAACTCACAGTTTCGCCATTCTCTTCCAAGATAAGTGCCTTATCCTCAGTCTCGGCGATACCGAAAAATGACTGCAGAGGCATTCTAGAAGGTTTTGCTCTCGCCTTGTCAACTTCTGTCAAATGCTCTGTCCTAGTTTTGGTGATGAGCTCTACATTAGAGGCGCTGAATACTCGACAGTCGTGTCCGTTGACTTCTTCCGCCTTGTCCGATCGCCAGCCCCAGATTCCGCTTTTATTTCTGATAAAATAGAAAACATAATATAAAATATTATAAAAAGAAAATTTTAAATTATTGTGGGTTTTACTTTCATTTTGTCATTAGTTCTACGATGTATTCAATTACCTTTCAAAACTGATCTTATTGATATCCACATAGTTTGTACAGATTGGAGTGGTGAGACGCTGAGTGATGGCTTCAGCGGATGGAGGCGGTATAGCCATCTTGTTGTCACTCGCTGGATCGGGGGATCCTCCTGACTCCTTCGCATTTTGAGGATCCGTCACTAGGCTGCGCGCCAGATTCTCAAAGGTCTCCGACCAGACCTGATGATTTTCGTGATCCAGTTCAAGTAGCGTTGCCCCGCCATCTTAAACAAGAAACCGTTCATAATACATACATAACAACGACTTTATAATGCATACATAAACCGTTATAATACATACATCACAACCGTTTATAATACATACACAACAACAAGCAATTCCATGATACAATAAACCGGTCAAGTGTTCAAAAGTTTGACTGAAGTGTTGAGGATTCTTCAAAGGGCTTTTTGCCATAAAATATTTACACACACGCTGATTGGAAAATTATCTTTAGCAATACATTGATATTAATATTTTTAAATAAGCAAATTGCATATAAGTTGTTGAAATTTTAATCCAAAAAGTTATTGCTGTTAAAAATATTTTAAAAACTTAATTTTGTAACAGTAAATATTTTTTATGGTATTTTTTTTAAAATCATCTCTAGATGATTTTTCAATCAAAAATATTTTCAATTTAAATGAAATGAATAGTTCCTTTTTGTGTTTATCAAAAACTATGACAGGACTTTATCTTCTGGGTAATTTTTATTTACTATGTCTCAGTTATAAGAGTTAAAACTGAAACAGTCGGCTTGTCTAACAATTTACAACTTTTAATAAGCAACCATGTTTTAAATAATCAAAGAACAAAAAAAAACCTAACATAAATTAACCTTAGTCAGTTTTCTTTGAGGGGTCAGTGGGGTTGCTACTGTCCTGGATATTTTGGGGGTGTCACTCCCTTTTTAAGAATTTGTAGGAAAACCCCTGATAGACGCCTCTCATAAAAAGAAGTACGAATAATGGAATGAGACTCACGGAATCGTGAGCATGGGGAGGGGGGGGATGGGTGGTTACAATCGGGGGGAGGGCACAAAAAACGCTTCTGGCACGGGTAAAAATTTTGTGTCGAGCCGCCCCTGCTGCTGACAGTTTTAAAACTGGCAAAATAATCAACGGTGACATATAGACAGATAGACAAACTGAAACCGTGGCTTCACCAATAAAGCTACGATTTGATACGGAGCCCTAAAAACACAATAACAACATTATTTTATTTTTCTTATATCAACTGAGATATGCATGTATGCAGTTTGGCAAAGTCACAAGTAACAAAGCCTACCAACAGATATCTAGGTATTATTATAGTCTCCTTCGCAAAACAGATGAGTACAAAAATATAAATACAAACCTGATCCCTTGAAAATAAAGGATTTATTCCCTCTTTGCCAACGATTTCCTTCAAATCCTAGCAGGGTAGTGTCTATTCTAACGTTGGCTCCGCGTTTATACACCTTGTACGTGTCCGACGGGCACATTCGCGAGATGAGGGGCACTGAAATTAAGACATAACAAAATTTAGGTTAACCGCTCGAAAGCCAGCTTTCGCGCGCAAAAAACTGCGCCGCAACTTTTTGGTCGATTTTGTAAATAATTGCTGACAATATCGTCTTTTCATGAATTCCCTCTTGTTACCTAGTAGTTAATCTTGTTAGTCATGTATTTTATATATTTATATAATATATAAGGGACTGGCCGAAACGGTTACGCGCGGATCTGTCAAACTACGCAAAGTGCCTATAGGCATCGTTGGCGTCCGACGGGTTAATCCGTAAAAAATAAATATTCAAATATAACTACATAATTATTTATATAAATCCAACAGTGATCATTGATTGTGCAGGAGACCGAGATTCACCGGAGAAAACACGATTCCACATGAATCCCAGGAAACATTTCCTGACCAACCGGATTGTGGATCAGTGGAACAGTTTACCTGCTGAAGTGGTCGAAGCGAGTAGTGTCAACATATTCAAAAATAGATTAGACGGACACCTTAATCAGAAATTGTAATTGTACTCAGTTTTATATTCAGACATATCAGCAATTATGCTACCTGTTTGTAAATGTAATAATAATAATAATAATAATAGTGGGCGGTGGGCAAAATAAGGTTGACAGTCTATTACTTAGATGATTCATAAATCAGATATAACTGGCAAGTAATGCATTAATACTTACTCCAACTAGTAAACTCCCACTTCATTTCCACGTAAAAGTCGGGTGCATCTTTCAGTTTGTCCAATAGGATTGGTATTCCATTGGACCGGATTGCATGTCGCTGATTGTCTCTTCGCTCTAAAATTATTGCTAGTAAATCAGGATCACCTGTTGACACAGCTTCTTGAACCACTGTAAAAGTAAATGTTAAGTAAAGTAACTGTAGCTAATAAACTTAATGCTACTATTCCTCCATCGAATAAAGTGGAGGACTTCGGTATTGTTATTGATAAACATCTCTCCTGGCAGCCACATATAAATGAGGTAAGTTGCATTTTTTTTTGCTATTTTTTATGCTATTTAACCGCTGAAACGATTTCTTCCCATTGGAACAAAATAATTCTAGCACAGTCCTAGCCCCTTCTACGTTCTAGCTCCTTCTGCCTGTTTTCCACTATTCAGAAAGTGGCTTAGGGGACGTTCAAGTATTACATAACGCAATTTAGGGGGAAGGGGGGTCTTGTAAAACGTTACGATGCATTACAGGGAGGTGGGTTCGAACAATGCGTTACGTAACATTGTTTTTTTTATTTAAATAAAAAACTAGGGAATTAAAATCTCCCAAGTTGACAACCCTTTTATAAATATATAAACATGATTTTATTTTAAGAGAATTAGTAAAAAAAAGCTAAAATAGGAGAATGCATGAGAAGAACAATGGTGGATGAAGCCAAAAATGTATGTAAGGACAGGGTCAAGTCAAGAAAACGGCATAATTTAATGTAATATTAGTAGTAGTAGTAGACGTTATTAGACAAATTTGAGCCCATTTTAACATATTTTAAACTTAAGCAAATGTTTATTACATTATGTGTGATTGTTTATTAAATAACAATATGAATAATTAAAATAAACAATATACACATGTATTGCGAGTTAAAAATCTCATGTTTTATTTATTATTACCGCAAACGCGATTATTTTACAAAGGTATTTTAGTGACTTTCCGGTACTTTGCGCAACATAATTGTGACTTTTAGGTAAAAATGGACACTTAGGTGTTACATAACGTTTAGGAAGGGATAGTGGTGGTAGAGGAAAACGTTACGGCGCGTTACATGGGGGGGGAGGAAGCGTCAAAAATCTTCAAAAATTGCATTACGTTGCATTACAAAAATTGCAAAAATTGCAAATTGCAATACTTGAAACCCTTCAGAGTTTTTCCAACCACTAAATTCCCAAGGCCTTATGCTCCGATTAGCCCGCATAATTTATAAAAAATTCCAATGCATTGAACTTTAGCTACTCTTTTAATTAAAACCTAGCTACTCTTTCTAGTGGCTAGGCTCTGAATAGATCCAAAAGCAAATAAAAGAAATTCACCTTTAGCAGCATCTTTCAACCCTCAAAGACTTTTATTTCTCTCAGGGTTAACTAGTTATTCCTTTTCCCATGTCTCTCTCTCCCAAGATCCTCGCCTTGGGCAATTATTAGTCTAAGTTATTTGTATTTACTATTTGATTAGGTTTAAAAAATTCTCTCTTGTGTACTCTGTATGCAACGCGCTACTGTATCAATATGTGGTTCCTAATGGTTCTGTGTAGCTTGGGTGGTGCCGGCCAAATTTTAAGTCACTTTAGCCTGCCCAACTCATGGTTCAACTCCCATCCTGTAGCCTCCTCAAAAAAGGACTTAACATGTCAGGGCCGCTGTGAACTCCTGCCGTGGCGGGGATTATAAGATTACAGATTTGGGGAAAAAGCTCGGGCGGAACTGGGCAGTTGGTGCAATGGCCAGTTTGCTAGTTACGCTGTCCATCCGGCAAATAACCGAAGGGGAGTCTGGAGACGTATGTTTCCTAGAGCGGGGGTAGTTGTCGACCTCACGTCATCTATCCTTGAAACGATCTGTCGGCCACCCGTTTCTGAGTGAGCTTGACGGGCACTGGGCGCCACGGATCAGTGATAAATTTGATATATGAATTAACGCTAACACCAGGTAGTGGCCGCGTAAGCAACCTCAAATCTGTGACCAGACTAGAGAATGGAGAAATCTGTGCAAATCTGGTAAGGGCGCGAGGATGGCCCACTGGTTGCACTTCCCAATGCCTCGCAGTAAGGGCTTTTACGGGCTGTTGTCGTAGTTTCACTGTAAATCGTGTTGTACATTAAGTTTTTACGTTTACTCCACGGGAGACAGAAAGACATGATGTCGATATAACGCCCTGGGGTGATGGGTTCATCCATTGTAATTGAAGAGTTGTAAGGTGTTGGATATTGTTGCTAGGCAATAAGCTCGCCGTTTTGTTTGAAAATATATGTAAAATAAAGTTTTATTATTAAAACTATATCATCACATCTCAAGGAGAACTTCCACCCGTTGGAAGGCCACGGTCTTCCACTTCGATCAAGCCGGGATAACACACTCGCCATTCCAATACATCATTCTTCTATTTACACGCACTCTTTTACAGTCCATTCTGCTCGTTTATGGAATCAGCTCCCTCACTCTATCAAGCATGCACCTTCGTTGCATACTTTCAAAAAGTTGTTGAAAAAACATTTATTTTTACACAGCCACTAACCAAATACCTCACCTTGTCCTCTCCTTTATCCTTCCCTGGGCAACCTTAGCGTAAGTTACTGACATATATTTGTATAAGTTTATTTTAAATTTAACTTTACTACTTCTTTGTGTATTGTACTGTGAAAATAAGGAATTATTTTATCAAATGGTTGACTGTAAGATATTGCTATAGCGATAAGTCCGCCATTTGTGCATAAATTGTCTTCTTTATAAAACCAGTGTAATATTCATTAAGTTATGTTTTTATAGCACAATAAAGTTAGTCTATTCTATTCTATTACAGCAAAAATATATTATTAAAACAAATGTTACTTTTTGTAATGAGCAATAAGTCATTGCCGCGCTGCGGTAAGGTCTGAAGAAGACCCGACATTTTTAATTATTCTATTACTTACACGGAATAAATAACTCAGCCTGATTTTAGTGAACGGACACCTTAGAGTACAAGAAAAAGAATTATTACCTGACCATCCATCTTTATTTTCGCAGTTGGCATCAGCACCCGACTCCAAAAGCACTTTAGCAGAATCGATATTTCCAAGCGTGACCGCCAGCATAAGAGGAGTCCTTCCCCGGGTGTCCCGCAGCTCAATATCATGCTAAAATAGAATAAAAATTGTCCTTAAATTTTTAAATACAGTGAAGTCTGTAGTCATTTTTGAAGGGAAAGGATGAGAAAATGGTTAATGTGGAAAAGGGATGGAATATTTAAAAAAACAGTTATTGCAGTACCTAAGTGTTTAATACTATATTGCAGTACCTAAGTGTTTGAACTACGTAATGGAACATATAGCCCAGTCAAATAAGAAATTTAAGTAGAAATAATTGGAAGAGAATTTTATAAGATTTACTTTTTACACGAAGCATATTTCTGATATCGCTAGTTAGCGAGATATAAGCGTAAAACTGAACCAGGGCGCCATTTTTCCAAGATGGCGGTTCGAGCGCAACAGATAGAGTAGGGGACTTTTAGTATGTTTAACAGTACGCATCAAAGAACATCTATGCCAAGTTTCAAACTATTACCAATTATTTCCCCGAAATCTATACGAAATATCGAATCCAGCAAAGTATTACTAAAATTACAATAACGCTGAATATAAAAATTATTTTATAAAAAACAAAAGAAAAAAGAAATCGTCTGTTTAAAAAAGTCCTTTATCGTTTGCATTTTACCTCGTTTCTAACCATAATTTTTAAAAAATCTATGCTGCTTTTCTAAATGACATTATTCTCAGCCTCACTGATTTTATGCATATACAGAAATACTCAAATACTCAATACTACTTATGCCTCAGAAAAGGTTGGTACAGGCGGAGGATCCCCTTTATCTCCATCTCCTACCTCTTTAACTGTTTCTTTTAACGATCTATTCTAATGGGAATTTCCTAAAAAAAATTGCACTAATGTTGACGTTCCTCTGAATGGCCAAATTTTTTAACAACATCGGCTGATAGGAATAGGTAGTCGTTGCGATCTCGCCATCTTCACCATGGTTCGGAGTGATGTCATGGGAAATTCCTGATGAACTTCAAACTGTCTAAAGTAAGACAGGGATGATAGGATTAAGGGACCTAAAGGGACCGTGCAGCTTGAGCCTGATGGCCTGCCTGTGTTTTCTGAGGTTGCCCCAACTCACGATTTAAATCCCATCCGGTCGCCTCCTTGAAGAGGGACTAACGTGGAAATAGCCGCAGTAAACTCTGTCCTTGGCTGTAGCCTACAGTCATTGTCAGTTGATATCGGAGGTTTCGCGGGAACACCTCGGGCAAAACTAGGTAGTTTGCACTTCGTGCAGAGTTAGCCAATTAGCTGTGCACTCCGGCGAATAACCGGGGGAGTCTGAAAAGGTTCGTTTCCTAAGCAACGGGAGTAGTTGTTGACCTGATGTCATCTATCCTTAGAAACGATCTGTTGGCCACCCGATTCCGGATGATCTTGACGAGTAAAGGGCACCTCGGTCTGCGAAAATTTCCATCTGAATTAACGCTAACGTCAGGCAGAGGCCACGCAAGCGACCTCGAATCTGTGACCAAACTGGAGGATGGAGAAAACTGTCCAAATCTGGTATTAAAGGTCTGAGGTTGGCCCGTTGGATGCACTTCCCAGTGTCTCGTGATAAGGCGTTGGACTCATACGGGTCGCTGGCACAGCTTGGCTGTGGATCGTATTACCCGTAAAGTCTTTACGTTCATTCCCTTGTTGTAACTCCCTGGGGTGGCGGGTTCGCATGTAGTAATTGACACGCCTCGATGTGCAAAGTAGGAAGTCCAAGGTGCGTCGGGAAGGTCTTTCATAATAGAATTAGCCATGCCCATACGCCGCTTGGGTAAATTAGTACAATAAATAGTGAAATTTCAAAAGATCATTGCGGTAAAATGATGTGTGGAGGAACGATGGATATAATTTATTTTTCTGTGTTTTATATATGGGACCACACAAACGAGAACTACGATTCGGAGAACAATTGAAGGAGATTTCAATGTACTTTGTATTGTAATGTATAGCTTATTTTTATACAGGATGAAAAAAAAACTGAGTTTGTTTAATACAGAATTTGCATGTAAATATGAGGACAGCTGGCTAATAGGCCTATCTGCATAACAGCTGCCGATTTTAACAAATATCTATCTACGTAGTAGCGTATTTATTCTGGATATGAACAACCATTGAAATTTATTCACGGCCAATTTAAAGAGCTCTATAGATTTCATTTCTTTGAATTGGGTCAAAATTCCGGTGTTAAGAACTGCTGATGTACATTGCTGAATTATTGGATGGAAATTATCTGACATTCATTACATTACATTCGTATCCAACTGGCGAATTTACCACTCTTCGATGTGTCAAAATAGGTAGTACATAATTTCCGTATATACAAAATATACAAATAAAGGCGAAATTCGCCAATATATGCAATTTTTTAATTTTCAACGCATTTCTGCAAAATCTTGATAATTATCATTTTTTAAAGTGAAACAATAAAGTAACTCGTCGTGCGCCTGTTACCACCACACTTGTGAATGAGCTTGAGTTTTGAATGAATATATTATACTTATTATTGCTTTTCTTAATGAATATGAAAACAATGATAACTCCAGTACTAGTTACCTAGAAGAATGTTTTGAAAATGAAATTTTACCTCATAAAGTATGAGTTCAATTAACATTCGTATCTGAGTTCTGTCTGAAAATCATGAAAAAAATTGACAATTTGAAAGGATCGAGACTATCCATTGCGCACATTTTGTGGGGTAAATTAGAAGATTTAAAGTCTTCTTTAAAACGTCACTGTGAAGATTGTTTTGGTGAAAAAAACAAAAAGCATTTTGTCAAATGAAAATAGCGAAATCCATCAAGAGCACAACATTATGCTGAAGACAGCAGTACAACAGAGTTTAAATAAATTGTCTGCACGCATGAAATCGAACCTAACAAACGAAGACTAATAGCAAATTAGCAAATTATTTTGTCCATCTGTAGCAGCAGCCGTACCTACATCATCTCTAAACACAAATTTGACTCTGGAATGCTTCTTTAAAATATCATTTTTCAAAGACATACCACCGGATGAACTCATGAATGGGATATACTAATTCCCATAGACAACTACTTAAAGTGATTAACCAAGAAAATCGATGTCTTGCAGATTTTACTAGCAACAAAATGCTGCTACCCTAGCTTCGCAAAGGCAGCTATTCAAAGCCTCTTTAGTCCAGTCAACAGTGTAGATGCTGAGAAATATTTTAGTATCTACAACATAGTTGTAAATGACAGAAGGCAAAGGCTAAAGGAAGAAAATGTAGACTTGTACAATGTTAGCTTTTAATTCAATATTTAAAATACCGTAATATTGATTTTTTACCAAAATTTTTGCAAATACATGCAAAATTTTGGTTTTGTATATTTTTAATGCAAATTTTTATTATTTTATTTGCGAAAATTTTGTACCCCTATATATAAGTAATATATACAACCTACCGTAAGCAACAGGTAGTTTTTACAAGACAAATAGAAAAATCTAATTAGTTCAGTATCATACCTGAATAAAATAATGTGAAATAAACGTGAATTGTTAGAATCAGATCATATAAACTAGTGATGCCACGAATATTCGGTACTATTCGGTATTCGGTCTATTCGGCCACTTTTTTTAATATTCGGTATTCGGCCTAATACTGCCATACTATTAGGCCGAATACCGAATACCATGAAAAAAATGCACTCAGAAATGTATTTATTTTCATCACAAATTATATTATTGCATCAATACTTAAAATCTATTAGTGGTAGGTTATGATGAGTGAAAACCATTTTTTCAGCATTGGTTGGTTGTAAACGATTGCGGTTTTCCTCGTAAACAATTCCTGCTTCTGAAAATAGCCTTTCACTATAAACACTACTGCCAGGAGATAATAAATAAATTGTTGCGAATTTTATCAGGCTCGGATATTGCTTTTCCTTTGCTGACCACCACATGTAAGGGTCTGCCGTTCGATCTAGGCGAACAGTTTTCAAATGAAAATCAATCTCATGTGCAGTAGAACTTTTCTGCACACCCTCATTATTTGGATATTATCTGTAGTGACTTCCTCAAAACAGTTCCAGAAACTGTAGTGTATTTCAATCGTTTTATCATTTTCATTGGTTTTTATCATTTCACCATCATATTCAATACTACTAGGCTCATCACAACTCATCTTCAGAGCTTCTAAAAGATTTTTGTCTTGCTCTTTCCGTTAGAACCAATCCCAGGAAACTAGTTTTGAACCGCTGGTCAAGAAAAGTGGCAACCAATGAGACAGGTCATAACCTGTGTTTTTTTGGGTGGCAACACAAGGGCTAAAACAAACTTATATATAGCACTGCCGTGAATGATCAGTGATCAGAGTCTAGTAAAATCATCTATTTAGTTACTTTACCAGAAATTAAACAAAAGGAAATATTGTAATGCCAAAATAAACATAGACAAGCTATCTCTCCCTATTATGTCCGAGATAAGGGAGTGAAACGATGAGTGATAACAGTTCTTATGACTCACAAAATCGACGAAATAAAATGACAAAATAAATTGATAATTTAGGGATGTATGAAATAGGTATGCTCTATGAGTATGCTGCCCACCACTAATAGAAGATGAATGGGAAGTGATTTTTCTGTTTGTTTGGCAAACTTTATTGCACACACAGAAGAGTACAATATCACAGTGTATTGAGTTAGAAGCATTAAACGTATTCTCGAGCAGCAGGGCGATGCGGGGATAGGGTGCGAGGGAAGGGTGCTGAGGGATACGTCTCGCCGAACGCCTTAGGACGTTTTGCAGGGGTGGGGGTTAGCAAAATTCTCCAACTTTGAATATCTGCATCGGCGGAGTAGCACCTATACGACGGCGATAAACAAGCCCTTATAAGACTCTTGTCGTCACTCACTTTGTTTTCAATTTTGTTCTAAGAGAAGCTACTGTCTTGTATGCTGTGACAATATGGAGGGCTGATTGCCGAGTGGCTTACGACCATATGGCCAGGGTTACTGTGACTAAAAGTTTATGTTGGCAACTTAATATAACAAGTGTAATTTTTATAAAGTATTGGTCATAATAAATGAGTACAATTAATCAAGTCAATATCGAATACAGGAATATTATACACAGTAAACAAGACAGTAGCGTCTTTTAGAACAAAATTGAAAACGAAGCGAGCAATGTCACGAGTCCAAGGGCTTCCACATGGCCGCCATATGTCCACTACTCCGCCAATGCAGATGTTCAAAAGTTTTGAGAAATTCGCCAACCTTCGCATCCACGTGAGGGGGAGAGTTGGCGAGGTAGAGGGGTGGGTGTTGCGTGGGCAGGGAATTGACAGGTTTGGCGCGCGGGGGGAAGGGGGGGGGGGTTGTCTGCTTGCCGGGAAAGTCTTGGGGTGAAACAATCGATGATTTATTTTTTTAATGACAATTTTATTATAGAAAAAGAATAATAAAAATGGCAAAAATAATCTGAAAAATGTAATTATACCATTGTGTATAATTACAAAACTGCGTGTAAAATTATACCAGTAGATGTAATTATACGAGCGTGTCCAGAGTGTCGTCAGACTCCAGTGTCGCATCGGAATAGGGATATGGACGGCAGGTTTTATTAGGAGGTGACGTATGGCCTGCAATCAGTATTCGTTGTTATTCAGTCCTTTAGATACCTATCTGCTTGATGGCAGCAAGATAAATCGCAAAACGTGAGTACATTGCCCAAAACACAAAACCTCCACCGAAAGAAAATAGCCAACAATCTCATTAATAGGTTCAAAACTGAAACAGTATTTTCTCAATGCTCAAATGTGTTCCAGTGAAACCTTTCAAGGCGGTCGATCTCTTAATCTATTAGCGATTTTTTCTACATAGAATATGAATCATAAGCAGGTGGTTTCCATACCTGTTCATTGTCGAGTTTCTGCTTCAGCAAATCGATAGAATTATTCCAAACGAGCCAGTGCAAGGGGTACTGCTTTATAATAGTATCAACAACCGTAGCCATCGCTAATTTATCAAAAAAATCTTGAGTATATTTGGCACTTTGGCACGATACAAAGCGTTAAGCACGTGCGATCACACGGACATAACCGACATAAAATACGACGGACGGCCGCAAATCTTCTTTCCTAACTAGCGAGATATAAAATGGTAACGAAATTTATAATCTCATTATTGGTTTACGTACATACAAAATAATCTAACGAGCTATATCGAATGACATGACAGCCAAGTTTGACAACTTAAGAAACTGAAAATGATTTTTTATTTCACAAGTTTACGTCAATTTGTCAGATTTGCCAATATTTTTATTTTGTAACTGTATTATTATGTATATGTAAAAGAGAAGGTATTATTAGATTTATGTTCCGCGATTTACTTTACTGTGCTTTTTTTTTAATTTCCAGGTGGTAGTTCAGATCAAAGCATCGTATGTCCCTAAATTCGAATGTCGTGTCCTTGAACTTAGTGCTGTGCCAACGATGTATATTTTCTAATGGTGCTCCTAAACGGCACATTTTTCTTTGCAATATGTGGCTGCAATACAGTTGGCGGCAACATTGCTACCAGTACCAGCCATACTATGCAATACACCGACACTGCAATATTTTTAGTACCTATCTCCCGGCTATAAAACCACACATGATTGGTATGGCCGAAGCATTTTTATGTGTTGTCGGCATGTTGCTGGACGTTTGATTCGCGATCGAAAATACTACAATATTGCCCGGCCAGCTCTATTATTGGTTTGTTTTGCGGCATAAGTCACCTCTTTCTGACACGTGGCACGCCGTGCTATAAATTGCTGTCGCCCTTTCAACACTCATTATCTGTTTATCTTCGTTGATTGTTACCAATCGTTTATAGGTTAAACTTTAAATCTAAGAATTTGTATTAGAAAATACATAAAACAAGACACCATTATTATATATAATGAATGACGGTTACTAAATATCAGAATATAGCTTCGAAAAATGCCGCCAGAGGCAGTGCCGGATTAACCCACGCAGAGGCCCTTAGGCCGTCAAAATCTCGGGGCTCCTCTACACTTTTGGGGCCCCCTGTGGGCTGTCAAACATTCTAACAAACGATATAATGTCGCATGGCAAATACACCGATATAAACAAAATGCGATTGCACAGGCTGGCAGCATGGACAGACGATAATTCATAACAATTATACTATTAGTCGGATCAAAAAGTGTAAACCTTTTCTTCCTAAAATTTCAATTCAATTATTTTTAAGCTATTGCATAGCTTTTATCGCGGGCCTAGGCCAGCGCGGCGACCGAATGAAGAAATTTCTTAAAGAAAATTAATGATTTTAAACTGATAATTACGTCTAAACGAGTACTGCTTACGATTCGAAAAAAATATATGTTAAACAAGAACATTTTCCTAATTTTCTTAGCTTTGAATATTTTAGATTTTGTTTATATTACATAGTGTAATTAATTTGTGAAATTAGGTCTAACCGAACACAAAAACGACTACTACGCAAATACTATCTGGCGTATTATTATGAAACCTGCACCATTTTAAAGATAATTTAATTATCTATCTTTTTATCTACGATTTTTTTCGAATAATCCGTTTTTTTTTGCTTTATCGAATAAAAAATTCGTGCGCGGCGCTCTATCGAAAGACGTTTAAATTATTCCGAATCATTTGCTTCCGCAGTCGCAAATGATTCGATACGTTGAAATTATTCAATGATGAATAATTTCAACGTTTTCCGATAGAGCGCAGTTATCTGATATAAGAAAAAATAAAATAAATAAATAATTATAATTGCATAAGTTGTTAAAAATGCTATGCAATAGCATTACCGTGGCAGTCCCCGAGTGCCACACGATTTTTTTTTTTATTAGATTTTTTAAATAAATGTAATATCCCTTATCGTGGGCACAATAAAAGGTATAACTGCAGTATAGGAACCTCTCCTGGATTGTTGATTTTAAATGTCACCCGACTATATTCGCCACGCAGATTCCAAATCTGCAATAATCTTTTGTCGGTCTCAAAGTTTTAATTAAGTATGTCAACGACACGGCCATTTTGCTTCAGAGGAAGTGTCGTAAATATAGTCGACATATCGCGAGTTCTCTAATATCGATAACAATTCGCGATATAAATTATGTCATGGTCATGAAAAAACATGTCTGCGACATTAAAAAAAAAAAGGACTATTTTCGAAGTTTTTTATGTCTGCGTTTTGATAACAAAAGGTATCCTGAAACAATAGAAAATTCTTAAATATGAAATATCACCGCGATCACAAGAAATATAAATATATCACCGCGAGCGAAAAGTTTTTTCGAATTTCGCTCGAAAATCGAAGAAAAGAGGTGTTAGCGATAATTCGGATTTTTTCGAGGTTTTTACAAAATTACTGGGTATCAATGACAAAAGGTAAGTTAAAAGAAACAAGTTTTTTTCAACAACTAACACCGCAGGCAAAAGTTTTTTTCAAATTTCGCAAGAAATTAAAAAAAATTTTTTTTCCCTGCGGCGCTTATAATATTAACTTGTGATAGCGAAAATCGAAAACAATAGGACAATTTTCAAAGTTTTTACGAAATGACTTTGGATATTGATGACAAAATGTAACCTGAAACAAACGAAATTTCAGAATACCTTTTGTCATCAATACGCAGTCATTAAAAAAAACTCGAAAATAGGCCCCTTTTTTAATTATCGCGGAGATATATGTTTTTCCGAGCTTTTTTTACAAAAATATTTCGTTTAATCTAAAAACAGCAAAATGTCATCACTTCTGTAATATCGCTAATTGTTATCGATATTACGATATGCTCGACTATAGTACCGAACATCAAATATGTTCCCAGGCGGGATGTAAAAACAAAATGGCGGCGCTTTGTTGACATTGCATATTCAAACTTTGAATGCCTATAACTCGCTTATTTATTGAGACGAAATCCATCTTTTTGTACGAAATCCACGAAATCCTAAAATGATCGAGTATGTAATTTTTATTTTGGCCTGTTTGTTTACAAATAAAATTTAGAATTTGAATGTCTATATCTCGCTTATATATAGCGACCGACACAATTTTCTTCCAGATTTAGCATTAAAATGAAACAATCTAATAGTGTGTATTTTTTTTTTGAGAGAAAGGTTCTATACTGCAGTTATTCCTAATAAAAGGCGTGGCCCCCCATAGTCCGGTTCCTACCTGCCTTTTGAATAATACCACAATAATACGGCACTGGCCTGAAGTCTGTCACATCGTTGGTTTCGCGAATACGATCTAATATCCTCCCATTGAAACAGTTGATCGTATCGTACTTCAAATACTACAAAGTACAACACTGCATGATTCGCTACCTTTTTTATGACGTTGGTATTGCTGCGTGAAGGTCACTGATCGAAGTGAAGTTCGCTACTCTGTAATGCCGTGTTCTTCTTCCTAAATTTCCAGTTTTTCTGCAGCTCGTGTGCAGCTCTTGTGTGTGCATCGTGGCTCGCTCGCTGACTGCAATTTCTTTACGAGAATATCGGCAATGACCGGCGCCGCTCGTCGCGTAACGTACCAGTGGCGGATCGATTGTGAAGCAGTGTTAAAATGACGGTGTTGTGAGTTGACAGTACGGTTCTAGTGGATACGTTAACGAGTAGCCTTGCGATTGGTGAGGGCCGTGACCCGATCGGGCGTCAGAATGTCATCGTCGACGGCACAGGTGCTGATGCGGAAGGGCAAACGCGGTGCGGCCGCCTACATCCATGCGGACTGCGCCAACGGCCCGCCGCAGCACCTGGGCAACCTGCTCGACGTGCTGCTCAACCCTAGCAAAGCCATCGATGAGTGGGAAACCATCGATTGGTGCCGCTGGCTGATCGCCGGCGGACGAACCCCTGACGAATTCGCCGCCATCGGTAAGTCACTCTCAATCGTACACTAATCGCGCTATGATCATTGCATAACACCAAAATAAGCATCGTAAACATAACCCATACAAGGCCCGAGGTTCTATCATTCGACTGTCAATCCCGTTACAAAACCCGTGAAGTGTGTTAAAACTATCAGTGGAATCTGTCATTAAATTTAGCTGTATTTACCTTCCGGACTTGTCCAAGTGCAGTTTTTTTTTTTAAGTATCCTCGAAGTAGCTTTAGATAAAGTTGATCCAGAAGCCTCTTCTTTAATTTTAGCTGTTGACTTTAATGTAAAGTTCTTGGAAAAATCTGCAACTTGCGATGCTGTAATTGATCTTTGCCTCACCTAGGTATATAAATATAAATTTTTCTACACTCATTATTTAACTCCTCTCCTCGCGGAGTAAAAATTCAGCTGTCCCATTCGCGCGCGACCTTTTCGCGCGCAAAATCGACGACCTTGATAAAAACGACCATAACTTGTAAACCACTATACGGATCATAAAAAGAAGAACTGTAAAATGATCGCATTGAAATTTGACATATAAAACATTATAACCTTATCTCGTAAATCAATTAAGATAATAATGGCGACAAATTACAAAACGCAAACGGCCTCCACCGTGTCGTCATCACTGGACCAAGTGGACGCCTGTCATTCCAGTGTATTAAAACTTGCATCCCCAAAAGGACGCCTGTCATTTGTCGGGTTAAACAGTTGCATTGACAACATAATTTCAAACAGTGAGGTTATTGCAGTCAACCGTATAAACTGCAGTCTCTCGGATCACGACGGGCAAATGGTGAGCCTCAAATGCTACAATAAATGCAAAGTTGGCCGAGAAGTTTATGTTAAAGGAAAACTTACCGAAAATGGGCTTATTAACTTCCAGGCAGCTTTGATAACTAATTCCCCCGATGTAAGCAATGATCCAAATGAGTCTTATGAAAACTTTTTTAGGTGGTATTTAACATCTCTTGATGCAAGGATTACCCTAATTTTTTTAACCCAAAACTGAAAAAACCTTTAACGACTGAGTGACTCCTGGTATTAAGGTTTCAGATTACGGATGTTTGAATTACATCAACTAAAAATAGGAAAATATGACGCTGAATTTTTAAAACATACAGATCTATAAGAAGACCTATAAAAAAGTCGTCTGGAAGGCAAAACAATTATATCTAAAATCCTCCATTGAACGGTCGGAAAATAAAATCAAAGCTGTCTGGAATATTATAAGCAAAGAGTGTCGTAGGAGTTCGTCTACAGAAAATGTGATTAGGTTAAATTCAAATGGCCAAACAATATCTGACACTAGTGCAGTTGCAGAGCTCTTCAACGACCAATTCAGCTTTCCAAAAGTTGACAATATTAGCTTATTTGAGACGACCCAAACTTCTATCAAGCTATTGCAATAGAAATAAAGCGACTTTTAGACGCCACAAGAAATTATAAAAATAGGTAATTCTATCAAAATCAAGGACTCTACCAACCTCTGGTCTATTTAGACATGAATAATGAAGAGCAGTATTGTTCCGGTGGCTGAACATTTGTCTTATTTATTCAATAAATGTATTGGCTCTGGAATTTTCCCAACTAAAATGAAGATGGCAAAAGTGAATCCTATCCATAAAAAAGACCCCGGGAAGACACAAACAACTACCGGCCAATATCACTTTTGCCATCTTTTAGCAAGACATTTGAAAAATTATTCCTTCAGAGGCTAAGTATCTTTTCTGCCGAACACAACATCCTTACGCCAAAGCAATTTGCGTTCCGCAAGTCACTATCCACCGTAGATGCGATTGCAGGTCTTATGGAAAAACTATTATTCAGAACCGATAAGTGGAATAAAACTTGTGGCATTTTTGTGACCTATCCAAGGCCTTCGATTGCATCGACCACCTTATTTTGCATCAGAAGCTCGAGCACTACGGCATTAGAGATAAAAGTCTAAGCCTAATACAATCCTCCAAGTCACGCAAGACGGACGCAAGTCACTAAAGTCCAAAACAGCTTGAGCGATCCCCAAAAAATTACTAAAGGGGTACCGCAACGTTCCGCATTCTGGGACCCTTTCTTTTTCTTTTATACATCAATCATATACTAGATTGCGTGTTATCTGATAACGATAAAATTGTACTGTACACAGATGATACCTCACTAATTTTCAGCAAAGCAAATCATGAACAACTAGTTAAGCGAATTGATGTTACCATGGAAAAACTTGGTACTTGGTTCCAATTAAATCAATTGTCTCTTAAAGCATCTAAATCAAACTCCATACATTTCTCTCTTCGGCCGTACCAAAATCATATCTTCAGTATTAGCTATGGTGATAAAGTATTAGAAAATGTCCCTCATACGAAATTTCTAGGTATCCATATTGATAGCAATCTGCAATGGTCGACTCACCTAGAAGAACTGAGCAAAAAATTAAGTATGCCATAAAAAAATCTAATTGTTATGTGGCTTGAAGCTTCGAAATCTGTCTACTTTGCCTATTTCCATTCCATATTAAGTTATGTCCTCATGTTCTGGGGAACGGTGGCAAATGTTATAAGGATCTTTCACCTACAAAAACGAGCGATTAGAAATCTGTTCTCAATATCTTCTCTAACATCTTCAAAGCAGTACTTCATCGAATCTGGTATCATGACTTTGTACGCCACGTATATATACCAAAACATCATGTATACGAGAAAAAAATATCGAGACTACATCAACTAACTCAAATATTCATTCGCATAATACGCGAAATAAAGAGGACTTGCGTCATTTTCAGATGCGACTAAGTGAGGTTCGAAATAGCTTTCTTTGCCAATCTTACTTATTCTACAACAAGCTTCCATTACACATCAGGGGCCTTGGGGAGGTTCACTTTAAGAAGAAGGTACAGGGTATTTTGATTAAAAACCCCATTTATAGCATTGAGGATTTTGACAATATCGATTTTTCGCAGGTCTATTGACTTACTTGACTATTATTATTCCTTATTCTTTCTATTATTGACTATTTTACAATTGCGTTTTTTTCTGACTATTGACAATAGCCGCGTGAAATTTGTAGGACCCGACGTTTCGGTGACGTTGCAGCTGCCGTTGTCTAGTTCGTTTCTATCCTATTTATAATGTCAAACAACCGCGATAGTCTTCCATTTTATATTGACAATAGACTATTATTATTATTACTGATTTGTTTGTATTTGTATTTTTTCTTTAAAATATCTTCCCGTATGATAATTTGTGAAATTATCCAATATTTGTTTGATTATTACATGAAAATTCTACGAAATTATATAAGAATTTTGATAGAAAATATTGGAAAATTTTATTTCCTTTATATAACCTAGAAAATCTGCGCTCATACCTTGCAATACCGAAGTTCATACCTTATACCTAATAGGTACTTATGTATTTAAATATTATGCTTGTGATTTTTGTTAGTTTTGACATAACCAAGCGTAGAACTTCCTATCAACTGGTTTGAAATAAAAAAATAAAAAAAAAACAACTTTTAACATTGCCGTATATTTACCCCCTCTAACCTAACCTAACCTGCTATATTAACACTCTAACTGTGGGAGAGACGCGTACATGCACGTTCAGCTCTTTCCATACGGTTCCGCGTAGTTGCATATAATCTCTGAGATATTACCGCGCT
This sequence comes from Micropterix aruncella, assembly GCA_944548615.1. Classification (NCBI taxonomy): domain Eukaryota; kingdom Metazoa; phylum Arthropoda; class Insecta; order Lepidoptera; family Micropterigidae; genus Micropterix; species Micropterix aruncella. The sequence goes on from OX155958.1 coordinate 11,527,985, forward strand.
ATTTCCACATTGAATTTTTTCTGTTGCTCTGCAACATCCAGAGTCGCATTTTCCACATTCTCAAGTCGCACGGTTGACGGGAACAAACAAGGTACGACCTGTATCGTAGAGTATACCAGGCGCTGCACAATTTACATTCAGTTGTACGATGGCTTTGAATTTTAAAAATATATGTAATATTATAGATTAATAAAGAATTTTGTATTTGAATTTGAGTTGTGCAGCAGCAGTCATTCAGATCCTGGCGTTTATTCAGTCGTTTACATCGTGACTGTAGATTCTCAATATGACAAAACGTGAAATATTTTCTGGTGTGGAGACTGATGGTTTATAATACAGCAAAAACAACAATAACTTTTTCTCTGTGTTTCTTCCCTTGAATGCGATATTTGCGTTTCCCGCATAATATATGCTAAATGTCAATAAAATTTCACTCGAAAATTTCAGTTTTCGAGTTTCTTGTTTCATCCCTTCAATACAATCCATACAACTATTTTAAATATTTAGTAAAATTGTCCTGCGATTTTATATACAAAAATAGGAAAATCGCCCGCAGTTGGAGGGTTAATAGGATCCACACTTTGTCGAGAACAGTAGAGACCTCCGTCAGCAGCTCTAACTCTTGTGAGAATCAATTTGCTAATGGCCTTGAACAATGCTAATTGTTGGTATTTGCACCTGAACCTCTAAAAGTGTCAATTTTCCCTCCTTATTTTTCGCGGCCTGTGTTGTAATTATTTCTGCCGATCAGCATTACAAGTTTATTAATCAATGCTCGGTGGTAGCTAACTTGGAGAGTTCTCTAATTTTATTCTAAACACCATGGATGAAGGGAAACAAGTAGATACCATTTATACGGATTTCACAGAAGTGTTTGACTGTGTCGACCACAAAATTCTTTCCGCCAAATTATAGACGCTATGTGTCCATCATTTTATACGTCACAAATCGCCACCAAGCAGTAGCTGTCGGTGGATCTCAGTCTTATTTCATGTCCATTCCGTCGGGACTTCGACAGGGCTCCCATTTAGGTACATTATTCAAAATTGCCTAACTGTTTGACGACATCAACTCCTGTTTTAAGACAGGACGACATATACTGTATGCAGATGACATCAAAAATTACGTAAAGGTGATTACCATGGACGATTGCCTTTGCTTCCGAAAAGACATCAACCAACTCTCCGCATACTGTAAGTGGAAATGAACGAATTCCTCACTCTAACAAGGTGGATGGAGACAGAAGCCAATCCATCCACCACTCAAAGAGTTTTAACGTATATGGTCGTTTTTTCTGCCTGAGCTGAATAATATTTCAAGAGAATTAGAGGCTTATATTTCCATCCAGTCCCCCAAAGTTATATAAAAGGGGGAATCAAGGCATTGGCCTCTTCTATTATACACAATATTAAACATCACTCAACAAATTCGATTATGGTCAGATGTTCTTTTTAAAGAGCCATCTCCTATTGGAGGATGGCGGTCATTATGGCCGCTTGGGCCCGTGATGTTGCGGCGCGGAACAACTCGGTGGTAACCAGAGGTTTTGAAGCCAGTAGGTTCTTCTTCGGCCAGGTCTTCGGCGGCCTTTTATCTTTCCTTGCAGGATTAATTAGAGAAGGTGGTATTTGTTACCACGCATTATGTAGCCCATGTATTGTAATTTCCTTCTATTTATGGTCTTTAATAATTCTAATCCTTTGTGCATTCTTTGCAGCACCGTCTCATTTGTATCTATCCGTCCAAGATATTATCAGTATTCTCCCGTAAATCCACATTTCGGAAGTTTCTAACGTTTTAGGCAAAGTCTGTTTATACTCCGTACAGGAGGACTGAAAATATATAACACCGCACCAGACGGCATCTAGTGGAGAATTTGAGACTACGGTTGCAGAAGAGTTGGCTCATTTTGATAAACACTCATCAATCGCCAATCTCAAATCTATATTTAAAAAAAGACTAAAGTGACAATTTTGGTTTATTCCAGGGAAACCCGAATTTCTCAAGCCGCAAAAACTTTCCTAAAATATGCTAAATTTATAATATTCCAATAAATTTTAATAATGTTTGTAAAATTCTTATCTATTTTTAATCAGGTTCATATTAACAGACTGCAAAATATCCAAAATAAGTTTTGTTCGGTATTTAAATTTCAAAACCAAAAGTTATTGTAATATACTAATATACTTATCGTAATGAGGCGGCTACTATTAAAATATTTAAAATAGATTCGCTATCTTATCGACGCAACTTGAACGATGCTTTATGTCCGTATAAAATAATGAATTGCATATTCGATTGCTCTGACCTGGTGGGCGGGATCAATATTAACGCCCCAATGAGAACCACACGCCTTTTTGACCTTTCGATTGCCACACTTTAAAACGAATGCACCTAGAAATAAAGTATTCCACACGAAGCTGTGAGCTTTAAAATACCCATTAAATATTTTTTTTATTCCATAAGCCTTTATAAATACTCCATAAATCAAATCCAAACCAATACAAATAACTAACTATTCATGCTAGCCATTTTACTGATAATTATTACTATTATTGTACTTTTATGACAATGGTTTTTATATTTTTATAACAGTTTATAAACTGGACACAATATTTACACAAGGATTTTTACACAATATATACATAATTCTAGGTAACCAACCCTCAAACTAACGGTCACACATCACACCCACCCACTCAACACCCACACACACTCCCTAAACACAAGCCTCTTTAGCACTAGTAAAATTTTAGGTAAATTTTAGGTGATGAATTTGTCACCACTGAATTATCCGAAAATGATATCCCACTTCCCCTGGTACCAATAGTCCGGGATGATATAGGGCTCAAAGTGACGCGCGGCGGAATCAAATTTCCACCCTCTCCCCCCGCCACCACCGGTGTGGACCCCGATGGCTCCCGGTCTAAATCCACTCATGACCACCTAAGGATCAATTGTGTCAAGTATGAGCCTTTAATCACAAAATGCAGTGTACATCGCAAGTCCCCAGCTATAAGATTAAAAATAGTTCTAAAAATCTAGAGGTTTTAAAGAGTCTAACCACATTATCTCATATATAAAAAGAGAAGTTCCGATTCACTCATTCATTCATTCATTCACTGACTGACCCATCATCGCCCAGCCCTAACCCTTAGACCTAGAAAGCTGAAATTTTGCACAGAGGTTCCTTCTAGGACGTAGGCGCTCACTAAGGGCGGATGTTTCGAAATTCAACCCCTACAGGGGTGAAAGGAGTTCCAAAGTTTGTATGGGAAATCGATATAGATGTACTTTTTATTTCGAAACTTTTTAGGATTACTCTTATAAACAAATTAACAAATAGGTGTTTTATGGTTTTTCAAAATTCCGCCCCTAAAGGGGTAAAACGGGGGTTTAAAGTTTCTATGGATAAACGGTTTTAGATGGACTTTTTATTTCGAAAGTTTGTAAGATTACTCTAATAAATAAATAAGGAAACAAGTGTTTCATATTTTTTTTAAATTCTACCCCTAAAGGGGTGAAAAAGGGTTTAAAAGTTTGTATGGAAAATCGATATTGATGTACTTTTTAAATCGAAAATTTTTAAGATTACTCTTATAAACAAATAAACAAATAAGTGTTTTATGGTTTTTCAAAATTCCGCCCCTAAAGGGGTAAAACAGGGGTTTAAAGTTTGTATGGATAAACGATTTTAGATGGACTTTTTATTTCGAAAGTTTGTAAGATTACTCTAATAAATAAATAAGGAAACACGATTACTCTAATAAATAATGAGGGGTGAAAAAGGGTTTCGATTTTTTTATGGAGAAACGATATAGATGTACTTTTAATTCGAAACTTTTTAATTCGAAACTTTGTAAGATTACTCTAATAAACAAATAAGAAAAGAGGTGTTTCATGTTTTTTCAAAATTCAACCCCTAAAGGGGTGAAACGGGGTATCAAAATTTGTATGAATAAACAATATTAGATGTGCTTTTTATTTCGAATGCCTGTAGGATTACTCTAATAAAAAAATAACAAAATGCTTCTTTCGTTGTTTTTCCAAAATTCAACCCCTAAAGGGGTGTAATGGGGTTATAAAATTTGCATGGAGAAACAATATAGATGGTCTTTTTAATTCTAAACTTTGTAGGATTACTCTATTAAATAAATAAGAAAATAGATGTCACATGTTTTTTTTAAATTCTACCCCTAAAGGGGTGAAACAGGGTTCCAAACTTTGTATGAATAAAGAATATTTTATGTGATTTTTATTTTGAAACTTAGAAGGATTACTCTAATAAAAAAGTAAGAAAATACGTCTTTCGTGGTTTTTCAAAATTCAACCCCTAAAGTGGTGAAAAGTTGTACATACAATTTGTATGGAGAATTTGTATGGAGAAACTCCATACAATTTGTATGGAGAAACGATATAGATGGACGTTTTAATTCGAAACTTTGTAAGATTACTTTAAAAAACAAATAGGCAAACAAGTGGTTTATGTTTTATCAATATTCAAGCCCTAAAGGGGTGAAACGGTGTATACTTTTTTTTTTTTGATAAACGATATTAGATGAACTTTTTAATTTAAAACTTTGTAAGATTTTTCTAATAAACTAATAAGTAAATATAGGTGTTTTATGTTTTTTCAACATTCAACCCCTAAAGGGGTGAAACAGTGTTTCAAAATTTGTTTGGATAAACGACATTAGATGGACTTTTTAATTCAAAACTGTGTACGATTTTGAAACTTCGTAAGATTACTCTAATAATGTAAGATTACTCTAATAAACAAATAAGCAAATAGGTCTTCCGTGTTTTTTAAAAAATTCAACCCCTAAAGGGGTGGAAAGGGGTTACAAAGTTTGTATGGAAAAACGATATTAGATGAACTTTGTAGGATTACTCTAATAAACATCTAAGCAAATATGTGTTTCGTATTTTTTTGAAATTCCACCCCTAAAGGCGTAAAAATGGGGTTTAAAGTTTGTATGGAAAAACGATATTAAATGGACTTTCATTTTTAAACTTTTTAGGATTACTCTAATAAACAAATAATCAAATACGTTTTTGTGTTTTTTCACATTTCAACCCCTAAAGACGTCAAAAGGGGTTTATAATTTGCATGGAGAAACGATATTAGATGAAATTTGTAGGATTACTCTAATAAACATCTTAGGCAAATACGTATTTCGTATTTATTTTAATTCAACCCCTAATGGGGCGAAAATGCTTTTAACCCCTCAAATGTGAGGCGTCCCTTAAGGGATGGATGCCTTGGCAAAATGTATACAAAATGTATATAAATTTATATAAATGTAAATATAAATGTAAATGTGCGCCGCTTTATAGTAATCCGCTCTATAGTAATGCTATAGCTCTATAGCAAACCCCGCTCTATGTAAATGTAAATGTAAATATAAATTTATATACATTTTGCCGTAGGCAACCCGAGCTAATCGCCATTCATTTGAGGGGTTAAATGATATTAAACCAATAAGCAAATGCATGTTTCATATTTTTCAAAAATTTACCACTTAGGGGGTGAGAAGGGGTAAATAACCCTAAAAATCAAAATAGAATCTGAGTCGCGCGCGACGGTTCCCGGACGCTAAAACCTCATTATAAATTCATCATTTGTCTCGATAACATGCGTAGCGCAAGCACCGCGACCGTCACATCTTCACGCCTTAATTACTTAGTTGATCATCATGAAGTACATATTGACAGGAGTACAGTGAAGGACGTTGGATACCTATATATATTAGACGCAAAAACTTACCACTTGATTGGGAAAAAGGGATCCCCTATTATTATCACTTAGGGGGTGAGAAGGGGTAAATAACCCTAAAAATCAAAATATAATCAAAATAGAGTCGCGCGCGGCGGTTGCCGGACGCGAGAAGGCACTAAAACCTCATTATAAATTCATCATTTGTCTCGATAACATGCGTAGCGCAAGCACCGCGATCGTTACATCTTCACGCCTATCTACTTAGTTGATTATCATGAAGTACATTGACAGGAGTACAGACAAGCAAAAACTTACCACTTGATTGGGAAAAGTGATCTATCTTACCCCAAATTTAACGCGAGCGAAGCCGCGGGCAACAGCTAGTTTATAATATTTGTATTGGTTCTTGAAACTACATAGTCAATCCGATAATTATTTGGCATGACAATTACACAAAAAAATATAATAATAATAAAGTATTCAAAAAACTATATTTAGAACACCTCGATGTGAAAAATATCAATTGGATTGTCATGAAATATGTGGCCCCACAAATAGAAAATACAATCGATTATAAATTATCAGAGAGAAAATAAAATAGTCGTAATAATATAACCTATACATACTAATATTATAAAGAGGTAAAGTTTGTGAGGTTGTTGGGAGTAATCTCTGGATCTACTGAACCCGATTTTGAAAATTCTTTTACCAATAGAAAGCCACGTTAGTTGTGAGTGTTATAGGCTATATATTAATCCGAAAAATGAAAAGACCTTTTCGTGGTAGTCGGATTTGCAAAGTAAGTTGGAGAAAAAACGGTCGAATGAAAACGTTTCTTACAAACGCTGCCTTAACGATAAGAGATATATGATTTAGTTCTAGAGAAAAGTTGTAGAGATTGATAATGCCTACAAGAAAGTCAACGACAGCATATGTCTAACTTTTATATTTAAGTCACAAAAAGTAATTTTTAAATAAAAAAAATTATTTAAATTGTTAGGTCATGTTTATTGGTCATATTATCAACAATTATGAATTCTTATCAAAATAAGTAAATTTATCGTCTCAAGTATTTACAACAAAAGACTTTTCCCTTTTACTGCATATAATTTCCTTTTTACTGCATAAATGGTTAAAGAGATAATACGACATAGGTATGGAACCGCGACCGTATCTCGGGTTGGAACTCCTGAAAGACAATATATTTTGGTACCAGATAATAACATTACATCTAATAGGTATAGTATACAGAGAAGTTTTGAACAATTGAAATAAACATAATTTATTCAATCAATCATTTCATTCACTCATTTGAAACCCGGTAATATAGCCAATTTGGCATGCAAATACATACATACATATGCAGAAGAAATATAACCCTCTTTTTGGCAGTGAGGAAATAAATCATAGCACTCAGTACTAACTGAACCACACTCATATATTTCATCACAAATAAAATTGTTTGCCGCCCAACGAAGTGGGCACGGGTCAGCTAGTAGTCAATGAAATGGAAAAAATGTTAATCTAAATGAAGAAAATCTATATAGAAATTACAATTAAAACTACAAAGTCTTAAGATAAGAAAAATAGTCTAAAATTATCGATAACCTAATTAAAATTCGTTAATGTCATACAATTCTCGTTTATTAAAATAGCCTTTTAATTTAGACTTAAACTGGGGTATTTTCCCGTTTCTACATAAAATTTTGATATTTTCCAGTAGTTTATTATAATATACAATTCCAGCATAGTTGAGATCCCTTTTAACCCCTCAGGCCCCAATTGGCCGCTATCGCCCACAACACGATTCAGCGTGACGGCCCCGTTTTAATTTAATTTTAATTTAATTTGTTTTATTTTATTATGTTTTATTATGTTAATATGTTTTATTTTAATTATGGGTACAGTGGTTTGGCGAGACAGGGTCATAATTCAATTTTTTTACTAATTTTTTCTAAAATTTTTGGGACATCAACTTGTCAATCGGCTTAGGGGCCAAGGCCTGAAGGGTTAAATAATTTCAAAGATGGTCAGGGTAATATTAGACTATGCCTACCTCTGGAAAAAGGAGAGTGAATTTCCTTTTGAGTCTTCACATTTTCTATTTATTTTAAAATCAATTTTATACATTCTAAAAGACATATAGTGATGGTAGAGTAAGTATACTGAGAGTTCTATAATGACTACGACATGATTCAGTACCGTCAAGATTAATCAAAATTCTTAAGGCCCGTTTTTGGAGAGAGAAAATATGTTGCCCTAAAACTGTGGTACACTGTGACCTGAAGGGAATCCCGTAACGGAGAATTGGTTCGAAATAGACAAAGTATATTGTTTTAGTATGTTTTAACGCTGATCAATTTCCGTATTTGTCTTAGTAAGAGACAGGCGATGGAAAGCCTATCGCTTTATTCCTCTCCGTGGGCATTCCATCTTAGGGTTTCGTCTAAAACAATACCCAGAATCTAAAACCTGATCTAGATAAGGCATGCACAGTTCGGTTCTTCTTGGTAATGCTCGGTTCTCGTCGGGCGTCGCATCACCCGCGCGCGCTATTACTTCGTTTTCGATAAGCATTCTTTTTGCTCGGCTAATAAGGGTTGTAACGCCTATAACCTTCCTCAAGAATAGGGCTATCAAATGCAAAAAGAATTTTTCAAATCGGACTGGTAGTTCCAGAGATTAGCGCGTTCAAACAAAAAAACAAACAAACTCTTCAGCTTCATTATTAGTATAGATTGTATTTAAATAACAAACTTTACTTTCTTCTATAGCTAGTTTTTAAAGAGGTTCGCAGTGGTCTGAAATTTAATAGGGGTACATGGGGCTATAAGTTTGAGAAATCCTGTCCCAGGGAAAAAGGCCGAGTACGTCACAATTTCTTTATGACTATATGTCCCTGTTTAACCTAATCTCAATTACCTACAAATATTTCTCGAATGTCGCTCTCCTTGAGACGAGTCGAGAGTAATGACCTCTGACAATCTTGTACCTTCTTGATATCTTTTGCATTTTGGTTATCTTTCTTTGTTTTCGCACACGTCGGTTTACCTTCTATGAAAAATATTTGTTCAATTATAGGTGGCAGTACCACTTTACATACATAAGTAGGGAGATTACGTGTGCAATACTAATTTAAAATTTTAATTATTGAGGTATATTTAAGAGGGCAATATTCGGGGCACAGGGGGGTTTTCTGCCATTTTTACAAAAAAAAACTTCGTTAATACGCACTCATTCTAAAATCATAAAAAACTTTTAAACCTTTATTGTCATAAATGACCTAGCGCCAGATATTATAAGCTCAAACTCTTAGAAAAACTCACTTCGGTCAATAATTAATATATCAAAATTGAAAGCTAAATTAAAAATATTAGCATAACGAATATACCCGTAGACAAAAATCCAGTCTATAATTCACATGTTTTTTTTTCTGTGTATCAGCGATTTACTTTTTACAGCGACTTACTTCAGCGATTATTTTTTTTTTGCTATTAGTAGGCGTGTCACAAAAGTAAGGTCTCCACGCTCCTAGCGTCGGAAATAAATACATTTTTCCGAAGTTGGTAACACTGTTATGTATCCCAGCTTCTTCCCTATCCAACGAGAGGTGGCCTGACCCGATCAGATGTTAAGTTTGCGTCTGCTTTTAGGATGGACGCTTCTACGTCGGCCACCGCCACCCCTCTTTTTGGGGCATTAAAGGGGTTCCTCTGCTTTAGCTTCTTCTGTCAATGCAGCTTCATATTGTGAGACGTAAAAAAAAACTTCGCAGAGCCATCCAAAATCGAACACGAGACGTGCTGATGAAGGGGGTTTGTCTCCTTCGTGACAATGCTCGACCTCAAGTTGCCCGTGACTCAAAAACCCTTTTGGACCAGTTTGGGCGGGGCGTGACCTTCCATCTCCCCTACAGCCCAGACCTTGCCCCGTCTACCACTTGTTTTTTTACGAATGAAGTTTTTATACGTCTCACAATATAAAGCTGCATTGATGGTTGTCCCAGCTGGCATAAAGTCAAGCAGACAAACCCCCTTTCATGACCCAAAAAGAGGAACGCATGTCAGACGCAAACTAAACATCTGATTGGGTCGGGCCACATTTCTTTGGAAAGGGGAGAAGCTACGATATACAACAGTGTAACCAACTTCGGGAAAATATATTTCTATCCGACGCTAAATAGGAGCGTGGAGACCTTACTTTTGGAACACGCCTCGTATCTCCTTTTTTCAATTTCCTATTATTAACTTTTTATGATTTTTTTAACTTTTTATATATTTTAAATTTATTTTATGTGAAATATCTATATAATAAAAATGAGTCGGGTTTTATGTATGTTACCTAATAACTCACGATCCCCTAACCCGATTTGGATGATTCTTTTTTTGTTTTGTTCATAATCACTTCGGTCTTACTATAGGCAATAAAAAATCCGGAAAATCTCTCGGAAAAGTGAGAAAAATGTGAAAAACTGAAAATTATTTTAGTACTAAGCTTGATCATAGATGGCGTTGCTTGACAAGAATAAAAATTCGAAAATCAAGATGGCGGTACAGTTAACATTTGACAGTTAAGTTGAATTTTACGATTTCTTGATAGCGTTTTCGTGATTCTGAAGGTAAATCAACTGAATTAAATGAATTTGTGTAACTCGTGAAGAGAGGTTCGAGCAACTGAAAGCGATGAGCGTCGCCAAAAATTGAATAAAGCGGCAAGGATCCGTAATGTTGCAGTGCGAAGACGATTGAATTTGAGACGAAACACATACAGAGAGGCAATCTATTATGATCTGACGAAACAATACAGCGATTATAAATGCAAGCAAATTTGTGCCAATATTGCAATGCATTGAAGTACCGCCACGAACCACTCGCTTTGTGTTGCGCAGGGGGTAAAATGAGATTGACACCATTGGTTCCATTAGGATCGTTCGTGTCTGGAAATGCACCAGATTCTAAGCATTTTATGTCCAACATTCTCTGTCAAACAAAATCGTACTTTTTACACACTTTTCTCCTCCATTTAGGACACAAATGGTAATTGATGAAACTGCTCTTTTGGTGAGACAAAAAATAAACAATCAGACTGCTTTCAATGAAGAATTTAAACAAACAATGCAAATTTCAAACAACTGTCGATAAAAATTACCTATGTTAACGCCATCTGCTGCTAAGCGAACAAATTCGTGGCGAGACGAAGTTCGCCGGGTTCCGCTAGTATAAACTAAAAATCGATGCTTGACTAAAATGAACTTTATCAGTTCACGCTAGAGAATGTACGTAAAGCATGTTATACCTACTCTTTATTTCTACGAAACCACTAATTCGCTTTAACCCTTCGTGTGTAAGGTTTGGTATAACACACCTCAGCAGTTAAGAACTCGTAATAATTAATAATAATAATATACTCTTTATTTGCACTTAATCATGATACAAAAAGGCGAGCTTATTGCCAAATGGCAATGTCTTACAACTAACCTAATTACAGTGGTACATGCGCGCATTGTGGAAATAAAGATTATAACATTCGTCTGCATAAAATGCAGACCAGTAAAGGTATTTAAAAGTAATAATGCCCGAGGAGAGGAAATTGGGAGAGGAAGAGGAGAAAACGGGAAGAACTGGTTACTTCTTAGAAAGGTAGTAATCTTTGAGGTGAGTCTTAAATGATGGTAAAGAAGGTGAGTTTCGTATATTTGCCGGGAGATCGTTCCAGAGTCTTGCACCATGGACACATAAAGAGTAAGAATAGAAATCAGTATTATGACACGGATATCTTAGCAAACTGTCAGAGGCTGATTGAAGTACGAGACCGTGGGAATTTAATGGTTCAAAAAGCTCGTGGATATAGGATGGTGTTGATTGGGAGAGTACACGATAGAGGAGAGCAAGTATATGTACGTTTCTCCTTACGCGTACCGGCAACCACTTTAACTGTGCTCTATATTCGGACACGTGATCATACTCACGTAGACCGAAGATGAATCGTATGCATACATTTTGAAAACGTTCAAGTTTGTTGAGTAGTTCCTCAGACAAATCGAGATAAGCCACATCTGCATAGTCAAGAAAAGAAAAATAAAAATTGTTCCCAAACTATAAAGACGCGCGAGTTCGTTTTCGAATGCGACGTTGCCGTTCCGATTAGTGCAATTCATTCAGTCCGGCATCAGTCTCAGAGCGCGCAACACGTAAGGTGCGCTTGGGTATCACACACCCCACCTTGTAAGGCTGTTTTCTATGAGTTCCTAAGAAAATACTTTATGGAAGTTGAAAAAGAAGTTGTCTCAAAAAAAAAAGTCTATGAAAATGTATAAATGAATATGCGTTTTATTTAAACCTATTCATTATTAGTTATTACTTTAATTTCCCTATTAATAACTGTCATAAAGTATTAAATTGTTGTTTTTTTTCGGGGTATGTTAAACCTATTATACGGAGGGTTAAATAGGTGAGCTCGCCGTTTATTAACGCGTAACAAAACATAGAAGTCCTAACCTTTCCGTTGTAGATTTTTTCTCATTAGACTGGCCCCGGTCACATTATGCCCAGTATCTACTAATATGTAGGTACTTATCATAGATATGATATTTTACTGTTCATCAGACAAGAAGTGGCTGTAAATGTAAATTTATTATATTGGTCATTTCGAAAACGCACAGCGCTCGATGACACGTTATATGGCGTCACGTATTATTTTATGGTGCAATGCAGCAGTTTGATGGCGCGGTTGGCCAGCATCCCGGCGAGGCGGGCTGACTCACTTTGAATTAAATTAAGTAGGCATTAAAGAATAGTCGAGAATTATCGAGATTGTGTGGCGGACCGCGCAAGAAGGTATTGCGAGAATCGAGGTTGTAGCATGAAATATGCAAGATCATCAATATTTGCAGCACTCGCCCAAATTCAGGCTGCTGTTCCACGCGCAAAAAACTGCGCCGCAACTTTTTGATCTGTTTTCTCTCAACTAATAAATATTTACGGATGTATTGTATTTTTTGTTTCATAATTTAGTTTGTAAAATATTTTTCAAATAATTTCGAACGGCGTAAGTTATAATCGGCATAAGAACATGTTTTTTAAAGAATTATGTATCTAATTATAAGTTCATGCTGTTACTTACCTAAGTAAATATATATATATATATATATATATATATATATATATATATATATATATATATATATATATATATATATATATATATATATATATATATATATATATATATATATATATATATATATATATATATATATATATATATATATATATATATATATATATATATATATATATATATATATATATATATATATATATATATATATATATATATATATATATATATATATATATATATATATATATATATATATATATATATATATATATATATATATATATATATATATATATATATATATATATATATATATATATATATATATATATATATATATATATATATATATATATATATATATATATATATATATATATATATATATATATATATATATATATATATATATATATATATATATATATATATATTTACTTAGGTAAGTAACAGCATGAACTTATAATTAGATACATAATTCTTTAAAAAACATGTTCTTATGCCGATTATAACTTACGCCGTTCGAAATTATTTGAAAAATATTTTACAAACTAAATTATGAAACAAAAAATACAATACATCCGTAAATATTTATTAGTTGAGAGAAAACTGATCTATACCGCGCGGAAATAAACGACAGTCCTCCCGATGTATTTGTAGATGGTCAATGTAACTTTGCCGAAAATGTAACTTTGCCGGGAGAACTCATCGTCCAAGTCCACGCGGCAAGGACTCTTCCCCGCCAACCAAAAAATGTCAAATGACCGCAAAAGTTGTAGAGTTAACCGCAAACATATAAATCATACTTATACAACATACATGCAAAATAAGTAAATGGGAATACATATATAAGTTATATTATATTTATACATACATATTACAAATCAATAATTACTGGCAATTGTCGCTGCAGCTTCAAGGGCGGTTCGTACTGCCGATTTGAAGCTAATTTTGTTTCTACTATAAATGTCAAGCCCTGTGAATTTATCATTAATAGGTACTAACATAATAAATACTAACAATACGTTTTTGAATTCATGAATTCCCTCTGATTACCTAGTAATTATCTTGTTAGTCATGTATATTATATATTTATATATTATATATAGGGGCTGGCCAAAACGGTTACGCGCGGATCTGTCAAACGACGCAAAATGCCTATAGGCACTGTCGGCGTCCGACGGGTTAAACGTAAAATTCTCCGCAGGATGTTCGGTGTTTTGCAGGAGATGGAGAGAGATTAAAGGGGAAAAAATTCTGACTGTCAGTATTTTGATAAATTAAGGCGACGTATAGCGCGTGGGTCTTAAGATTACATACATACTTGAGAACTTGACTTGTCAATCAATTATTATTGACATTAGTCATCAGACATCTTTGATAGATGCCTTGTCATGCAAGAATATAATTAAAAGGCTGATTGCTAGTCCAACCGAAAAAGGCATCGAGCAACAATTATAATAAAAGAGTTCTAATTAAAAAAAAAAAGTTTTAGAGTTCATATATACGGATAGGCAGATAAAGATCAAAAGTACATCTTGATTAACTTATCATATTGCTAATTCGCTACTATTATGTGGTGAAAATCAGTGGAAAAGTTCAAAAATGCTTTTGCTGGGCTCTTATTTCCTACCCATTCATCCCTCCCTATCCCATTCCCACCCATTTGGTCGTCAAACGTAACCTATTTAACCACCCTATTATTGGGTTATTATTTAAAAAGTAAGTATTTATTACTATAGATGCATGTATATTTCCGGAATGTACTCAATCGGGCCATTCATTTGATACTAAGCACGATATATTTATGTTAATTTATTGACATTTGGAGATTTGAACATTTAGACAACTATTTACTTGATATTTGGACAGTAGGATCCTATGACACTCGGGATGACATAACGAGTCTGACAATACCACATACTTCTAAATTGGTTCGAGTGTTTAGAAGTTATAGTAGAATAAAGAAACGGAAAACACATGAATCCACATAAATTACAATTTCCTTCGCATTCTCCTCTTTTTTAAAACTTTTGCATCCATATAGGTGTTCGTTTATTTTGGTGTGGCATATTCTGTGCCCACAAAGAGTTAAATCGATATTTAACTCTTTTTTTTTAATGTCATGCTCTTTATAAATGTTAATTTAGCATCTACTCGCAAATAATGTTCATAAAATAGTATAGTTTAGCTCTAAAATATTACCTGCAGGCAATAAACTCGCCTTTTTTTACGAATAAAGCGTTTTATTATTATTATTACCTTTATCTAACGTTTGGCCTTTCCACATGTATCGCCCAGATTATTATTCCCAGCTTTCTGGTACAGCTTTCAAATCAGTAGCTTATTTTGATATAAGTTTTCCCAGCGTTTCAAATTCACAATGTTGAAGACTTTTCCCGGAGAGTAAGAGTTTTTCCAGATTTTCAAGGTCTTTTTCTTGAAGTAAGACTTCTCCCAGAGAGTAAGAGTTTTCCCAGTGTTTCAGAGTCACTTTCTTGAAGTAAGATACCTTCGATAGGTGAATCTGGCGAAACCCACGTGGGACCGCCTGTTCGTCGATAGGACCTGAGCACCTTGCGGCCGCCCGGTGTCACTGCACCCCGCGCGGAGATGAACTCAGTTCGTTCCTCTCTCGTGCGCATTTCGTTTTCACTTTCTTCAGCGAACGTCTCGCGCGCCGCACAATAAGCGGCTCTGATTCATGGATGCTCTCATACAGAACGCAATAATAAAGTATTGTAAAAAGATACACGCATTTGCAATGCCGCTAACACGGGCGGTGCTTACAGCAATCAAGACGAATTTTATTAAGACTCCAAAGTATTTGTTTTACTTTTTCGACGATGTAACATAAGCACTTGAGTTGTCGACTACTACTACGGGCGAACCCGCCACCCCAGGAAGTTATAACGATATTAGATAATTTTTTTCAACCGTGGGGTGAACCCCGAGACTTAGGCTCTGACATCAAACTTTTACTGCCGGTACAGAAATAACACATTATTAGTGAGTCTCGTTTCCGTCATTAAAAAATATGTTCTTAAAAAGTAACGATTCATATTTTTTCCGACTTTTTACAGAAAGAGCTTGACTGACATATTGGCTTTTGAATTATTTTGATATCTTTATAAATAGATTAGCAATTAAACTTTCTGCAAACCAAGTTTTCATTTAAATTTGCCCAACCGCCATTTTAAAATGGCTGCCAAAAAAAACTGGTTTTTTTTTCGACTGTTTTTTACTCTCTACCTATAGGGAACTCAGGGAAACAAAAATTGATGAGCAACATTGCCTGGGTGATTTGAAATGGATTGACCATAAATATAGTAGTGTGGCATAAATATTGTTCTTTCACATCATGGATTGTATCTCGCAATATATGTCATTTGACTATAATTATATTGATTTTTAGTATTTGCTATATTATTGGGTACTATTATTTTAATAAGATATATAAAAGAGAATGGGAATTTTGGCCCACTTTTCTAATAGCTGTAAATTATATACCAATGGAAAGATCCCTTTATATATAACATTTATTACTAAAACAACTGATTCTAATTATGAGCCGTTTCTGAGTTATATCCTATTAAATATGGCTAATTACCTAATCTAAATCCCATAGGGTACCTAACACATCCAGGCATTATATTTCTAATGAGTATTTAAACAAAAACCATCGCAGAACACCCAAAACGATAAAGTACATAAGCAGTGAGTACAAACTATATATTCCTAAGAATGCAGTTTGTCAGCGGTATATAGATGGGAAATAATGGGATATGTTGCTTGAACTCTGTAATGTGTCTCATGATTTCATTCCCGCTCTGTTTCCTGGCGTATGTAATATGCCACGGTCAGCTGATCAACATGGTGTGCCCAGTGGGCGTACATCATAATATATTATCTTTTAAGTATATTCACAGCAAATAATATATTTTAAATAAATAATTGGCATTAGGGTTTTCGTGCAATTAGCCATATTTAAGAAGAATCCGAACTTCAAAACTCCGAATCGGCTCATAATTGAGGTAAGTTGAAGTAGTCATAAATATTCTAGATAAATAGATCTTTCCAATGGTACATAGGCAGCACCCATACATTTTTGCCCATTGGCCTTTGTTGTTTCATTCGTTGTTTTTACCCGTGACCATCTGCTGAGATAGTAATTATTCTGGCCCAGCTTTTTCTCAGTATGAGTGGGTCTTGGGTGTTATTTACCCCAGAGTGCGCCTATGCGCTGATGCCCAACGTGAAACTCATTTAATAACTCCACACCACAAACGAGATCGAGCCTTATTTGCCTCCATTAAGAGGGCACTCCACTAAACACATGTTCGACTCAAATTAAGGCAGAGAGCAACTGATAATGATAACGCGATTTTATTAGGTATGCCAGTGTTGCCAGGTGACCCCACATCGCCGACCCAAATGACTTGCTGCTACTATATCACCGATTATGCAGGCTACCACTCCTACTGTTTCCGAATATATGTATACCTAATATAAATACAGTTTTATGAAGGAAAAAAATACAAATTTGGAAACGTATAATACAATAAAAACACAATTGAAGCATATGATTATAAACCTATTTCATACTGTAAAACAAATTACAAATTTATGGTAAATGCGAACGGCCAAGAAATACGACAATAACTCCAAAAATATTTTTTTGCAAATTTTAATAACGATAAGACTATTCAATATACCTAAATATATTTCAATATAAAGAACGTGTTTAGTATGTTTTAGTTAGATTTTAGTTTTTTAAACAAGGAGGCTTTTTTACACGACTGCCAAAAAAGAAGTGTAATGTGTTCAGGATTCGTCTATGCATGTTTTCCGTTTTTTTATTCCACCATAACGCTCGAACCGATTTAGAAGTAGGTATGTGGTAATGTTAGAGTCGTTATATCATCCCGAGTGTCGTATGGTATCTTAACTATCCAAATATCAAGTAAATAGTTGTTTAAATGTCCAAATGTCAATAAATTAACATAAATATATCGTGTTTCGTGTCAAACGAAAGACAAATATATGAATAAAGACATAAACCACAAATATATCATAAAAAACCATAATAAAATAATTATGAATACAGTATAGGTATCACTTTATGTAATGACAGTCTTGTAGTTTATTCCTTTTAATATATATATATTTACTTAATAAATTGAAAATTTGTGTTATTTTTTAAGATTTTTTTTGGCATAGTTTTATTTATTTTTTTTAAAAACAAGGTTTTTAAAAATGTTATTACAATTATTTAATATTCCTTCATGTGTAAGTAAAATACTTTACAACCTAAGTACCTCACCGATTCTCTGGTAGCGCTGTAGTGATAGGTGTTTCAATCTCTGCTTGTGTCAGACCAACCGCTTGAAGAAGCGACTTGAAATTAAAACCGCTGGTACTCGCAATTCTCTCTATGAATCATCTCAAGATTTACGCTTCTCAGAACGGAGCGTCAAATTGTACTTGCTTCTAAATTGACCCTTACAAAAGCAAAAATAAATTAGACTATAACGATAGCTATTTAGTACTGAGATAACGCAACTTCCAACATTCCTATGACAGTTAATGTGATTCTGGAAAGTCTTGCCGGGAAACTCTTGGGGTGACACAACCGATTTTTTGTAACCAGGAGCAAACGGGCTGCTGTTTTTGCTCAAGAAGCTCTTTGCTAATTCTATTGCAATAAGAGCTCGGCCATATCCCACGAGGAAGTACATCGGCATGACACCAGGAATAAACCCAGTATCTCCAACCGTTCGTAGCACGTACTGCCAAGTTCCAGGCGACTAGTCGATACTTAGGCCTCAAACTTTTTAATAAATGGCCTGAAAGATTAAAAGTGATTAAAACATCAATATTTTCAAAAGATCCATCCGAGTCTATCTGCTTAAAATCAACATGTATGCTCATAACGACTTCTTAAAATATTTTGAAAATACATAGCATCGTTAATCACCCATTTAATCGAATACATATTATTTATTGTCAATTGTTTTGTTGTAAACTGTTATGATATAGTCTTTGTTTTTGTAAATTGGTAACTAGTTTAAGATTAATTAATGTCATTCCTACAAAATTGTTATGGTTGTATTCGAAATAGTTACTTTTATCTTATCTTAGTCTTGTTCAAAATAATTCATAAGGCGACGTTGCCGGCCTGCTTCAATGCTCGTGCCCCTAACGCTAATGCAGCGATAGGGCATAATTTGTACTTTTTACGCTAGCAGACTACACGGTCGAATGCTTCATGAAAAATTTAAAAGTTGCAATGAAGATTTTTATTCATTGCGTCCCGTGCGGGTTGGCACGCCTGGGCTGCAGCTAGGGTTACCACCTGTTATGGATTTTCCAACTTTGTTATGGAGTTTCCAGAATTTCTCCCGGAATTTGGAATTATGAAGCGTCATTTGTAGATGAAGAATCATCGTACCCTGAATGCTGATTGATTTTTAAACCATTTTCTCGCCGGAAGCTATTGACAAACTCCCCAAAAGCAACCGTAAACGCTGCATCATCTCGCACCATGACCGTGACACAGAGCTGTGCCAGCAGAGAGCTGGCACAGCTCTCACACGTCCAGACAGACAAAAGAATTTTTGTAGACGAAATAAGTAGAACTTATGAGCCATCCACCATACAGTCCGTCTTAGCATCTTGTGACCTTCTTGTTCCCAAACATTAAGAATTAATTACGCGGTCAAAGATTTTTGTCGCCAGAAGAGGATGTCGAATAATGTGAGAAACAAGTTTCCAAGTAGTGGAATAAATGTTACGAAAATATGCAAATATATATTTTTATTTTTAGCAAAATGCCTAATTTTGTAGTTGTATACCAGGGAGTCAGGTTAATTAGACGTAATTGATTGATGAATGGCGTGATTCCCTGGTATAAACTACAAAAGTAGGCATTTTTGGTAAATAAAAAAAAATAATTTGCATATTTCCTGCGGTTTACGACCTCTTCTCGGCCTGCGACAAGATGCTTGACAATCATGCTTGATCGTCTAGAGAGCCCCTAAATCAGTAAGTTGATGAGCTCTCTGAAAGAGTAAAACCTTTCAACTTTCATTGGTTTTTCAAAATACATCAAATTAATAAAATACATGAATATAATATGAAAACAATGTTTTTCTGAATTTTAATTTAACAGATACACCTGGAAGGGTTTCAATTCAATTAAAACGATAAAATGATTTGTTATGTAAGATGCAATCTTGTGAAGGAGTTATTCAGTTTTTACATGCCGTGAAAAGTTTGCTTTTATCATATACGAGGTCTCACATATATTGTCGCAACTCAAACTTTGCCTGGTGTAATGAATTAATAGGTATTGCGTAATCTCATTTCGTCGTACTGCATTTATATAAAAAAAATCATCACGATTTCAAATTCTGCATTCTTATGTGCGATAGGTGACAACCGCAGTTATATATATATATATATATATATATATATATATATATATATATATATATATATATATATATATATATATATATATATATATATATATATATATATATATATATATATATATATATATATATATATATATATATATATATATATATATATATATATATATATATATATATATATATATATATATATATATATATATATATATATATATATATAACTGCGGGCGTTGCAAAGCGCGTCGGTGCGGCACGCGCGCGATCGACCGCGCTACAATCCTTACTGCATACGATATATCATGAGTGCATCATCCAATTGAAGGTGGCATTTCTTAGCACGGGCGACTGAGCAGCAATATTATTGAAAAATACACTTAAAAACCTAGACGTGAGTTCCTTAAATTAAAAATGCCGCGTCCTTTGCCCGTCTCTTCACTTGGGATCGGAAGGCTTAGGAAACAGTATATCGTTTCCAGGCTTCTCCAATTATTCGCCGGAGTGCACGGTCGATTGGCTGAGCGCCCGAAGGCCATCCCCCAAAGCATTGCTGTCTCTATTTTACTAATAGTATCTCGACAAGTCGCGTCGCGATCGATACAAAGACGGGTGAAAACAGTGCGGGGAAGCGTACGCTATTCCTTTTCCTACGTCTTTCGATCGCGCCCCGACTTGTCGAGATACTATTAGTGTCCGACGCTAGGTGCCGTCCGGCCTTAGGGGACTTCCCCCTATATTATTAACTTTATTTTCAATAGTTTAAATAGACATTTTTAGTATATTGATATTTAAAATTATAAGAAACATTTTATCGTGAAAACTATTTATATCTGGTGTCTAATAGCATAGTATACTGTGCTAATTGTATGTTCTTTCATAGCTATTATTAGGTACTAATGCAGACCTTTCATTAATATACTTTTTGTATTATGTATGATACAAAAAAGATACAGAGGGCTGTGCCCAGAGCCATTACCGGGGTAGTCCCTCTTCGAGGAGGCTAATGAATAGGAGTTAAACCTTGAGTTAAGCCGACTAGAAATAACTAGCAGGTCTTCGTGGCCCAACTGCATGAAAGCCTTTAGCTATTGGTCAAACAAGGGCACGGTTCCGACTAGACGTGTCACCATGCTCGGTAATGGTGTTTTATAATTCATGGCATGTAAAATGTCATTACCGACTTTACAAGTCTGGTAGTATTATACGCGCTGCATATCTCCACTAAACTGTTTGACTTTGCGTTCGATACTTCGTGGAATTGTTGTAACTCCACTGTGGTGCAATTAGATGCGTCCTGCCACTGCTTTTGAACGCCACGATCCCATTTATTACCGTGATGTCGTATCACCTTTGAAACCGAAGCAGCAGTGATGCGTAAAAGTATCATTGCGATAACTCAATATTTCCAGGCATTTTCGTTAGATCGTTTCGCTTTATGCTAGTGTGTAGTATCAGTACTGCAATACCGTGACACCATGTCAATCGTGAAATGATTCCACCATTACTAGTCCTTCCAGTGGCATTCACCTTCATTGAATCAACCAGCCAACTAAGATGACTATTTCGGAACACTCAACAGCGATACTGAAATAACTACATTGTTCGCGTTCGATCGATATACATACATTACGCTTTAAGCCGCGTCTTTAACCCGCGATAAACTACAGTCATACATAAAATCCGTAACCTTTTTGTTGTTTTGCGTAAGCCGACTTCCAGTCGTTAGTTGTGTCTTGTGTTGCGATAACCTAATAATTGCATTTTAACGTAGGTAGTGAAAATACGGATAATACACCATTCTTTCTGGACCACTGGCAAATGACTTACACATTTCACCTTGCAGTGGCGAGATTATTAATGGCATTTCGACGTCAGAATGTGTTAATATCCTGTTCAATGGTATTACTTAGAGGGGTCAATTACAACGGGAAATCCGTCACCTCAGGAAGTTTTAACGATATCCGATATCGATTATCTCCCGTGAGATCGTCAGGTGAGCGTAGAAGACTTAGAGACGAATACAAATCTATCGTCTAGCTTAGCCAGCATGACCGTCAGAGGCCAACACCTTCGAGGCACCGGAAAGGTACCCAGAGGGCAGCGTCCCCTATTACTACCAGTTTTGAAAGGATATCTCCGCCTGGAATTAACCATCAGGGTTCGGTTACGGGTTCGAAGTCGCTTGCGCGACTTTTACCTGCCGAATATTCAGCGGTGATTCAGTTTAAATCTATTTTTTTATTTTATTTTTTATTTCAAACCAGTTACTAGGAATTCCTACACTTGGTTATGTCAAAACTAACAAAAATAACAAGAATAATATTTAAATATATACCTATTAAGGTATAAGGTATGAACGTCGGTATTGCAAGGTATGAACGTTGAGCATCCAAGCGCAGATTTTCTAGGTTATATAGAGGAAACAACATTTTCCAATATTTTCAATCAAAATTCTTACATAATTTCGTAGAATTTTCATGTGGACAATAGTACTAAATAATCAAACAAATCTTGGATAATTTCACAAATTATCATACGGGAAGATATTTTAAAGAAAAAACACAAATACAAACAGTAATAATAATAATAGTCAATAGCCAATAGTTAGAAGAAAAAAAACGCAATTGTAAAATAGTCAATAAGTGAAAGAATAAGGAATCATAATAGTCAAGTAGGTCAATAGAGCTGCGAAAAATTGATATTGTCGAAATACTCAATGCTATAAATGGGGTTTTTAACCAAAATACCCTGTACCTTTTTCTTAAAGTGAACCTCCCCAAGGTCCCTGATGTGTAATGGAAGCTTGTTGTAGAATAAGTAAGATTGGCAGAGAAAGCTATTCCGAACCTTACTCAGTCGCACCCTAAAATGACGCAATATTGGCTACTTTTTACCGGCTCTGAATTTAGGATCAGGTAGCTAATTAGTCATTTCAAGGGTGGTTGACGTCAGGTCAACATCCACCCCCGCTGCTTAGGATTTTTTTTAAAAATTTTAATTTAAATTTTTCGGAAAACTTACAGCGTTATATACTTAATGCTAACACGTATTTTACGAATCTAAGTCCAATTGAAAGTTTTCACAATTAAACAAAATCTTTGTTACAGCGCAAGGAGCTATGAAAAAAATGCAGGTTTAAGTAAGGGGAAAGGGATAGGGAAGCCACATTATGAGTTACGTAGATGTATTTAAGATATATGATGATATATAACATACATACATATATACATACATACACGTGCACAAATAATAAATTAATATAAATAATACGATAAGGTAATAATAAAATGTAATAGTTAATGTAAATATATATAATATACATCACAATGTATTTATAATGTTAATATAAATATGAACTTTTATAGAAAATATTATACTGGCTAGAAAGCATTATTATAGGGTAGTAACCATTACCACAGCCTACGTACCTAACGGACGAAGAAATACCAGACAAATACTATTTCTATAGTCTCCCGACTCCTTCAGTAATTAGTTAGAGTGCACATACCCATTGGCTGTCGCCGCACGGTGCGCAAACCGTCCATTAGCGCCGGGAGGCAATCCACCAGGGGAAACCGATCCACCAGCCGTGAGGCCTGAGACGCGACAGTCTTACCTGTGGTAGTCTTTCAAACGAGGAGGCTACTGAATAGGAGCTGAATCGTGAGTTGGACCGATCCGAAAACACAGTCGATCTAATGGCCCAAGCTGCACGAAACCGTTCGCTGCCATGCAGCAATAGCATTTCTGTCATATCAATATCACCCTGTCTGTCGGTTCTGAAAAACAGTTTCCAATAATCAGCAAACAGTACAATTGATGCAATTGATTTTTGATCCTGTTGTACCGCGATATATAGTTTCGCCGAAGTCTAGAAGTGGGAGAAAGTGAATTTGGATCAGATGGCAGATGGATTTAGATACGCATTCAGTAGATTTTAGATCCGTTTGCATGTTGCATGATTTATCGGAATTTTCGTTTGTCGGGAATCTGCAAAAAAAAGGTAACAAAAACCTAGATAAATGTCGTTTTTTTAAAAAAAATAACAACCCGAGGATGATGCATCATAAGTCCGCGGCTTGATTCATTGCGCTATTTGCCAAGAGCGGGCGGACCTTTTTGCAATCACCTTCTAATCTAGAAATTATTATTCGCGCGAGTTGATGATTTTTTGCCTAGGTCCAAACGAGTTTTTATTCGTTATGGTATAAAATATGCTGCGCATTGACCGCGTTAGCGCAGTATAAATATAAAGAGGAAATTAGTGTGTTGACGAACTTTAGCTGGGCCCATTTGAACTTTATCGGTCCGTTTCATTCGCTGTTTTGCCATTTCATTCGCAATCACGAACGCATCGCTGTTGAAAGATCAATTTCTCAATCCTCCACAGCTCCTATGTTCTTTTCTTTATCAACGGACTTCAAAAAAATAGGAGGTTGATAACCTACAAAAAAATAGGAGGTTATCAATTCGGTGACATTTTTTAAAATGTTTGTTACCTCTGTCATTTATGAACCGATATGGAAAATTCTTTTTTTTTTTAAAGGATATACCTCTAAATTGGTCCCATTTTTATCAAAATCCTGTTTTGATGATTGTATCTATGAGGAATTGAGGGAACTCTTCAAATATTATAATATGAAGTTGAAAATTGACATGTTGGTTCAGTTCCGATGAAAATGCATTTTGTATAATAAGCATGACTTGATTCTACACCCAGGGTTGGCTTCCGACGAGGGGACTTCTCAACGGTCAACAGCACAGACGCTAAATTTTGTATACATATTCAGTTATTATAGCCCGTTCTAAGTTTCACCATGACATGGCTGCTGCACCCAGGGTTGGCTCCCGACGAGGGACTACGCAACCATCAACAGCACAGACACGACATTTTGTATAAGCATTCAATTACGATAGCCCGTTCTAAGTTTCACTAAGACAGGAAGGATTGCGGCACCCAAGGTGGATTCCAACGAGGCAACTCCTCAACGGTCAACAGCAGACACGAAATTTTGTATCGCATTCAATTATGATAGCCCGTTCTAAGTTTCATCATGAAATGGCAGCTGCACTTTTAAAAAATTGGAGTCGATTTTTTTTTGTAAATTTTTTGTCTAGTAATAATATAGAAATAGTTACAGAAATAATTGCTAAAATTACCAATCTTGATGAAAATTATGTTTATTTGGGTCAGACGATCGAACTAGGCAGACTCAACTTCGACAAGGAGGTCTGCCGACGAATCCTATTTCGATGGGCAGCGTTCGGAAAACTAAACCATATCCTCTCGTCACAAATACCGCAGAGCCTCAAACGAAAGTCTATAATCAGTGCGTGTTGCCCGTTGTGACATACGGCAATGAGACGTGATCGCTAACTATTGCCACGGAGAGAGCTATGTTTGGAGTTTAACTGGGTGACAGGATCCGAAACAATAAAATCCTCAGAAGAACAAAGGTCACTGACATAGCTCGTGAAATTAGCAACTTGAATTGGCAATGGGTAGGCCATATAGCTCGCAGAACCAACAACCGATGGGGAAAAATATTCTCGAATGGCGACCGCGAACCGGAAGACGAAGTGTGAAGACGAGTGGATATCCCCGCCCCCCCATAAGATGGGCCGTTGACATTACCACGGTCGCAGGCGGATAAAGGCGGCTCAAGTCCATACTACAAGACCGCATTCAATGGGGGAGGCCTATGTCCAACAGTGGACGTCTACCGTCTGATGATTATGATGATGAAAATTATGAATCACTAACAAAAACTAAAACTGTTGTAGTTTTTTAGGAAATCGGTAAACTGACAATTAACTGTAAAACTGAAAAAACGTGCATGCATACATACATACATACATATATATATATATATATATATATATATATATATATATATATATATATATATATATATATATGATAAGGTTTTGTAAATAATCCGTTCATAGGATGATGATTCGCAGTAAAATAAAATTAGTAAAAGCTACTTGAACAGCAGCGAAGGAAAACATAAGCGTTTCCCAATCCAAGCTGGGATTTCCTTCGCTGCTGTTCAAGTAGCTTTTACTAATTTTATATATATATATATATATATATATATATATATATATATATATATATATATATATATATATATATATATATATATATATATATATATATATATATATATATATATATATATATATATATATATATATATATATATATATATATATATATATATATATATATATATATATATATATATATATATATATATATATATATATATATATATATATATATATATATATATATATATATATATATATATATATACACACAAACGTATACATACTTACGCATGCACCCTATGTACATATTATTATGTACGTCTGTAGAATCGCCTGTAGCAAAATTTTGAATTCTCTTTCGCTCTTTGGAATTTAACAACTTCGACATTTTGCTTTACTGCTAATATAATAGATTTTTCGTCATAACGACTATTATTGACCATGAAGCCACTCTTCATCAGTTTATTATTTAGTTTTAAGAATGTGTAAACAAAGTTTCTATTACAAATGGCTAAAAGAGCCGGTGAGCCCCAGCTAGAGACATAACGCAACAAACGCTTTTTGTATATAACGCAAACTCACCTCTCTGCTAATACGCTATAGTTCAAAGTCCCTTTTCTAGCACAACGAATTCGTATGAATAATTATTTATTAATATTCGATGTCGCTCAATCGGGCCATGCCATTTTTTTGATTGGTATCCTCGATGCAACTTTTATTAGAATTTAGCTAGGCATATTGTTGAAGGCAAGGGAAAACCACCACACTATTGTCCTAGTTATATAGACTGTGAATTAGGTCAATTTATGTATTTACTGCCTTATGAGGGGGGGAGAGGGGTTGTTTGAACGGAGATACGTAGCTGAAGGAACGTTGAGTAACACAGCTTCTCAGATCAAAATCGATCTAACGCTTATATAGATTACAACATTTGGAGATGTCGACTACAACGGGCGAACCCGTCACCTCAGAAATTTTTAACGATAATGCTCGTTCTGTCTTCCGCGAGGTGAGCGTAGAAGACTTTGGGACGGTACAAGTCTACCTTCCAGCAAAGCCACGAGCCCGCCAGAGACCAACACCTTACGGCAAAGCACTAGAAAGGTAACCCAGTGGGGCCACCTTGCCCCCTGGCTACCAGTTTTGGCAGGTTATCTCCGTCTGTAATTAACCTTCAGGATACCTCTGACCTCCCGACTGGTTACGGGAGCGAAGTCGCTTTCGCGGCCTCTACCTGTTGCATTACAGCGGTAATTCAATATGAATTTATCGCCGACCTGGGCGTCCTTTGCCCGTAATGCCACTTAAGTGGCCCATAGGTCGCTTCAAGAGTGGCATGACAACAGGTCAAAATCCACCCCCCGCAGCTTAAGAGACAGTATATTTCCATATTCTCCACACTCCTTCAGTAATTAGTCAGAGTGCATAACCGAATTGCTGACGTTGCTAGGCGCGCAAACCGTCCAGTAGCGCCAGAGAGCGATCCCCCAGGGGAAACCGATCCACCAGCCGTGAGGCCTGAGAAGCAAAAGTCCTTCCCGTGATAGTCCCTCACACGGGGATGCTACTGAATAAGAGCTGAATGGCCGACCCGACAACACATTGGATCTTATGGCCCAAGCTGCACGAAACCATTCGCTACATATGATAAAGCTAGATGATAACAGTTATAGATTAAAACTGATTTTGCAAAGTGCTTATTATAATATCTAAAAGTTGTTTGCAAGCTAAAGACCCAAGGGGCCGTAGGCCCGTCCGCGAGAGTCGAAGGCTCTTCTCACGAGGGTCGCAGTCCCGAGCGCCAAGCAAAAACTTGGTTTACGAGGGTTGGAGTCCCGCGCACTATGAAGAACCGATCCATAAGGGCGAAGGCCCGTCTTTGAGGGCGCAGGCTCGAGTACTATGTGTGGAGAACGTGAGTGTTGTCGAAACGCGCATGTATATAGCGGTTTTCTCTATACATGCGCGCATGTATATATGAAAGGCACAAATTTTATATGTTTGTATTTTATTTAGCTAAGCAAACTGACAGGGCGGAAGTCGGCTACGTAAAATTGTCCTACATTTATGTGCCATGCAAATGGCGCCCCAGTATTTCTCAGCCAAAATAGTGTTTATACTATTGCACTTGAAGGGTCACTGAAAAAAAACGATCAGTCATATTTTTTGTGAAAATGAGTTACTAATGCCATATTTTGGCATATTCCCACACAAATTAAAGCATGCATCGATTTTTAAAAAAAGATCGTAGCCTGCCCTTTAATTAAGGGAAAGAAAACGTGTGACGAGAAAGACTAATCAAGGTGTACGCAGTGACGGTGGATCTTAATCAGTCTTTCCCGTCAGGTTCAGAGGCGGAGTACCTCGTGACCCTCAGATTGACGCTGAGGAGAGAGAAAATTCTGATCAAGGCCAATTACTTTTCCACGTTTTCGGTTTTTATGACTTATAATTTAACAACAATGTATGTTTATTTTCCAAACTCAAATGATTTTTGATAGTGAGTTTTTTTTTCTAGGAAATCAAATATATTTGTCAGATAAAATATATTTTTCTCATTCAACCCCTGGCTAAAGTGTATTTTTTTAGGTTAGTAAATTTTAAAAAGGGAAATACCCAAAAAAAAAAAAAAACTTGATTGATCTTTATTCCCCATGACCCTTCACTCTATTTTGACTTACATACATCAAAACTATATATCATGTCTTCATTTAGTTTTGTATACCATACCATAACATAATAACATACCGTGACATAATATATTAACAGTAAATTGCTCAGTTTAAAAACATTCACCCTGATAATCAGTTGTTTTAACCGCGATTGGATTTTTATAAATAAATCGATCTTCTTGTCGTGGAGCGATAGAGCAGTAACTGTCAGCCGTGCAGTTAATTTAAGCCGCATACACTGCCGACCGTAAACGCATCGCTGCACGCTACGGCACAATGCACCCGTACCTACGGTAGCCACCGCACACTTCCCTGGTGCACCGCAGACTATCTGGTCAGTCACGTATTGTTATGACAGGCTGAAAACTGGTCAGAATGACATCGCGATCTAGCGAATGTACAACATCTTGTTACTGCATTCTCTCGATAGAATTGAAATATAATTCCGTTAATTTTATCCCACAATAAAATAGTGATCCAGCCGGGAATCGAACCCGGAACCTTACAATGTAATATCAGGCAACCTAATAACTAACCAATATCCATATATTTTCTGTTTGTTTGTTGTTTATTTTTAGAATATTTATCAAAATTCTCGTATTACATTTATTAAATTATCTCAGAATCTTTTTTTTTCTTTCCTCTTTTTTTCCTTGTGGTCTTTAGGTTGTGTATCGAGATCATGTAATCATGATTCCGCAACGTGACGGCTTCTTTCCAGCGTCTGAGGTTTTATTAGATGTATGTATTCAGGCGGGTGTTGTAGGCGTCCCAGTATTTCTAATGGAAATCGAGTCAACGGAATAGCAATGACATGCAATTAAAATTTGTGATTTGTTGAATAAGGCGACGACGCGGGACCGCATGGGTTATTCATTTTGATAGGTGGATGGCCAAAACGGGTGGGATAGAGACACCCGTGTCATGGGAGTTCAACGTGGTGTGACATGACTGAGATACTTTTGGGAAGAGGCGAAAAACGAAGCATATTTTTTACAAAGTCTTGTCATTAACAAGACTTTGTAAAAATATGCTTCTGGGTCATTAATCCAGACATACGATATATTTGCAATCAATATATTTAATTTAATCCAGGAAAAAACAGCGAATGACGCAACAATAAGTAGGCAAACATATTAAAACTACACCGAAACAATATTTTCTACTACTTAAATGATAACAATTTATATTAAAAAAAAAGCAGAATAACCAGGGAGGGAATAAAAGATCCACAGCAATATATACTCCACCACACCATACCCATCATGATAAATTCGGACCAATATATTGACATCTTATGAAACCATATGATACGGGAGCTCCACAAGGTCTATCCTCCCAACAAGGGAATTTTTCAACAGGATCTCGCCCCATGCTATTCTTTGAAATAAAGTGAAACAGTTTTTCACACAGAACCAAATTACTGTACTTGAATGGCCCGGAAACTCTACCAATTGCAACTCGATCGAAATCCTCTGGGCCATTTGCAAAAAACGGCTCTCCAAGATGGATTGTACAACGAAAACCAAGATAATCATTCAAGTCTGGTTTGACGATGATGAACTGAAAGGAAGCTGTCAAAACCTGGTAAATTCTATGCCTACAAGAGTTAAAGGTGTTATCAACGTAAAAGGAGGACACATTCTATATTAAAACTAACAATCTATAACTAACAGTAATGTTTTTGTATGTTTATGTCCAATAAAGCACTTTTCGAATACAAAATACTCATTGTTGCAATTAATTCGCACGGTACTGTACATTGTACATATACAAAATATGACACATAGAAATATGATAGAGATACATATCACTTACATGTGATTTGAAATATAATAGATCATGTGTAAAGATACATTAACATTAAATATCGCCCTCTTCAACAAGTTTTCGAATCCGTTGTTCGATTCAGCGAATATATCGATTGCTGCATACCGATCGTCGTACACCCTACCCTGCACATGCGGTTTATGAATGAGTTTTGCCCGTAATTGTTGCTGCAGTTACTCAGATAAAACAATATAGACTGTCTCGTCATTCTGAAAGGGGTCCGGTATTGTATTAGCTAGATTAGATCCACGCTGTTTAATTCATTATTAATGATTTTGTGTAGTCTTACTTCAAGACTAAACCTCGGTACGTCATTCAATCTGCCAGCGAGGTTGTGTTATGGAAATAATCGTCTGTCTGACTGCCAAATGTGACGTAGGACCTGTAATTCAAATACTTTATGAATTTATTCTGAATACTTTCTCGTCTGTTTACATGGATGCCATATAAGGGGTTCCATACGTGCGAGCAATATTCAACGTGCGGGTGGACAAAAGCTTGAAAATGCGTTTTAATAGTGTATACATTAGAAAATCATTTAGAAGTCCTTATAATGAAACCCAGCATTCCGAATGTCTTTTAGTAATAGTGTCGATATGATCGATAAACTTCAATTTATCACCTTTCAAAATACCGATATCATTCGTAACCGATTTTGAGTTAATACAGATTTTAAAGAGTTATAAAGTCTTTCATATAATCTGCAAACAGGAGGATTTTTAAGTACTGGATGCATTGCTCGCTGTCACTTCTATATTTTATTTTAAATCGTATATTGAACAAAAATAACGAAACAATTAAAACAGTGGATTCAGGAATCTAATGTCTCTGGACCTTGATCAATCTTTTCCGTCACACGTTTTATTCTCCCTTCATTTAAGGTTAGATTATGATTTTTCTTTCCAAAATCGATTCATGCTTCGATTCGTTTACGAACAGTGCACAAGACGGCATTCGTATCATTTTCATTATAAAAAAAATACAATGGTCGTTTGTTCCCGTGACCCTTCATTTGTATCGTAGCACGTACTGCTAAGTTCTAGGCGACTAGTCGATACATAGACCTCAAACGTTCTAAATAAATTGCCTGATAGATTAAAGGCGATTAAAAACATCGATATTTTCAAGAGATCCATCCGGGTTTGTATGCGCATAACGAATGTTTAAAATATTGTTAAAATACATAGCATCGTACTACCATTGATTTTATATATAAAATCAATGGTACTACCGATTTAATTTAATGTACATTTTTTGATATTGTCAATTGTTTTATTGTAACTTGTTGTTTTTGTTTTTTTTAATTGGAAAGTTTAAAGTAATTTACTGTATATCATTTCTTGGCTAAATTGAGTAACTAGTTTAAGATTAATTTAATGTCATTCCTAAACAATTGTAATAAATGTATTGGAAATAAATACTCTTTATCTCTCCATCCTATTTTCAAGATCAAGCGAGAGGCAGTAATTCAGATGACTATTTAAACCAGCAAAAACTCATAGATTTCATGTTCAAAACCTTATATAAGTCAGTGAAGATAAATAATTTGAGAATATTATCCTTATTAATCGGTTGGAAGCCAGCCTTCACGCGCAAAAAGCTGCGCCGCAACTTTTTGGTTGACTTTGTAAATAAATGCTAACAATATCGTTTTTTCATGAATTCCCTCTTGTTAGCTAATACTTAATGTTGTTGGTCATGTATATTATATATATATATATATATATATATATATATATATATATATATATATATATATATATATATATATATATATATATATATATATATATATATATATATATGTATATATATATATATATATATATATATATATTTATATAATATATATGATGGCCGGCCGAAAGGTCTAAGCGCGGATCTGTCAAACGACTCAAAATGCCTTTTTTTTTGTTGGTAGTCCTTCATTCATAAAAAGATACAAATGACATGCCACAGTTCCCCACTAAGGCTAGTGCCTTTTCAGTGGGTAAGTAACAATAATGTGTTCATATTTGACTTGTCTATTATCTATTATACTTATATTGGGCTCGATTGCGTTTCTTCGTGAACTAAAATCGGAAATTAGTTCGTGTGAACGAGACAGCGCAATACGCTAGAGCGGAATGTGAGATGACCGGTTGTCACTTTTTCGCATTAAAACTTCCCGTCAAGGTCAAATCTTACACCGCACGAAATATGCTCGAATTTATTCGGACAAGTATAAGTTCGACATGTAGTTTTTGTCGACAGTCGTTCGTTTTATATTCCGCTCTAACGTATCTCGTTTGCTTGAACTTATTTCAGTTCTAGTTTACAAAGAAACGCAATCGGGCCCATTATCTATTATAACTTGATTTACGTTAAGTAGATGAACTAACTTCCTAACCTAACCTAAATTAACCTTTATTTCCTGTAATAACTAGCTGGATTTACACTACTAAATATTTACAATAAATAAATGATTTTCCACTAAATTATTATACCTATTTCCTAACCTAACCTAACCTAACATAACTTGACCTATATTAAATATTTTGGTTTACACTAAATATGTATTTATAGGCATTGTTGGCGTATAAATGACGAATAATTACAGTTTTGACTACTGTAGTAGCTATCTCTACTTCTTAAATATTT
This sequence comes from Micropterix aruncella, assembly GCA_944548615.1. Lineage (NCBI taxonomy): Eukaryota > Metazoa > Arthropoda > Insecta > Lepidoptera > Micropterigidae > Micropterix > Micropterix aruncella. Next base: position 11,561,461 of record OX155958.1, read on the forward strand.
TTTTCCGAATATATACCTACACAATAGAAAGTTAGTATAATACGATGTAGCAGCAGCGACAATCGCAAGTATTGCAATACCACCGCGGCGACTCATTGCAAATAGGAATACCAGAGAACCGCAAAGCAGGAAATTAAAAACCACGCTACCTCCCCATTGCACGCGGCGAGAAACTCCGAGGATGAGAATAACTAGGGTTCGCCGCTATAGAGTGCTGCCGACGAAGCGTATTGGGAAATATGCCTTTACCCAAAGCGCCATCGCGCCAGCGAAAGCATTTTTGCATTTTTTATCATTATTTTACTGCGAATTTATAATAATATTCAGGATTTAACAAAAAATGTGAATGCACCTTTATCTTCCTATCCACATATAATTTAAAATTATCCAGGGCTTAGCAAAACGTGTGCCCATTATTTTCAGGAAGCTTCTATAATCGATATCCGACATAGCTTAATTTTAGCCATGTTTTATTTTACTTGTTTTTATTTTTATTAAAAAAAATATAATAATTGAATAATACGAGTATATGGGTCTTTAATGTGAATGTGCCTTAATCTACCTATCCACATAAAATTTAAAGTTATTCAGGGTTTAACAAAACGTGTCCCTAATATCTTCAGGGGAGCTTTTATTCAGACATAGATTATAGTAACTTCATCCATGATTTTTTATTTGTTTTAATTATTTTTTTCACAAAAAAAAAATATTTAATAATTTGTTTACCTGTTCTAGCACGGTAAACTTTCAATATTAATGTCTCTGAAATTAAAATAAATTTTGGCATGGTTACTTATCAATGTTGTACAAAATGTTACGATATTAAGCAATTGTTTTTTGTTTATTTTTATTCATGGATAATTATAGTTTAGGTATAGCTGATGTAGATGCTCCTCTAAAATATTAGGGATACTTTTTGTTAAACCGTATATAATTTTGACTATTTCGGCAATTATTAATAATAATAATTTAACTCTTTATTGAATGAAGTTAGCATATATACAAAGACGGAAATTTAACTACTAGGTTATCAAAATATAAATACAAATAATCAAAACAGAAGCTTAATAATTAAAATAGTAAATAATTCGAATAGATACGTAGTAAAAGTTATTCTCGTAATATTCAAGTTGTCAGTAAAATGATAAATAATCAAATTAAAACTACGCCATGCATTTAAATGGGTATAATATTTGAAAAGTCATGGCCCTTAAATTCGGCCAGATCGTAGAAAGGGTTTTAGAGGTAGAATGTTTTTTTTTTTTTAATTTTACGTCCTCCAGCTGTTTACTAGTGGCAGGGAGTAGATTATAGAATTTAATGCCTGAGCTGCTAGATTTTTTTGCAACCGTTGCAGGCTGTGAAAAATGAATAAATGCGATACTGATTTCAGTGATTTATTCCTGCCGTGAAAAAGTTTGGTCGATGAGTAAGCCCAAGTTTTTACAACTCTTGAATACTCGATGACATTGTTGTCGATTTCAAATGCAGGCAATGAAGACAGGTCAATCGACGCCGACAGTTTTTGTCCGCCTATCACAATTGATTGGGATTTGGTCGAATTAATAAGTATGCCATGGTTTTTCGCTTAGGTTGATATGTGGCTCAGATTCGAATTTATTTCGGAAATAGCCCGGCACTGCTTACCAGTCCATACAGATCACTGACCTTCAAGTTGCGCAGATCGCTGGGCTCGAGAAAGGCTCGTTCCAGTAAATTACGTCTTTTTGCGTCTTTTTGTATGCTGTCGTCAGGTTCTTCGCCACATATTCGGCAGTCCTTGCTCTCGGTCAAGCCAAGGTTGAATAGATGTGCCTAAAGGGTCGTGTGTCTGGTGAGGAGACCGATAGTGGATCTAATGTTCTTCTTGCTTATGTCAAGTATGGCCTTGGTTTTCTTAGGAAGTGGTTGCTCCATTATGACCTTTAATAGCCGACCCTTAATAGCTCCTTTCGTGAAAACGCCATATGTTTGCCATGATGTTTTGGGCGTTTGCATACCACTCGCATCATACTATTTCCCATTCCTTGGCTTCTGAATGTCATGCGGCCGGGGCGTGCGATCTTGAACGGGTGTTTCTATAGTATACGGCAGCGGCGGCCAACCTTTGCGTGTAATGTGCCACTATTAACCCCTCAAGCCCCGATTGGCCGATATCGGCCACAACACGATTCAGCGTGACACCCCCGTTTTAATTTTATTTTTATTTGTTTTAATTTATTATGTTTTATTATGTTAATATGTTTCATTTTAATTATGGGTACAGTGGTTTGTCAGTAATTAATGTTTTGGTGAGACAGTGTCGTAATTCAATTTTTTTTACTAATATTTACTAAAAAATTTTGGGACAACAACTTGTCAATCGGCTGAGGGGCCGAGGCCTGAAGGGTTAAGATACTTTCTTCTCAGGCGTACCACTAAAAGTGGTAGAGGGGGGAAGGGGGGGGGGGGTTATTACATTACCGGCCTACCAATCGACGAGTAGAGTATTGTGAACGCGCTAAAATAGCATTTTGCTATAAAAGTGACAACCGTTCATTTTATATTCCGCTCCAACTTATTGCCCTGTTTCACTTAGTTCACGAAGAAACGCAATCGGGCCCATTGTGGTATGGTTTCATAGCTATTAGCTTAATATATCAATACAAATTCGGTGTCGGGTCATCCGGGTCATCCTATTTCCCGAAATCTGGCGTATTTTGATTTATTTTTACGGGCAAATTTAAGTATGGTGAGTGCCGCGCACGTTGTTTCAATGAATGCCCCCCCCTCCCCCATCCGAACCCAGATTCTGGATACGTACTGTCCGCGCTCAAACTCCGAGGAATCGGGGGCTGGGGGGAACGACGCTTCATACTCCGCACTCTCCCAGTAGTACTAGTACTAGGAGAGTGGGAGCTAATGAGCCCTGTTGCAGTTAGGCCACTAAGACCCATGCGTCTAGGGCCAGCCTAACTCACGGGTCAACACCCATCCGGCAGCCTCCACGCAGAAGTGCGAGCCCAGGCAGGACTGTGGCCTATGGGCCAGTTTCTCCTAGGAATCCACCTTTGGGCACTCCTGGACGGTTTGCGCACCATGCGGCGTCAACCAATCAACTGTGCACTCCGACTGATAGCCGGGGAGTCTGGACACGGATTTATTTCCTATAGAGCGGGGGTAGTTGTTAGCCTTACGGCAACTGCTCTTGAAACGCCCAATCGGCTACCCAATACCGGGTGAAGAGCCTGGCAAAGGATGCCGTGTCCGCGGTAGATTCGGTAGACACCGAATCACCGCTACGTTAGGGAGAGGACAGCGCAAGCGACCTCGGACTTGTGACCAGTCGGGAGGCCGGAGAAATCTGGGCGAAACGTCGTAAGCGTTGGACCCTGGCGGGTTCGTGGTTTTTGCTGGACGGTAGATTTGTATCGTCCACAAAGTCTTCTACGCTCACCTCGCGGGAGATAGAACGATCATAATCGTTTAAACTTCCTGAGGTGACAGGTTCGCCCGTTGTAGTCGACAAACCACAAAAAGTACTGGTAGTAGAGCGCGAGGTATGGAGCGACAGTCGAAGGTGGCGTAATCCTCCCGCTTCCCCAGCCCTCGATTCCTCGAAGTTTGCGCGCGGACTGTACCTGTCTGCGTGGCACTAGTGGCATAGGTTGGCACGGGTTGGCCACCGCTGGCACACGGCAACCGGTCACGACTGACGGGCTTATAATAGACAATCGCTGGCCATTGCCAGTCATCAGAGGCCGCGATCCGCCCAATTGGACTCTGATTGCAGAACGTCTCAAAGCGAATCAATTTGTCTCAATCTGCCGACCGCGGCGCTATATTAATTTTAAAGACCAAAATCAACATTCCGTATTTGTTTGCCGCTCCGCCTCAGCTCTAATTAAGCTCCGCACTTGAAAACAACCAGACCGTCCACGGAAACTCTGCCTTTTACTTTCCCGGCAGAGGGAAAGTATTGTGAACGCACTTCTGTGTGTCTGTATGTGTGTTTATGTGTGTATTCCTCCACGATAGCGACAAAAACGCGTCATCTGATTAAGCTGAAATTTGGCATGCAGGCATCATTTTATCATGTCAAGAGTTAACAAGTAAATATATTAAAAAGAATAAAAAAACACGACTGCCCTTACAGAAAGTGATCTATTGTATTAATATTTTTATTACGGTATTTGTTATGAAATATTTGTCATTTATGTTTATATCCACATTAATTATATACGTCTATATTTCCGGAATTCAATCAGACCTTTCATTTGACAATAAACACGACATATTTATGTTAATTTATTGGCATTTGGACAATTGGATATTTAGACAACTACTTACTTGATATTAGGAGAGTTAAGGAACCCTATGGCACTCGGGATGACAATGATTTTAACAATACTACATACTTCTAAATCGGTTCAAGGGTTTTGAAGTTATGGTAATATTGAAAATATTGAAAAATATTTATTTGCAGCTGTTGTTATAAATAACATATCAGGTATCCTCAGGATATCTCTTATCCTGGTTTTCAGGACACACCTATTAATTATTGGTACATATATGATTTTAAAATAAAATAACCAAATCAAATAAATCGTAAAATAAAAAATCCAAATAATCATAATCAAATAAATACACAAATCGAAATAATCAAAATCAAAATATTTAACATCAAATGATATTAAAAGAAAATAACCTAATTAAATAAATTTTAAAATCTACATATAAAAAATCAAAATACTCAAAATCAAAATATTTAAAATCAAATAATCATGTTACAAATTTATAAATAAACGAAGGCAATAGTAATAACCAAATTAACAAATAATTATTTTAAATAATTATTATAAAGACACGGAATACATATATTGATAACCCTGAACACTTTACACTCTTTTTTTGTTGGGCATTCGTGTAAATGTGACTGAAATCTGTCCACCAGGGGGCGCGCACTAGTCATACTTGAATATCAAAATATTGGACTTATAGACTTAAAATTGGGTACACAGATGCGTCGTTGGGTCGAAACCACATTGTGAAATTTTGGTTGGAATATCTCTTATACGAGCGACCATTTTTTTCACTACATCATATTAGAAAATAACCATTTTAATATCAATGATATACAAAAGAAATACTACATTTGCGATCATAAACACAACCACTATCGGAGGGCGGTTGACAGGGAAGGGGGATTTGCAAGGGGGGGGGGTTGTCTGCTTGCCGGGAAAGTCTTAGGGTGACACAACCGATTTTTAAGATATGTCAGGGGTCAGCGAACCGGGGTAAATTATCCCAACTTAAAGGTACAAATGCAAATCTTGGGGGTAATGAAGCTATTAAGGAATCATCCAAATAATATTGCACAAACTCAGAAAGCGGTTCTATAATTATTATTGTACTGAACCTGACTCAAAAAATATTTTATTTTATTTATTTCAGGAAATTCACAAAAAATGCTTTTTATAAAGGACCGGTCGATTATAAAAACCCAAAAATTAACCCAACGATAACAATAAAAACATTCAATTATTAGTGCTATCTGTCGCATTTTTGTTATGTCGATAACATCACGGAAAGAATACCATTATAATCAATGATAATACGGAGATATAGATACCTTCTATTTATATCTCCGTCTTTCTGAACATTAACGCGCGTAATCATTACGTATTGAAATCTGTATACCAAAATAAAAATCGGTTGTGACACCCCAAGACTTTCCCGTCAAGCAGACAACCCCCCACTCCGCGCGCCAAACCCCTTAACCCCCCCCCCCAATTATATGACTAGTGAGCCGATTTTTACAACTTTTAACTCTTGCCATGACCAAATGATGCCTTCATACCAAATGTCAGCTCCAAATAGGATTCAGCGTTTGGGCGCTATCGTGGAGGAATACAGACAGACACAAAAACAGACTTCCGTCTGGAAATCGTCCAGCCCGTCTCAGGGGGATCAAAATGGACATTTCCGTCTTCATCTCGATTTTTTTAGCGCGGTAACAATATTTTCCCACTTTGTGAGGTGGTGGGCCGGGATCAACTAGGGTTGTCGACTACAGCGGGCGAACCCGTCACCTCAGGAAGTTTTAACGATTAGTCGTTCTATCTTCCTGGAGTGAGCGCAGAAGACTTGGACAAAACAGTCCACCGTCTAACTCCGCCACAAACCCGTAAGAGGCCAACGCCTTAACTGCGAGATAGCCAGGAGTGTTACCTAGCAGGCTTACACTCACGCCCTTACTTTCAATTGTGACCAGATTACTCCAGTCTCTCGATTGGTTACGAGTTCGAGGTCGCTTGCGCGGTCCTCTCCCTTACGAAGCGGTGAAACGGTGTATACCGAATCTATCGCGGACCACGGCATCCTTTGCCCGACTGTTCACCCAGGATCGGGTAGCCGATGGTCGTTTCGAGAGCAGTCGCCGTAAGGTCCGCAACCACCCCCGCTCTATAGGAAACAGTACTGCTTCCAGACTCCCCCGACTGTTAGTCAGAGTACCAGAGTCGATTGGCTTACGCCGCACGGTGCGCAGACCGTCCAGGAGCGCCAGAAGGTTGATTCCTAGGGGAAACTAGCCCTAAGGCCACAGTCCTACCCAGGCTCGCACTTCATGCGTGGAGGCCGTCGGATAGGTGTTGACCCGTGAGTGTGACCAACCCTGAACAGAATGGGTCTTCGTGGCCAACTCAGCAAGGGCCCATTAACTCCCGGGTGGGCCGGGATCGGTGGATAAGGTTGTTCACTTGTTGAACCGATGCCTCATGCGTATGCACGGCGGAAGCTATCGCCTCTCAGATGGCGTCTCTTCGCCGCCATGCGGTTGAGGCGTTTTCATCATCTCATTGCATGCAATTGCGAGTGGGTATGACGCGATCTCTGCACGCGCGACACGGACCGCGGCATTGTTAGCGTTTTTCCTCCATCTGTTCTATACGAGCGCCTCGCGCACGCGAAACGTCAGCGTCACGCCACACGCCTCCACATTTTTTTATCTTCTTATCGCATACTATCTCTATGAAAATAATATACGTAATTATAATTACTTAAGCAGGTATCTCAGGTGATTTGGGTTGAAGTTTCCGGAATGGAAATGGAGACCAAAAACGGATAATCCTTCAGCAATGTCGGTAACAAACTTCCATGCGGTCGCATTACAAACGATTTTTGTTAAATTAATGGATAATCCTAATACAATTCAAAGATTAAGAGGACAAGTCCTTAGATACAAATATCATATTGTAAAATGCATGGGTCACCGCTTGGGTTACCAGATTTGCTTGGATTACTGACCGGCCGACCAACCGACCGACCGACCTACCGACCGAGCGACCAACCGACCCACCGACGGACTGAACCTCCGACCGACCTACCGTCGCAAAACGAAGTTAACAGCTGTCGAGAATATCAATCAGAAATTTTTAGCCATGATTACGATTGAAACTAATCAATCGTTAGTCACGATTGACTCGGTTAGTCGTTAATCACGATTAACCTTTTCAATCGTTAGTTATCAATCGTTAGTGTGAATAAATTCTGAGGCCGTACACGAAATTTTGCGCATTTCGTGAATTTACGTAATTTTGCAGACCTGAATTTAAGGTTAAAATACTGTATTTCTATAAGTTTTATTGCAAAACATAAAAGATCATTTATATTATTGTCTAATGAGTGAGCTACTTTTTTGAAAATTATTATAGAATATTGATTAATTGACCTTAAACCGGCGACTGTTTGTGAATTTTTGCTGTAAGAGGTTTAGAATATAACATATTTACAAATCGTTTTGACATCTAAACGGTATAAAAAAAATTACAATGTATTGTTGTGAAAGTCCTCTATAAAATAAGTGAATCACTTTTTACTACTTTCATATAAAATTGTTGATAAAAAAAATATTTAACTTTGTCAAATTTTTTAGAAAATGGGCGAAGAAATGCTTTTGATTTTGGCCTTTTAGAACTCTCGTTCATAAAATAAAAACAACAGAAATAAACTTTAGTTCAATATAAATCCATTTCCTCAAAAAAAAATGCAAAACATTAATTAAAATTGGCAATAAAGTCTTTTAAAACAATCTAATTCTCGCGTTATGATACTCGCCTATGATACGATTCACGCCTCAATTCAGCTAGTCCCCGCCGAGCGCTTCCAAAGGGTGGACGTATCTCTTTGGCTTCGAAAATCCTACCTACCTATAGTTATATTATAGCATTGATTATAGAGGTATCACGGCTCACATCGATTTCGTACACGGCCTCTTAAGCTTAACGTTGCGGATATTTAAGTCAGATAATTTACTAATTAGTTATATCTAAATAATTAGCGTCCGTAGAGACGACAGATTGACACCGGTTCTCCTCTTTGTTACCGAAGTTAAGCAGCGGCGGGCGCGGTCAATACTGGGATGGGTGACCGCCTGAGTGTTTGACTGCGTGATGCTACAAATGCCCACCTAGAAGATGGTGCCAATAAACAACAAGGCGGATTCCACGAAAAATCATATGCCTTGTGGGTAAAAAAAAATCGAAAGGACTATTCAATATTTTATTTGTTTGTTTGTGTTTACTCTTTATTGTGAATTTGATAATGGGCGGGCTTATTATCATACGGCAGTCTCTTCCAACCCACCTTACTATGTGTTTATATGTATGTGGGCGTAAAACATACGTTTAACCCGTCTTACGCCAACAGTGCCTAAAGGCACTTTGTGTCGTTTGACAGATCCGCGCGTAACCGTTTCGGCCGGCGCCCATATATATTATATCAATATATAATATACACGACTAACAAGATTAATTACTAGGTAACAGGAGGAAATTCATAAAAAAAGTATATTTTCAGTATTAATCTACAAAATCGACCACAAAATTGCGGCGCAGTTTCTTGCGCTCGAAGGCTGGCTTTCGAGCGCGGTTGTGTGTCTTATTGCATTCGATCGACAGAAGTGAAATGCCATTCCGTTAACTTTATCCTAGCGGAAAATGGTTACTCAGCCGGGAATCTAACCCGGAAACTTACAATGTAAGATCAGGCGACCTAACCACTATGCCACCGTGTGTTTACTTGATGGTTTTATTTTAGGGTAGAAATCAGAGGTTATTATTTTGTTTTATCGTACTCATAATGTTAGTTTTATGTACAGTTATACAACATCAAGAGTAAAAGAATCCACTAACGTATTTGTCGATGAAATCATTTCAAATATCACTGGGTTATGGAAAAACCCACTCACACATAAAGAATTTAATTATTATTATTATTTATTCCATAGCCGGCGATTGGGGAGGGGGTCGCCCTCGCAGCCTTTAGGCTGCTGTCGATGCCGCTGGATCTCGTACTCCATTCATGATTCGCTTCCATTCTTGACGATTTTTTGCCACGTCTCGAGCATCCCTAGTAATCCACTTAAGCAGTAATCAAAATTAAAAAAATATTAAAATGATCCGATTTGACATTTTACTTTGTGAATCCATACTGACATATCGCTCAGAATTTACAGTTACTACAAGCCATTTTCATCACAAAAAAGTAAAGACCAACGATCCTTACTCTCGACAATGCTCACCAAACAGTTACACGTTCCGAATGAAAGGGCTTGTCAAGAAGGTCTCTGGTATTTTTAGCAATCCAGTACGCATGTTTTGTTTATTCACGCACTCAGACTAGTGAAAATGTGCCTCGTCACTAAAGAACACTAAAGAACAGAACACAAGCGCGTCGTGAGGCAAGTTTTTTTACCGAGCGACAAAATCGCGTTCGTTGAATTCTTGCACCACAGCACAGCCAACTTTTAGGGATGGCCATGGAGGTCATCGTGAAAAATTCGCCTCACAGAACATCAGAAAGTCGAAAGTACACTTAAGAGCGAATAAAACGCAAATGCATACATTTTCAACAAGAAATAAAATACTTGAAAAATACAAAGTTTGGTAAAATTTTTTGAATGCAGATTCAAAGTCTATGTCTACGCCTATATCTAATGGTACCTTTTTCTGCCTAAATCGAGCCAACAAAGTACTTTCTGTTGGTCAACGTCCAAAGTGTACGTTTTTTTGTGAATTTGGCAGCTTCCGAATTGGTGATAAAAATCGAATTAAGACCGCATAATATTTTGTCATAATATACAATCTCTAAGTACAATATTTCAAGATGACAATATTTTGAGATGAAGTATGACTAGCGGGCCCTCTGGTCGACCGATTTTAACCAAAATCTCATGTCAATGCCTGCATGCCAAATTTCAGCATAATCGGATAAAGCTTTTGGGCGCTATCGTGGAGGAATATATATATATATATATATCTTATCTTATCGATGGCTAAAACATTCCAAAAACATCTTTAATACGCGACCTCGGACTTTATTTAGATACAAAGCTTAAATACAACGACCACATAGATAACATAGTTCTTAAGGCAAAGAAAATGTTAGGATTTTTGTTTAGAGTATGCAGACCGTTCAGTGACACCCTCGCCTTAAAAATACTGTATTACGCATATGTCAGAAGTATCTTAGACTTCGGATCCACTATATTATGGTCACCGATATATGCTACATCTGTCAACAAGGTTGAGGGCGTCCAAGAGCGTTTCTTGCGATACCTAAATTGGCGCGAGCACACGAACTTTGAAACATATGAGGAACGAGCGGATTACTTTAAGGTTGCACTGCTCTATAATAGACGGACCATAACCGACATGTCTTTCCTATATGACATCCTTCATGGTTTAATAGACTGTCCAGCTTTAACTGAGCGAATTTCCTTGAGAGTGCCCCCAGAAGTACCCGAGTTTCTCGTTTGTTTCACGTGCCCGGATGCAATACAAGCCACTTCAGCAACTCTACTATGATACGGTTACTCAGCTCTTTTAATAACAGGTTTAATGACCTTGACATTTTTCCTCTGGACAGGAAGCCTTTTCTTCACACAGTCGAAGAAAAGCTCAGGAACGATAATTAATTAAAATATGTGTGTATGCATGTTTATATGTATATATATATATATATACATACATATACAATGTATTTATGTGTGTATGCATGTTTATATGTGTATATATATATATATATATATATATATATATATATATATATATATGTCAATAGTATACCTATGTATGGCCATTTATGAACGTATAATTATTACATATTATTATAGTGTTATAACAATCCCTCCCTTTTATTTCCATTCCCATATTGTACTTATACATTCAAATTTAGAAATGCTTCTTTTTCCTTTTTTCTTAAAAAAAAGGTTATAAAATTATTATCTTTAAAATAGGTGCTTTGTATTACTTGCTAATTTGAAATGTATTAATGGCTATATTAATGTTAATTTATAAAATGTTCATTTATAAAATGAATATGCTGTATACATTTAGCTAATAAAAAAAATAACAAAATAAAAAAATACACACACACACACACACAGACACAGACGTGCGTTCATAATACTTTCCCTCTGCCGGGAAAGTAATAATTGTGTAAAAATGTTATGAGTTTGCGATTGTATTGCTCTCATGTGTAAAATATAAGGAACCACCCTCGGCTTACAGCGCCTCACTTTACGGCGCCTCGTTTAAATCAGCAATTTCGTTGCCGCATCCTATACAAGTCGGCTATTGTCGTAACAAATAGTCGTAATGGGCTTCCATTGAACTTGGCGCAGTACTCGCATATTCAGAGGTCGCGCATTTCACGTGGGCGTCGAGCCGCTCGTTTGTATTTCGGAACGATAAATCCAATACATTGTCACACGTTTAAACCACGACACGGCTAAGTAAGTGATTCGATTACTTTTTTGTCTGGTTTATTAGGTGCTTTACGAGCGTGTGGGTAGGACGCTTTTAATCTCGCGTTCACGGAGAGATTGAGCTATTCAGAATCATGAATTACGCTTATTTCGTTTCGTAGTGACATTATATAGGTGGCTTAAAATAACATTGACATATATTTTCGCGAATAATTTTATTAAATTGGGAGAGTTTTACTTTACAATGTGATATCAACGTCCAGAAAGGGTACTCACACGCTGCTGTGAGCTTTACAACGCCCTCTTAAATAGTATTGATATATTTAATAATTCCATTACCACTTATAAATACTTTGTAAATAAAACCCTAGCCATTACAAAAACTGACAATTTTTAGGTATTTTATTCATGATTATTACTATTATTATACTTTATATACGCTATTATTACTAATATATACATTTTTTCACTCCACACCCACTCACTCAACATGCTCCCAAACACACATGAACACACACACACAGACACACATCGTAAACGAAAGCTTCTTATGTAGTAATACAATTTTAGGTATTTTAGTTGTATTATGTTGTTAAATGTTTTTTTCTGTAATTTCATTGAAATCCATAATCGGTTTTATGTTTAAGTAATCTATAGTTTCATAATGTAATTTACTGTGTTATACTGTGTGATTTCTAAATAAAGAATAAAGAATAAATAATAAAATTGGCACTTCCTGACCAAGAAAACTGATTAGTCCTTAAAAAATCCTCCTTTGGCTTTGATGCACAACGCCTGGTGGCATAGTGGTTAGGTCGCCTTATCTTACATTGTAAGGTCTTGGGGTCGATTCCCGGCTGGGTCACAATTTTCCGTTGGGATAAAATTAACGGAATCGCATTTCAATTCTGTAGATCGAATGCAATAACAAGACACACACTTACACTAATGTTACACGCACACATACATATATACACTTCATAGTAGGGTTGGTTGTAAGAGATTTTCTTATGACAATAAACCCGCCCATTGTGAAATTTTACAATAAAGGCTACAAACAAACAAACAATATTCCTTATTCAAAAGTAAGGGTGACTTCGCGATAAGCGACAGTCGGTTGTTAAGGCGAAAAAACTTGCATAGAAACAAAGTAATAAACTAGATGTACTTCTCAGGGGTTACGTATTCTTTGACTTTGACAAAATTTTGAATTCCTATTTTACTATGTGGATTATAAATTCAATTTTAAATCGCTTCATTTATTGGTCGGTCCAACTCACCGGTCAACAAACTTCCGATAGCCTTCAAGTAGAAGTTCGAGCCTGGGTAGGACTCTGCCCTGTGGGTCAGTTTCCCCTGGGAGTCGTTCTTCGGGCGCACCTGGACGGTTTCCGTTCCGATTCTCCTGGTTTCTACCCCCTCCGGCACCCCGTGAACCGTTTATTTAAACATAGAAATGTCAACAATTCACTTACTATCTAACATTATAAAATATACAAGTTTTAGCTTACGTACTAAAGTTATAAACAGAGTAAAGAAAAAAAAGGAAATAATTATAATTTTGTAGGTTGAATGGTAGGCGATGAGATGGTGAATCCATGCTACTGAGTGGTCCCGGGTTCCAGCCGATCCCGCGTAAACAGTCGGGCAAAGGATGCCACGGTCCGCGATGATTCGAACAGAACCGCCGCTTACATTAGGTAAAGAACCGCGCAAGCGACCTCGAACCCGAGACCAGTCGGGAAGACGTTGGACTCAGACGGGCCAGTTGGCGTAGCTAGATAGTGGATTGTCTACGTCTCTATGTATCTAATATCGTTAAAACTTCCTGAGGTGACTGGTTCGCCAGTTGTAGTTGACAGCTCTAGGTCTCTACGTTCATCCCATGGTTGAAAGAACGATCATATATCGTTATACCATCCTGGGGTGACGGGTTCGCCCATTGCAGTTGACACCCTCCCACTGTGCCGATCGAGGGCGCCGCACCTTGGCGTGGATAGGCCAGGCTATACTCATATATCTATAGTGTGTGACGTATCTGTGGTGCTACATATCCGACGGAAAAGATAAACGCGTCCAAATACAGTGTCAAAATATTGTTGAAGGAATTCATTTGTGTTGCGCGCGCGACGTGTCGGCGCACGCGGTCGGATCAACAACCTTCCGTTGCGCCGGGCGGCCTTCCTCCTCCCCCCCCCCCCCCCCACTCGTTGGATCTCATGGCCTCAGAAGCCGAAGCCTGTCGGGTCACATGTGAACAATTTAAAAAAAAATCGACACGGTCGTTTTGGCGGCAATCTACTGAAGCGGCTTGCTGCTGTGTTACAAGGAAAACACATGTAGTAAATTGTAGATGTGAATTGTAGACAATCAAAGTTACTGCCGAGTAGTTACGATACCTAATGTCACTTGTGCAGATGGGCCACTAAGGCCCACATCTCGTTTTTAGGGTCGGCTCAACTCGCAGTGCAGCGCCTATCCAGTGGCATCCTCGAATGAGAGACCCCGGGAGGACTCTGTGACCCAGGCTTCGGCTGGTAGATCAGTTCCGCTGAGGATAGCCCTCGAACGCTACTAGGCGGTGTGCGCGTCTGCAACGGGCGAACCCGACACCCCAGGCTGGTATAACGATATATATCGTTCTTTCAACCGTGAAGTGATTACGCAGACTTAGGGACAATACAGTCTACAGTCTAGTTTCACCAGCATGTCCGTAAGAGGCCAACGCCTCACCGCGAGGCACTGGGAGTGAATACAGCGGGCCGACCTCACGCCCTTGCTACTAGATTATGCCAGATTTCTCCGTCCCCCAATCTTGTCTTGGGTTCGAGGTCGCTCGCTCGGTCTCTACCTGACGTAAGCGGTTATTCAGTTTGAATATTTTGCAGATCGAAGCGCCTCGGGATCGATCGCCATAGTCACTCGAGATCGGGTGGCCAACGGATCGATTCGTGGATAGATGACGTCAGATCGACAACTACCCTCTGCTGTCATAAGAAACATACACCTCCAGACCCCATATTTATTAGCCGGATGGGCATTCAATATCTAGCAAACCGGATGGTACACCAACCGCCCAGTTCCGCCTGAGGTTTTCCCCCGAATCCGCGATCTTCTGATCCCAACCCCCTCCGACTGCAGGATTACAGCCGTGGCAGAAGCTCACAGAGGCCTGATAGGGTAAGCCTTCCTAGGAGGAGGCTACTAGATAGGAGTTGAACCGTGAGTTGGGCAGACCAGATGACGTAGAGTTTGGCAAACACCACCCAAGCACAGTAAGAGTACTCCCGAGCGGCAGGGCGATTCGGCGATAGGGTGCGAGGGAGCAGAGCAGAGGGATACGTCTCGACGAATGCCTCTGGTTGGCGTCACGCGCGGTTTGAGGTTGGTCAATTTCTCGAACCTTTGCATATCTGCGTCGGCCGGATAGCTGCCATATGCGAGCCCTTAGGACTCGTGACGTCGCTCGCTTCGATTTCAATGTTGTCTGTATACTGTGACCCAATCTACAGGGAACCAAAAGGAATCGTAGTTGTGTGTACAGGTTACAATAAGCAGCTAAACGTCCGTATACGCTCGGGCTCTGGGCACGCGGAAGCCTCCAACCGCTCGACTCCGAGTGACTCGTATGGACTCGGGGCTGTTCGGCGGCCGGTTTCGTCCCAACGACCGCCGCCGGGGGGTACTCTGCTAATACGTGCTCAGTCGCCGACTGCTCTGCACACTTTGGGGGCCCAATTACTGTCGTAAATCCGAAAACATACGTCAACGGCACGAACATCTCGCGGTCATTGTTGTCATGTCGTGTTTGGCGTGTGACACACCGGCGGATATATCCTGGGAAAGCCGATCCGTACGCAAATATGTGGGCGTCACACAGGCTCGGGATCTACTGGGGGTCGGAGAGGGGGCGGCAGGGTTAACCCGGCATTACACGCGCCAAAATAGTTACAACAGTACACGCGCGCGGTCTAAGAGTCCGTGTATGAGATTTCGATATATGCACTCTAATACAATTATTATTATTATTGTATTATATAACTTAAAAACTGGCCGTTTAGATCAGACTAGACCACCAGGCAGTCTCTAAATTATCAAATGAGGCCTAGATGGCCAAAAGCTGTAAATTTAATGTAAAGCAATTCAGAAATAATATTACAAATTATCTATACTAATATTATAAAGAGGTAAAGTTTGTGACGTTGTAGGAAGTAATCTCTGGATCTACTGAATTGATTTTGAAAATTCTTTTACCAATAGAAAGCCACGTTATTTGTGAGTGTGATAAGCTATATACTAATCCGAAAAATTAAAAGACTTTTTCGTGGTAGTCGGATTTGCAAAGTAAGTCGGAGAAAAGCGGTCGAACGAAAACGTTTCTACCTAACGCTGCCTTAACGATGAGAGATATATGATTAACTTATAGAGAAAAGTTGTAGAGCTTGATAATGCCTACAAAAAAGTCAAAGACAGCATGTGTCTAACTTTTATATTTAAGTCACAAAAAATAGTATTTTATATTAAAAAACTAATTTAAATCTTGAGGTCAAGTTTATTGGTCATATTATCAACAATTATGAATTCTTATCAAAATAAGTAAATGTATCGCCTCAAGTGTTTAAAACAAAAGACTTTTCCCTTTTACTGGTTATAATTTCCCTTTTACTGCATCAATAGTTAAAGAGATAATACGCTCACAAGAAGACAGTCACAAATAACGGTATTATAGTCAAATTGGCACGCAAATACATACATACATATGCAGTAAAAATATAAGCCTTCTTTTGGCAGTCAGGAAATAAATATAACACTCAGTACTAACCGAACCACACTCATAATTTCATCACAGGTAAAAAGTTTTACCGCTCAACGAAAAGGGCACGGGTCAGCTATTAAATAATATTACACAACTAGAAATTTAATTCCATTATTAAACGATGTTTACTGTCAAATTAAGCAAATAAAAGCTTATGCTTGGGCGGAAACGTGTGACACACCGAATGCGTTAAAAAAATAAAAGGTGAAGGGTAATTTCATTTCAGGCGATATACTACCTGAGAAAAGTACCTGAAATGGGCGGATTAACGAAGAAATAGTTGGGGTCACTTTTGTAAGGTTTAACCCATAAAAATCCGGCGTTGATAAAGCGTCAGGCTCAGATTCTATGTGCGTATGCGCCGACAAGCGGGCGGACACTAGACGTTCGATCGTAGCGCTATTACAGTAAAACTGTCTTTCCGCAGTGTATAAGAGTGTTAACAGTATATTTACCGTAACTCACAGCGCTCTCGCGTGTTAATCAATAGTAATTAATTTAGGGCCTAAATAAAAAAAAATGTGGCTAAGCGCGACGCTAGAGAATTAACCAGTCAATATAATTAAATTAAAACAAAACATATGTACTCACCGCTTACATTGTAGTAGTGATCGCGCCTGGAATTTTTCGAAATCAGATTTAAGCCTGAATGTTCAAGACAATGAGCAATTGAATCTAAATTAGAAATTGCTTCGTTATCTAGGGATTCGTTTTAAATTAGTGCTTATATTTAAAAAAAACATGAAACAAAAGTTCATCAGATACGGTCGTTTCCAGGTATCATGTCGTCTTAATACATAGTTAAAATGAATAAAAAGAAGATAACAGCAAAGAAAAAATCAAAATCAGAAATAAAAAAGTTTGAATAATAACTAAAAATAAGACCACTCAAAAATAGTCACAGTTATCAAAGAGTTACAAAGTATTTAAATTATTTAAATGAATGCAGAAACCTTTTTAGAATTTTGGTTACTGCTTCTACATTACCTGTTTGAGGCCCGTGTCGGGAGACCCCCTGAGATGTTTATTGAGGCAGAAAATTCAAAAGAGCGTTCCGTTTGTATGGGGAAGACGCCGAAGACGCTTATTAATAACGATCACGTAATCACATTTACCGAGGATAAATTAGAGACAAATGTTAAATTTACGTTTTCTATAAATCTATATAAACCAATGAGTAAAAAGGGATCAACTTTAAGAAGCCATATTGATGGGGATTTATGACTTGTTTGTTTTTTTTTTTGAAAAACATTATTGCACACACAATAGATTACACTTTGTTGGGCCTATCGCTAATTGCCAATATCTTACGACCATACCGTCAGGGTCCAGTATACCAGACAGTAGCTTCTCTTAGAAAAACATTGAAATCAAAGCGAATACGTCACGAGTCGTAAGGGCTCGGATATGGTCGCCAGATGTCCCGCTACTCGGCCCACGCAGATAGCCAAACGCTCGAAATTGTCGCCAGCCTTTACCTGCGCGTAATGCTAACCGTTCGAGTTCATCGGGACGTACCCCTCTGCCCACATTCCTCGCACCCTGTTCCCGCAATGCTCTGTAGCTCGAGAGTAAAGCTACTGATTGGTGTACTGTGGGTATAGTGATTAAACGTAGGCAAATTAATATATAACAAGTGTGATTTTATAAAGTAGTGGTCATAATAAATGAGTACAGTTCATAATAAGCATATTAATTAAGATAAGACAGAAATTTAAACAGACAAGTCAATTCAATTTTGAAGGGAGGAATGGGTTATAAGAACGTACTTAGACGGATGTTACAAGTTCAATCTGGCATCATTTCAGTCCGTGACGTTTGTCAGACTGACGCAAAACTGATCGTTTATCGCGTTGGCTGATGGACTGAACTGATGGATTTTTAAACCATCAGTGCGAGCCCGGGTAGGACTCTATGCATGGCCTGCATGCATAGAGTCCTACCCGGGCTCGCACTTCTGCTTGGAGGCTACCGGTTGGGTGCTAGGGTTTCCGAGTAAGGACGGCTCGATGTTGACAGTCTGTGGCGGCCATGTTGTTTTGGCGGCGTCTGTCAAACCTATTGCTTATTATTCAGTCACTGATGCCAAATCACCATGGCAAGTTACACGGTTTAGCAGCACGTTTAAACTTTATCATCGAAATGAGCGTTTGTTAGTGCATTGTTATCTCTTACGAAGGTGCCGTGAATTGGCCACCAAGATCGTGCGATTTGACACCGCTAGACTTTTTCTTTTGCGGGTGTTCTGAAGTCGTAGGTCTGTGCCAATAAGCCATAACCGATCGATGCCCTCAAATTTAACATAACCCAGGCCATCGCTTAAATTCAGTCGGTTTTCATAGAAATCGGAGTCATTGAAAATTGGACCTCTCGGATCCGTGCAACCGTGCGAAACCGTGGCGGACATTTGAACGATGTCATATTCCATACGTGGGCCTTTCAAAAAAAAAACGGTAATATCTCACCCACAGCTTGTTTTATTGCACAGATTGTCAATATCCACCTGCCCTTATTAGAAAACCCTGTATTTATTAAAGAATGTTTAAGGGAATTAACCAGTAGAAAAAAATATTTTTTTAGCAATATTTGTTTGCTGCTACAGTGAGTGAATCACAGAGGGCTTATAATATGTAACCGGGCTCGCATGCTTTAAAACCATTATTTTAGATATACAATTCATATTTCTTCTTCGGGTACTCTGTAAAGAGAAATACGCCACAACAGTTCCTGGTTATTATATAGATCAATTAAATCATTAGAAAAATTAAAAACACGAGGGCTGTTATAGAAAGTGAACTATCGTATGTATTATTGTGAAAAGCACGCTTTTGAGATAATTATGTTCTTCGTTAAAGCAATTATCGTTGAAACAAAATTCAATTTAAGGACGCTCCGTGACGCGTTGACGCGTGTTAGCTCTATAAACATTCAGTGCTTAAAGACGATTGCACATTGTGAGTTAGTCGGCGGGCTTTGTCCAAGGCCCGTGACGTCTTTCGCTGGACAATCTCCCCTTCGTGGGGCTTGACTTGAGCCGGGCTAAGTGTGGCGTCACAAGGCTGCCGCCCTGCGGCTGGTATCTCGTGACAATCGCGCGCCACTCGTGACGCTTTATATAGCCTCGCGCCGACCACCGCCGCCGCAATCAAGGTCGGTGCTCAAGAAATAAACGTTTTTTTTATTTAATATTTGTGGTTTAAGTATTTATCCATATAGATTTTTTTATCTTAATTTATTGTCATGTGGGCAATTATTTATTCGAAATTTGGAAGGTACCCTAATGACACTCGGAATGACATAACGATTTTAACAATACCACACAATTCTAAATCGGTTCAAGCGTTTAGAAGTTATGACGGAATAAAGAAACGGAAAACTTACATACATGAACCTTGAACACATTACACTCCTTTTTGTTGGGCAGTTGTGTAAAACGATATATATTTGACGAGTCAGCCCCCCTTCAAAGGCCACTTCCAAAGTTAATATTTATACTCGTGTCATTATAATAAGCAATACTTTTGAATTCATTTAGTTTTTGTTCATATTAAGTATTAATGGTATTACGATAATTAAAATCCATATTAGATAAGTCCCTTTTATCTCGGCGAGTCTCGTATAGCGCGATTTACGCGTCCGAATCGATTTTAAAACGGCCTAGTAGGATGAGAGCCCACTGTATATCATTGCAAGCCATCGGGCACACCGCCCTAGACCGTGTACCTATATATCTAGAGCGCGCGATGGCGCGCGGGCCAATTACATAGTATACCGTTTTCGTTCGCGCGTCCATCCGCGCGATGAACGCAGAGAAATCGCTATTTGAACGCATGAGAACAACAGTGGTGTAGGTATGTCAGATTGACCTGTTATTGTAGGGCATCGAGTTTGTTCAACCAAGTTCATTGCTTAATATAAGTAGACAGATAAATAATTTATTTCTATTTATAGTATATGGGACTTTCCTAAATGGTCGATAAAACTGTGACAAGCAAGTTTTGGCAATAAAATGACTTGTTTATATTTTTTCTTTTTAGTTTGGTGAATATTAAACATTCTGGAAAAATCTGAATATAATATAAGAAAATTAAAATAATAGAAACAACTTTAAAATGTCACAGCCACGAGTGCGTGAGAATCAAAATAAAATATTTTGAGGCTAGTGTGATAAAAAATACATTCAGAATTTTTCTTTTTGTTAATTTCTAGGCGCAGTTTCAGTTGTCGTCTTCATTCCAAAAATAAATGTTCTCATATTTTTTTCTCTTTGCCTAACTTTTCTGTTCTGTTTTAGAGTGTGGGATATTTTTTTGTCACAACCATGGCACAACAAAAATAAGAGTAAAATTCACTACTTTCTTATCAGACTGTGAATATTCTTTAGTCTATAGACAGTCTTTCAGTCGCCATTTTGACTGATTCAGTTGTCTTACGATTAAAAATGAGATTTGTTAATTTTTGTAATTTTCCTAATATTGTTATTTAGGTTTTTAAAATATTTAGGTCCGAGATATATTACGATGTTTTGACATTTTCAAGTGCGCGGATTTATTTCACGGAATGAAGCGCTGCGAGAGCGCCACACTGGGCGTCATGTCGCCAAAATATTGATGGGATTTGGCTTGGTTTGGTGGCGAAGTTACGCGTGTCGCTTTTTCAGCGCCGCTCTCGCCGGCGGATCAGGTCAAATCTTCAAATCTTGAAACGTGTGGAAGCCCCGAAAGGGACTTTTGTTGCGGTGCGGCGGCTGTTGCTGCTGCTGTCGCTGCTGCAGCTGTTGCTGCTGTGTTCACTTCTTGGCTGCCTTCTTGGAGGGCTTTGTTGGCTTTCTGGTAGGCGGCTTTCTTGGCTTTTATTGGAGATAAGAAGAAGACCCGAAGTACACCCTTATACTGTCATTATTCATCAACATCATCAAGACGTCACCACGCAATCAGAATATTGCAGAAAAAGCGTAAGCTAAAAGAAAGGAGACCCCGAGTGGCCTTCGCATCTGACACCACGCTATAAGAGCCAAACTCAAAGCGATTAGAAACGATCACTATGCGGTTTTCGATATCAAGTAAGGACATGATTCAGTACTAAACAGGCACGCAGTTTTATCCATGTGAACTGTGATTGTGACTTCCACTACTATTTAAAAGAAGTACGTTTTCTTTGACTCAACTCGGTTTTGAGAAAATCAGGACACACCTTTGTAGTTGATTTTCATGGGAACACTTAAACCACATTGGGCTCCCTGACTAAAGGAATCGATTTGATAGCAGCAGTATACCTGCCACACAAAAACATACGGAATTACACGTTCCCCGCGCGAATTAACTGATTGGGTGGCAGTTTTCCTCAATCTGGCGGTCATTATTCTAAATAGCTCGGTTATAGCGTATCTTATTACCTGCTAGACAGGTTATTATTGTCCGTTGAGTTTCAAATTTGTTGGATCAGGGGAATCTTGCGAATGTAAACGGTCAGACGCGAGTCTGCTTAACTTACGATAAATACTTGTAATATGACCTTGATCTCTAACATTAATAAAAAAACCCTAAAACCCTATTACAATGCATTGTAAGAATTCGTTTCAATTGATATTCGGCGAATTGATAGTTTTAAAACAATAATAAAGAAATTATTATTGGGGTTGGGGCATTCTGGAGCGGAGAAAGAACCGACAATCGGTTCTTTCTCCAATCAATTAGTTTTAAATATTATATATATGAAAGATGTCAATATATCTATTGCTATTATTATTATTGTTGTATCTTTAATATATTGTGTATTTTTTAAAATCTCTAAATTATGTTACTTTATTACAGGCCGAGTCAGATTTCTTAGTTTCTCGTCCACATGCTCAGATCACACGTACTGCATTTATTGAACACCAATGCACTGAATTCAATAAAGGATAGAAATCCTAATTTTTAAAGGATTTCTAATCCATTTTGGCTTCAATGCATTGGTGTTCAATAAATGCAATACGTGCGATCTGAGCATGTGGGCGAGAGACCGAGAAATTTGGCGCGGCACATACTAATCTCTACTAATAAACTTTATTTTTAATATGTCACCTCGCAATCTCAAATAAGTCGTAAATTGCACATCTGGGTTACTGGCGTAAGCCTAGTTAGATGTGTGACGTGTCACGGGTTGCATGGGATCGGGATGAATCAATTGGTCGTATTATTTTTATTGAAAATCATTATTTTTCTTTGTATAATCGTAGTTGAAAATATAAGATATGTGGCTGCCAGACAGACATGGTCATTCTCCTAGGCGTTACGTCAAATCGAAAATTTGACTATACGAGGCCTTTCTTACGCTTGTTGGCGCATGCTTTGCGGCGCTTAAGGCGACATGAAACCTCAGAAAAATATCCGAAATGGGCGGACACGCGAAAAATAGGCGGGGTCAATTTTGTAGGGTTTGACCAATAAAACTCCACGATTCGACGTTTGCTCGCGCCACCGACCAGGCACATACTAGACTTTTTATCGCAGCGCTAGCACAGAATAACTATCTTTACGCAGTGGTGGTATAAAGGTGTTAATGGCAAAGCATAGTATTCAGTATTCAATTTATTCATTCAGAATATACAATAAAAGCATGAATTATGAATTAAAGCTAATTATCGCATATTAGAATTCGTCAATTTTATCATAATCGATACAATTTTATCATATAATACAGAATCGTCATATTTAGCGTAACTCTCAGAGCGCTCTCACGTTTAAATTATTTGTATTTAATTTAGGGCCTAAATAAAAAATGTGGCTAAGCGCGACCCTAGAGAATTACCCAGTCAATATATTGAATTTAAAATAAAACACACTCACTGCTTACATTGCAGGAGTAATCGCGCCTAAAAGTTTTCGAAGTCAGTTTAAAGCCTTAATGTCCAGGGCAATGAGCAACTTTTTTGAGTCCAAATTTTAAATTGGTTCCTTATCGAGGGATTCGCTTAAAAACTTTTTTAATAATTAATGCTTATATTAAAAAAAAACTCTTCAAATGTGGTCGTTCCCAGGTATCATGTCGCCTTAAATGAAATTCACTCGATGGCACCCGATTTTAATATGGCAACCGCCAACTCTCATTCGTGTAAATTGCAGGCAAATTGCAGGCGTAAATTAATAATTATTATGATATATATAGCTAGTTAGTATTATAAATGACATTCTATTTGAATAATATTTTTATTAATTTAACTTTTCAGTGCATTTGTTGTGCTGTAATGTTGATTAGTAATAAGCGAATAAACAAATATATAAATTAATGAACATGGCATAATATACAGATTTAAGAGGACAACACAGTTAGTGTAGCAATTTCCATTTCACCATTACGACCATTGTTTAGGCACGAGACCTTTTGTAAGTAATTTTTTGAACACATCTCGTATTTCAAATTCTCAGCATTCTCCGATGCAAAATCCGACAGAAACGCGGCGCCGCGCGAGGCCCACCGTCTCGAATCCTGCGCGAGCTCGACAATATCCTTTCGTCTGCGGAATGTCGGAGGCCAGAATTTGCGCGATCCTGCATTGCGTCGTCGCGTCGTCGCTCTTTTTCTGCTCTCCGCTACAGTCGCATTAGGCAGAGAGGCCCCTGAATGGGGACCAAATGAATGGCTTCGCGAAGGAATTCAACGGCGACCTGAACGCGGTATCCGTTGAATGCGACTGGGACATAGGACATTATTCGGTTCCTTCATTCGCGGCAAAAAATAGTAATCGTCTCTGCAAGAAGAAGCAACAGAAGACAATTTTATTTTAAGCTAATCAAAGCCTCAGAATTTCAAAGACTCTTTATTATATATTCTATCTTTTAATTAGTGATCGATTATTTTCACAAGCTTTTATTTACCTTGCAATGTATGTTAGTATGTTTGTTTAGGTCAAATCTTGCAAGCTGAATTAGATCCACTTCCTCTTATCCAATGAAGTTGAAATTTTACACGTTGATTCAGTTCCGATGACAATGCATTTTTATGGTGTGCATGACCTGATTCTACAACTAGAGCTGTCAAGTACAACGGGCGAACCCGTCACCTCTGAAAGTTTTAACGAAATGATCTACTATACCTAGCTATGTGCGAGATAGCCAGGTATGTTACCCAGCGGGCTGACACTCGCGCCCTTACTTCCAGTTGCGACCAGATGACTCCGTGACGTAAGGGCGTGAGTGTAAGCCCGCTGGGTAAGATACCTGGTTATCTCACATGGTATCATATAATATATCATCGTAACATATCTGGTTGGCCTCTTACGAGCATGTAGCGGAGCTCGACGGTGGACTGTTTTGTCCTAAGTCTTGTGCGCTCACTTCACGGGAGATAGAACGAACATATTACGTTAAAACTTCCTGACGGGTTCGCCCGTTGTAGTTGACAGCTCTAGTGGTAGGTGTACCTTGAACGCAAAAAGTTTGCGGAACACTGTATCATGGTACCTGCGCCGATCTTGTGCTCTTAGCAGGGAACCATGTCTCTGCTTATTATATTATATTATTATTATACGTTCTTAATAACAAAAGTTATCGAATTATTGTGGCTAAAGGGCGAGGGGTAGCGGGTAAATAAACTAGCAAGAACTTTCCGTGTTTTCCGACATGACAATCAAACGGGCCGGCCGCCTCGACGGTATACGTCCGGCGCTATAATTTGTAAAATTGCGCGGTGAGGACACTCGGCGACCAGATTGCAAGACAGGACAGGACAATCATCGCGTTCCCATGCTTAGCTCGTGATATCTCTTTATTCAGGAGACCGCACTGCGCCCCTTAGCTTCGGACGAACGAATCGACTCAATCGATGAGCCTTTCGTAACAGCCCGTTCAAACGCTGCGGCTTACCGAGGTAAATTTAAAAAAAAATAATATTAAAAAAAAAATATTAAAAAAAAGTCCGACAAAGTAGGAAGTTTTTGACTTTTTCTCAGGGGCTCCATATTGAGAGCACGGTTTGTGTATTATAGTGAGTTAGTGATGCTCGCCTTGAACTTTGCTGCGTTCACCTCTTTTGTAACCACTCTAGCATGGTGTTGCTGCTGCAGATTTAACCACAACCACAGTATACCAGACAGTAGCGTCTCTTAGAACAAAATTGAAAACGAAGCAAGCTAGGTCAAGAGTTCAAGAGCGTGCATGTGGGCGCAGCATGTATACTACTCCGCCGACGCAGATGTCAAACGTTTGAGAAATTCGCAACCTTTGCACGCGCGTAACCCTAACCAAAGGCGTTCGTCGAGAAGTACCCCTCTGCTCACTTTTCTCACAACCTATCTCCGCATTGCCCTGTCGCTCGAGGGTGCGTCTACTGTTCTCTCGGTATACTATGCCACAACGCTATGTACATCGACTCGTCCGTGAACATACCCATCAACGTCATTGGGTATTCTAAAGTTGTAAAGAATTTAGGCATACTCGTGGACAAGACATTTTCTTGGCAAGCACAAGTAAGCAGGCGAATATATAATGGCTTTCATAGCCTTCGGAGGTTGCAGAGATTCCTCCCTGTAAGCACTAAGCAAACCATAATTCAAAGTCTGCTTCTGCCGTTACTAGACTATGCCGATGTCGCATATTTGGATCTCACCGAAAACAGACTGGATAAACTTGAGCGCCTACAGAACGTTTGCATAAGGTACATATTCAATCTGAGGAAGTATGACCATGTTTCCGAGTACCGATCAAAATTGCAATGGCTTTGTATACGGGACCGGAGAAATTTGCATATCCTTTCACTTCTATATAATGTCCTACACAACCCTACATCTCCCTCCTACCTCAACGAGGCTTTTACCGGATTAGGAAGTCATGGTCTCCCACTTCGTTCAAGTCAGAATAATATCCTACGTATCCCAAAACACAATACCACTTTTTTTTCCTACTCCTTCTCCGTACACGCATCTCGACTGTGGAATCAGCTTCCTTTAACTATTCGAGGCGCTAGCTCGCTGTTCACCTTTAAGCAATCATTGAAAAAGCACTTCCTTCATAAATTCTAACCTTTCCGTTATCCCCTCCCTTTCCTTACCTTATTTTGGCAGTTTATTTATTTACTTATTTATTTATTTATTTATTTGTTAATATATCAACATATGTATGTATATTACATATACATACATATAATATGTCAAACTCAAAAATTTATTTATATATTTACATTTTACTTTAGATACACACACAATATATATTATATGCTATAATTTCAAATTTAATTTTAGGCTATAATTTGTTGCCTACTCTTCTTTTCACACCAGCATGTTGGTTGACTGGAAGATATTGCTGTAGTGTAGCAATAAGTCCGCCATTGTACCTTATTTTATTGTGCAATAAAGAGATTTTCATTTCATTCATTTCATTTCATTTCATTCATTTTCATTTCAACATCTTGGGCGATATGCAGTTTCCTTGAGGAACTCCTGCCGCGCGTCTTCCACCGCGACGAAGCGGTGCGTTGACCAGAGCCCGCGCGCGGACACTATGTAGAGTCCGACCGAACACTCCTTTATTTTTCGTCCGAAACGAAAACGACAAAGTATGTTTTCTATCCCAAATAAAAGAAAATCGATATCACTAAACTCAATAAAAACTCAAAACGCTTCTTTCCGAGCATGCAGGCTTGCCTCCTAGGTACTCTGTTCTTCGCCTTATCGTTCTTTTTTTGACGACCCATTTCGCACCAGTTGGAGACACCGCGGCCGTCTTATCTCAACGCCTGTCAGAAACCGATTGGTAACAAACGGCGTTCTCGTGTGGAACGCTGCTCCGGGTAAGACTCTCGCGTCTCAGGCCTCACGGCTGGTGGGTCGGTTTCTCCTGGGAATTGCCTCCCGGCGATACTGGACGGTTTGCGCCCCGTTCGGCGACGCCAGTCGGTTGTGCACTTTGACTAATTGCTGAAGGAGTCTGGAGACTATGGAAATATACTGTCTCCTAAGCAGCGGGGGTTGATGTTGACCTGCTGTCATGTCATTCTTGAAACGGGCTATCGGCCACCCGATCCCGAGTGGTGTGACGGGCAAATGACGCCCAGGACCGCGATTACTTCTTATTGAATTACTGCTGAAATACAAGAGGCGGAGGCCGCGTAAGCGACCTCTGTCCCGTAACCAGTCGGGAGGAAGGAGGTATCCTGATGGTTATTCCAGACGGAGATATCCTTCCAACACTGGTAGACAAGGGGCGAGGCTGCCTTTGGTTACCGTTTCCGGTGCATCGCTGTAAGCCGTTGGCCTCTGTCGGGCTTGTTGGATTAGCTAGACAGTAGATTAGTATTGTCTCTTAAGTCATCTACGCTCATCTCACGGGAGATAGAACGATCACTATCGTTGAGGTAACGGGTTCGCCCGTTATAGTTGACAACTCTAACTCTGTGCAGTATTATTAATCGATCATGTCACAAAATAGTACACCTCCAGCCTAACCCGATGATTCGGTCTGACTCTAAAGCGGCTCACCGGCCTATGCGCAGTGACGCGCCTCGCTCGCGTTTTTGTCGAGGCTTCCGCTCGCCCTTTACCGCGATCGGGGAAGCTTTGGCTGCGTTGGCGGCTCGTGCTCGCAATTAAATCGCCATGCACGGCTTATTAGGCGCGGCTTCGACGAATCCTAGCCATTACTTCATTAGGGCGACCAGCCGCCATGCCGCCGCCTCATACATACATAACAGCATAATCAAAATAAATCAAACTAACTTCGCGCTGTTCTATTCCTTTGTGAAAGCTCGGGTTTAAAAAAAGACCTAATGAGAGGCCCAAGAAACAATTTCGAGTGAAACGCTTCTGTGAGCTTTATCCCCAATTAAATGTTTATATTTTTAATAATTCCGTAACCACTTACATGTACTCCGTAAATGAAATCCTGATATTGACTATTTTGAAATAAACTGACTATTTTTTAGCTCTTTTATTGATAATTATTACTATCATTATACTTAATATACGCTATTATTACTATTATATATGCTCACACTCACACACGCCCTAAACACAAGCCTCTTATGTAGTAATAAAAAAATATCTAAATAACTTTAAAAAATCTGTAATGTTATCGAAATCAATAATCTGTTTTATTATTTATTAATCCCTAATTATTCTGTAATACTGTGTGATTTGCTAAATAAATAATTGAATTGGAATATTATTTGGATGTTAGCATCTCCCATTTTACATTGTATATTCTCTATTTGCTCGTATTTGTTAGGTATAATTACGTTATTTATACAGGTTGAGTTTTTAATTAGTGACATCCTTGTAGTGGGTTCCAGTACGACTAAAAACGCAACGTTTTTTTTATTATTTTGACAAATTTGTTCTTTTTTAAGAACAGTTTAAGGAGCGTTGAGCGCGCTGCGCCATTTAGCCCTAGGTAAAATATCGCTAATAAACAATATTAGCGATATTTTACATACCGCTAGACAGGGCATCGTGCTCATAGCATTTTATACTATTAAAAAAAAACAAGTTTTAATAACAATAAAAAAAATATTTTTTTATTGTTATATATGTTGATATTTTTTTTTAATATGAAAGCTTGCTTAGTTTGTCGTACTGATTCACCCACTACAAGGATGTCACTAATCAAAAATTTCCTGTATTTTAATTTTTGTTTATATAATCTACATGCTTCGTATATGTCAAATACTTATGTTTAATATGTCAAATACTTATGACTGATGTCATTGTTTATATAGAAATGAAAACATCATCTCTTAAAAAAGTCCAAGCAGGTGTTACTTAAATAATATTTTTTAAAATATCAAAATAAAAGCTGATATTTTTAAAATTTAAAATATCAACGTTTATTGTAAATATGTATATTATTTACCGTCATTCTGTAAAATTGCGATGAGTGACTATTGTCATTGTTTGTATAGAAACTAGAGCATCATCTCTTGATCAAAATAAAAGTTATTAATTACAACTGTTTCAACTAGGGATGCAAGTGTTTATTGTATTATTTACTGATTAGGATTCCAATTATTTCGCACATCCTATTATTGTCACAGTTATGGAATAATTCATTCATCATACATATACAACTGTACAAAATATGACTGTTTCATAGTAGATAGCTTCCGTGTCGTATTCATTTATTTATTTATTTAGAATCAGAAGAATGAGTACAAAAACAATACTCTTAACAAAAAACATTAATTATTACCAATATTGACACATAATTTCTTATTAGAGCATAATATTTTATGTGTAGTTCACATGCTAAATACATTTTTATCTATGTGTCCATTTAACCGACAATTCTTTAAAAGTATTAATATTAAAACTTTTATTATTAAAATTATTGAAATCAATTAACAATATATTTACAAAAAATACACAGTGCTAGAAAATTTTGTAAAAATAATAATAACCATTCAATAGTCCATTACATTCTAGCAAAAAGGAAAAAAAAGATGCTATAAACTTATCTTAAAAAAATAATGTTTTCGAAATAAATTTACAATAAATTCAGATCGCAAAAAATAATAAAAATTAATTTGGTGATATATAATATTGTTTATATTCATATGTACCTACCTCCTTAAGAAATCTAGATATATATGCGTGGTATTAACCTACTTTTTTTTTTTTTTTTTGTGAAACAGTTTTATTTATTCAAGTTTTATTAGGTACTTACTTGTTTATGTATTAGGGCATATGGTTGAAGTAAGGTCATAATAATAAATATAAAAATATAATAATAATAAATAATATATATTATATAAATAATAGTAAATATATAGAATATTAATAATCAATAAATATATAAAAAATAAAAGGTAATAATAATAAATATATAAATCTTCCTAGCTAACAAATCGGCAAAAATCAACGATTCCGATTAATCGAGAAAACACCAATAATTGTCGACTAATCGTATTGTATCCTGTTGCATATACAACGGGTATTTTGACAACTGCATATACAACGGGTATAACGTACTATAACTGTTATACGAATAGTTAGATAAAGGTCTAAAGTTTCGTGTGACTAAAGTTTTAATTCGTTATCTTCTATGTCTTCTATGAGCCAAAATGCTATTTGCAATTCTTTGTTTTTTGACTATGAGATTAAAATGTGACAAAAGATTTTAATGTTATTTTACATCGCTGTAGCGAATTAAAAGGACTCAAATTAAATAAAAAAAGTCTTTTTGGGCATTTTATCTTATGCCCTCCATAGATTTCTCGCTGCATTTTTCATGATACACCAGCATTGATTATATTCTGCATTACTCAATCTAGTGTTGAAAATGGCAACCCTTTGGAGTCGGCAAAAAAAATAAAAAAAAATCAATACCAAATAAAGGTGCTAATTAATTGTTTAAATAAAAGTTGTTCAGAAAGATATAAATGTTCATATAATTTGCAATAAAAAATAAACAACAATAAAATAAAAATACTTGACGAATAAACCTATCACTATTAAAAAAAAAAACAATTTGTCGAACTCCCGCCGCTATGCACAACTACGATTATTTAAAAAATCAAGGTTGTAATTTTCTAAAGCTTCGAGTATTTCTTTTATTTGTATTTTCGTCCTCTATTTATTTTTTTGGTGTTACGATGTTTTCTTTACAGGAGATTATTATATTATATCAAGAAAACTGGTTTTGAAATCTACAACCTATTTTGTTTTAAGTCTTTGTTACTGCGAAATAAATTATTTAATTAAAAACGATTTCCTCAATAATATTATGCGCCTTTGCAATCATTATGCACTGCAAACAATACCAATACCATACCTAATGAAATTTACAAAAAAGATAACGTTAACTGTTTAATTTGTTTGTTTCAGTGCGCGGCTACGACAACCATGCGAAATGCGGCCTTGTTTGGATCCCGCATGTGGTCGCATATCGCTGTCGCACGTGCGGCATCTCACCGTGCATGTCCATCTGCCGCGACTGTTTTCGTCGCGGCGACCACTCCACGCACGACTTTAATATGTTCCTCAGCCAGGCCGGTGGGGCCTGCGACTGCGGCGACACTAGCGTCATGAAAGAAGACGGGTAAGAACAACATTATTTCAAATACATATTATCATATGACCAAGCAAACATATTATGACTTTGTGGAGCTAATGGGCCCTGTTGGAGTTGGCCACGAAGACCCATTCGTTCAGGGTCGGTCACACTCACGGGTCAACAACACCCATCCGGCGGACTCCACGCAGAAGGGAGAGCCAGGGTAGGTTGCTGGCCTGCGGGACAGTCTCCCCTAGGAGTCAACCTTCGGCGCTCCTGGACGACGGTTTGCGCACCGTTCGGCATCAGCCAATCGATTGTGCACTCCGACTAACATCCGGGGGAGTCTGGGAATAGTACTGTTTCCTATAGAGCGGGAGTGGTTGTTAACCTTATGGCAGCTGCTCTTGAAACGACCATTCGGCCACCCGATCCCGGGTGAACGAGCCAGGCAAAGGATTCCGTGGTCCGCGATAGATTAGGTTGACACCGTATTACCGTTTCATAAGGGATAGATCTGCGCAAGCGACCTCGATCCTGTAACCAGTCAGGAGGTAAGAGGTATCCTGAAGTTTAATTCCAGACGGAGGTATCCTTCCAAACTGGTAGTCAGGGGATGAGGCTGTCCGCTGGTTACCTTTCCTGGTGCCTCGCCGTAAGGCGTTGGCCTCTGACGGGCAGGTGGCGTAGCTAGACTGTGGATTGTTTTTCGTCCCAAGTCTTATGCACTCACCTCACGGGAGACAAAACGATAAATTTCGTTAAAACTTCCTGAGATGACAGGTTTGCCCATTGTATTTGACAGCTCTAGTTGATATGACCGAAATTCTGAAAGCGGGGATTTTATTGAAACCTTTAAAATACTGAATGGATACTATATGGTTGCGCATGGAAATGGGTAATTTTGAACGTTAGGTTGGCAACACTGTGATGCCGGAGTTTGTTTGGAACCGATGCGTCGTTGTCGTGAACGCGTTGCCATATAGTAATCATGGAGCATTGGAGTGATGCGGTATGTACTACTGCTGTTAGAGTGTTTTACAAGCAGGGTGATAGTGTGACTGCTGTGCAACGGGTATTTTGACAACACTACCAGCTAGCACATTGTGGACTTTTCCCATCTGCGCATGTGATTACATTGTGGGTGCGTAATTTTGAAGAAACTGGTTCTGCCTTGAAAAAGAAGCTTGCAAGTGGCTATGGAACTGTACGTACCCCAGAGAACATTGCAGCTGTTCAAGTATCCATCGAAAGGAGCCCTCGCCGCCCCGTTCAATAATGAGCATTTGCGCTATAAATTGGGCGACGAAGCATACAAAGAATACTGCATACTGTTAATGAAAACATAATGCATGAATTAATGAAAACATAAATCGCATACTGTATACTTGCACTTTTGTCAATAAAGTATGTTTTTCCTGCGTGTATTCATGCAAATTACATTTAATTTAAACTTTCCTGTTTTCCTGTGCAACCCTGCCTTTTAGGACCACGGGACATTTGTGTCCCATAATTTCAAAATCATTTTATAAATTATCAAATACGAATAATTTATAAATTATATTTTTTCCATGTTATTGAGACATCAGAAACTTAATATTAGCAAAAACATATAAATTATTGATTAAAAATATACCGTAATTTTTTGTTGAAAATATCGCAAATGACCAACGAACCCTGGTCATTTTAGATAAATAAATAAAATATTTATGGTGACTCTCACTTTGATTTTTTTTCTTTTAGTACGTTATTTATTACGTATAATTTCTGACTTAAATAAGTTTCTATAGCTTCGAAGGGGGAGTGAATGGGTGCTAAGGTGAACGCTCACATGTGGCAAGACAGCTGTCCTAAACCTACCACAGCCGGTCGTTAGTCCGGAATCCACTGCTCACCCTCCAGAAGTGTAAAAAATAGTATTATGATGGGCCCGACTCCGGTCGTTGAATTCTATGGCAGCTCCGTTTGTATTTTATTTATTTAAATAATCAAATTTTGGAAAATGCTGTAACTTCTTTGCATAACACTTACGTCCCATCAATTTATACAAAATCTATTGAACCAATTTCCACAAATCTTGACATACACTTTACATCGCCCTTTAACAGTTTCATGTATCAAAAACTTCCATACTCTACTGCAAAGCTTATGGTCCTCAAAGAGTTTTAATGCCAACTTTACCTTCAACACCAATCAGCATCTGCATAGTTATCCGTTCAAGCAAAATGACACATTTCTCAATCAATCCAAGGAAACACATTCTAGTGAACATGAGAGTGGTTGCATAGAATGGACTGCCGGAATAAGTTGTGAAGCAAAAAATGACAGCCAGTTCAAGAATCGTCTGAACAAATTCCTTCCTGCAGAGCAATAAATATAGCCACATTAGTTAAAAATAACTGCTTGTCTATTATAATATTATAGTAATAAACTTCTAGAAAGGAAGGCATCCTTAGGGGCTTTCTAGACGATCAAGCATGCTTGTCAAGCATCGCGTCGCGGGCTGGGAAGGGATCGTAAACCGCAGGAAATATTCAATTTTAAAAAAAAATATATATTTACCAAAAATGCCTAATTTTGTAAGAACTTAATTTATTACATACATATGTATACATCAATAAATACATATACATATTATAAAACTGGCACTTAAACATAATATCAAAATGAATAACAACAAAAAAACAGTTAATAAATCAAAATTTACAATGCCATCACAGAGTTGGTTAAAAAGAAGAAAAAAACAACTACAACTGTCTCAAAATGAGATGTATGGGTTGTCAATAAAAAAAATAGAAAGATGGTCAGTCGAAAAATTTGCATATTTGTGTGGTTCGAATGATGCATGCTTTCTTGACACCACCTTCCGCACACCACCGTTTTATAGTGAAAGTTATGCAAATTTCATTTTTAAATAAATTATGTAAAACAAGGAAAGTTAAGCGACTAGTTGAGACTGTCAAAACAAAGCTGTGATCATGTGATGTTTCTCTTCCTATTTGTTTTGGTTTAAACTTTAATTGCCTACCATTTTTTATTGGCTGTTAGAGGAATTTTGTCATACAATGTTAGGCAGTTTGTTCTAAGTATTCACCAATTTATTGCTTCAAGTAATGATGCCAGAGGTCATTCTAGCTCTACCGATTCACTACTACTTATGGTAGGAATGTCACATTTGATGAAATCATTGAGCTTTTGAATTGCTTTTTCGCACGCACTTGGATCGTGAAAATGAATGTTCTTAAACTTAAGATCAAGCAATGTGGCAACATCGGTATTGATTTCAATTGGTCTAAATATTTCGCTAACCTCTTTGAAGAGCTTTTTTAATTCTTTGACTTCCTTCATCGTACCTGTTACTACAATATTTAATAGGTAGGTGTTGCATACTTAAGAGTACTCGTACGATTCGATACATCTACTTCCTTTCAATATAAGCTTACTTGAATTGAATCAAAAGGGTATCGATACCAATTGTACTCATATCAAATGAAAAGTATTGAGTGAGTATTGTATTTACTTAGATCGAGACAACCCTACACATAACATGGAACTTTGTAGGACTCTGCGACAAATTTAGTGATGTAGAATTTTTCTTAGTGACTTTTTTCAAATCCTTCAGATTTTTCGGTGTAGCTGTCATCTAATGAAAGCTGTGATGTACCTTCTAATATTTCATTATAAAAATGCCCTCGATGATAAGGGTTTTAAGCACATTCTTATTTTGCCCTTGTCATAATCAGCCACCGTTTTTAAATTTCTAACCCTATCACAAATAAACTAAGAATAAATTGTCTGTGGTAACGGTTTAAATTAAGATTTAAATTGCTGTCATAAATTTCTCCTTCAAAAAAAAAATTTGTACGTAAGATTTCGATCGAGCAAAATGTACAATAAGGATTCTAGTAATATAGAAGATGTATTAAACACTCATCAATATTGCTGATTGATGAAAATTTATGTTACCTGAATTCAGCTTGCCCGAAGTTGGACATGGCACGAGTTCAAAGGCTGTGGTTGAAATCAGTCCAGTGCACTAGTCAAATTTCAGTCTCGAAATATTGAACTTATAGACTTAAATTTGGTACACAGATGCCTTGTTGGGCCAAAATCACTGTGAAATTTTGGCAATTAAATTGAATTGTAAATGCCCAAATGATTGAGTAAAAAATGTCCAAGACAATATTGAATGCGATGAAAATTTAGATATGCGACCTTGGATTATTGCTCGCCAACAATACTTTAACTTGGACTTTCAATCAGGTCAACCTTCTTCTAAAAGCTACTTGGCTATTTGCCAGGAATGTTTTTAAGATGACACAGCAATTTTTTTTTTAGTACTTTCTAAGGTTTTTATTTTTTGTCTTTGCAGATTTTGTAGCAATCATGGAATTAACAATTGCGCTAACAAAAGCCCAGCGCCTGCTGATCTCATGTGTGTCGCTGAAGCAATGATGCCGCGGGTAATCCTGAGACTTCTCCAGCATTTTCGAGAGAATAGGTATGATTTGCATTAGCTTGCGAAATAGTTATTATATAATACGCTATTTTGCAACTGAAAAACAGTACCCGTTATATCAGTAGAAAGAAAGTCGGTAGAGGAGAAAAAATCTGCTGGAAAGACAGCCGAAAACAGGAAAACGTAATGTTGGGAGGTAGCTTGAATCGTGCGTCAGTTTCGGATGGGAACCTTCCGCCAGAAAAATGGCTCTTGGGATGATATTTTATGTCTGAATACTAGTTTTGGATCCAAAAACGAACCACCTATGACTCGCAACAATTTATGCGCAAAAACAAAGCATTAGGTTGCGTGAACCAAAAAAAATACTTTTGAACCGCTCTTTGCAACACCTTGAGACATCTTCATTCCTGACTGTCAATCCAGCTTATATGTAGTATTCTGCGATAGGCCCACATTTCGAAGGCCAAAGCTTTTTTAACAGAGTGTCTGAAGTTTCCAGCTCTCCAACCCACATAATAATATTTGAAAATACATGGCATTTTACAAGTTTAATCGTCAGGTTGATATTTATTTCGCAAAATACCTTTTACATTTTAAAGAATGCTCTTCTGGATTTTTCAATGCCGATTTTCATTTCCTTGCTCATATCCCAGTCGTGGTTCAAATTACAATACAGATAACTAATATTATCTTCTTCTTCAGTCGAAACCCATAAGCCATAACTGTAGGTTACGGGTATTTTTTCGCGTACGTTTTCAATAAGTAACAGAAACACCTAGGACTACTAATTACAGTGAATTATCGAAAACAGCAATACTTCCACCAAAAAATATTATAATTCACCTTCTAGAAAAGTGTATGAAATCCATCTGTAACTATGTCCATTTTGATGATATTTGTTTTTATTTCAGCTGGGGTGTTCAGGCGAATTCAGATATGTATCGAATAGCGGTCCAGGAATGCGAAGGCTACGTATCGATGTTGATGGAGTTCAACAACATGGGCGAGCTAATGAGGAAAGCCATGACAAAAGCCCTAATTAATCCACAGGTAATATATTTTTCTATTTACGTAATAAATGTGTTTGTTTTAATAAAACTAAATTAAAGGTGTGGTGTACCCAGAGTCTAACAGTATAGCAATTAACCTTATAGCAGTTAATTGTGCTTGTGTAAATAAGTAATAATAGTAAAGTTCAACTCAATAATCCGTGACTTATTGGAATTATCTACATTCCGAGTTTTGTATACATGGATGATTTTGTAAAATAAACTGGTTATTTAACCTAGTTAAATAGGGGTTATTATGTAACTAGGGTTTATTACAAGTCGTTATTTGAACCAATAGTTGAACTAAAATCCAATCGTAAAGTAAAAACCAATCAAGTCCAGTATGACAGCCAGAAAAGAAAAAACGGCATCACATGGAAACAGAGAACACTCAGAACACCCCAACGTAAAATAAAGAAATGACAATTTCTCGCCAAATCTTACCTACCACCCATACACTGAGTATACATCTCTGTCTAGCTTATTTACTGTTTGTCTTTCGTCCATAAACTTGTTTAGAGAACCTTAACGTAAAACAAAGGAATTTCGTAAAACAAAGTGTATCAAAGCTGAATCTTACCTGCCTGTGTGTGCTTGGTAGCCCTTTAAGAGTAAAACTTCTATTTCTTGGCCATTGGCATAGAGTCAGTACAACCCCTCTGAGTGTTGCGCAACCCTCGGGGATATGTGCCGCCTCTACCTTAACGTACCTATGCCACAGTATACAGACAGTAGCTTCTCTTAGAAAAAAAAAATTGAAGCGAACGACGTCATGAGTCCTAAGGCCGCTACTCTGCCAATGCAGATATTCAAACGCTTCAAAAATTTGCCAACCTTTACGCCGACCAATTACATTCGCCAAGGCTCACAACCCTCGCACCCTGCCACTCGAGAGTGGGCTCACTGTTCTAACTCGGTATACTATGCCTACGCGTACGTGGCCCACAGAATCACGCAGTAGTATGAAAAATGCTCTTTATAATAAAATACCTCTTAGCTCAGTAATGTTATTATTTTTATGATGTTCCATCCCTATGATACAACCTATAATCGGTATGAGCCATGCGCTAATTTGTTTTTTGTTTATTTATTTCCAGATGTACAGAAACTTAGTAGAGCCACCCTTTGCTGAAACAGAGTATGGATTCTACATGGCTGAATCGAAGAGAATGTATGAAGAAGCGGTGAAATCGTTCCCTTCACAAGAACCTCCTATAGAGTGAGTTTTATTTAATACTGAGCATTTTCTATAGAAGCTTTATTAAAAAAAAATGTATTGAAGTAGAATTTTCCAGTATAGCTTGTTTCAAATTACTCTTCATTTTTCAGATTTGAATACCTGCCGGCACTGAGCCAAAAATTACAACACACAACACTGCTCGAAGAGTTTATTTTTTGGACTTTCAAATATGAGTTTCCTCAGAATGTGGTGTGCTTTCTGTTGAATATGTTGCCTGATCAAGACTACAAGGTAGACTACGATTTAATATTATTTTGTGGCATAATAGATTATTAACATTGGTAAACACGTCATTGTCTGTCTGTCTCGTCACTGCCTACAGAAAATAGGTAAATGAAAACAGCAGAGATGAACATTGTGAAACACTCCGCTGCGTTGATTATTAGGGAAGCTACCATAGCCTTTTTGCACAAACCGCTGGTGGTAACATTTGTTATTGATGGAAATAGTCTAAAGTTAAAACATTAAAGTATATAAAGGTGTCCAAATACAGGCAATTTATAGTTAAGGCTGCTTACATTACTTACTTTGAATTCAAGATAAGTCAGTGTTGACCCGGTAATGCCATTGTGTAAATTGTTTTTAAGTCAGTACAGTGCTGTTGCATCAGTGCTAACTTTGATATTCCCGCTATATATTTTGCAGTCACTCCGCTCTTCTCGCCATATGCGCCAGTGGAACTGACCTTGTAGAGTGTCGACGTGTCATGTTAAAAATCTGAACTAGCGAAAACAATGTTTCTTTTCTATAACTCTTCTAATAGCAAATAGGAAAATTTTCTCAAGGAATTATTCACTAGTATTAAATTCTGCCCTCGTCGAGAACTCATTTTGCCCACTCATAAAAATGCACATACACTGTGAAAAACTATCCAAGATTAACTGACTATGTAAATAGTGTGAGTCAGTGACTATGTAAATAGTGTGAGTCTAGTTTTAATTAAAATAGGGAAAAAAATTATTCGGTTTGCTATTGTTGCTCTTAATTTTATTCGATTTTACTGACAAACTAATAAACGTTAACAGAATTGCAATCTCTTTATAGGATTTATCAATTTACTTATAAATTGTCACTGAGATGTGTTATTTTAGAAATTGGTTTCTGAAAATATTTTTGGTTGTTTTTGTTCATTTTAACCCCTAGAGGCCCAATTGGTCGATATTGGCCACAACACGATTCAGCGTGACAGCCCCGTTTTAATTTTATTTTAATTTAATTTGTTTTATTTTATTACGTTAATATGTTTTATATTAATTATGGGTACAGTGGTTTGGGAGTAATTAATGTTTTGGTGAAATAGTGTCATAATTCAATTTTTTTTAAAATTTTTGCAAAAAATTTTCGGGACATCAACTTGTCAATCGGCTGAGGGGTTAATGATATTTCTCCGCCTATTTCTCATAAGACATAGAAGATTATTAAATAAAACTTTAGTCACTCGGAACTTTAGCCTTTTATGGAACTATTCGTAGAACAGTCGCAGTTAAAACATTTGTAATTATACCGTATATTTTGATTATGGATTGTGATTTTTACGATGGTATCCCTTATTTCAAAAAAGTCCCATTTTTCTGTTTTATTTTATCTTTTCTCAGTGTGTGAATATCGTTTTAAAATGAAATTTATCTCTATAATGCTACGAAATTGAGTAGTTCAATAATAAAAAAAATATAGCAATCCTCGTCCTTTAATGTGAAATTTATTTAGTTTTATTCTCTTGTGGAAAAAAGTTTGACTCGTATTGCGAGTTTTTATAAGTCATCGGTTCCGTCGCTGCGGCGACGGGGAAGAGGTTGGGGGCTGTGGGCTCACGCTGGCGCATTTGCAGGAGCACCTGACGCGCACGTTCGTGCTGCACTACGCGCGCATCCCGCTGGTGCTGGAGGCGTCGGAGGACCCGGACACGCTGTCCAACCGCGTGGTGCACATGTCGGTGCAGCTCTTCAGCAACGAGGCGCTGGCGCTGCGCATGGTGCAGCAGCTGCACCTGCTGCACGTCATGGTGGTGTCGCTCAAGCTCATGATGGCCAAGATCCTCATCAAGAACGCCTTGCACGGTGAGTGCTTCCTTAAACGTACCGCGCCTAACATATCACCGTTAACCCTTGGAGTAAATGGGTATTTTCATGGATGCATCTGTCTCTTTTGCAGGATTTTCGGCGACATCGACTTAAAGTACTATAACTACGAAACTACTACACCAATCATAAAAAGAACAACTGCACAATGATTGCATTGAAATTTCGAATATAGAATATTGAAATAGCACTTTGTAAAACAATTAGATAATTATGAATAAATATGAGAACGTCAAAGAAGTGAAAAAAACGCGGAACCAGATCTGGTCGTATCATACTCAACGGATAATTGTTTCAGAACCAGATTTGGTCGTATCATACTCAACGGGTTAAACGCCGCTTTACATGGAGTGTTCTTCGAAAAAAAACATTTTTTTACATAGATTACCACCTTTATTTCTTACTAAACATTACACGTTGAAAAGTGACTTGAAAAGTTTACTCGCGACTTTTTTAGATAGCAGATTAGGTATCGCTTCGAGGTGTCGCTAATTAAAAACTCACCCTGTAAAGTCATCAGAACTCGTCTATACATAGGAGCATTGGCCGTATGCTGTGAACCCTTTAGAAGCTGTTTTTATCACTTTTTACCGCTTATTTTACGAGGAAAGTATTTCAATCTATGCGTAACTTATATTTAGACCGTATTACATTGATTTTTCAATGAAATATGAGATCATTGCTATAAAAATATGCATAAAATCGCATGACGGCGGCCATTGCACAATAATACAACAAATCTGATAGTAAGTATTTGCATTATCTTGTAGAACATTTCATAAGGAATCTGTTTTATTTAGTTAGTAACTATTGTTTAGTTTTTTATTCTTCCATAATGACAGCTTAGACACAGTAGGCACGATGCGTAAAGTGTTTGGATACGCATTTAGACCTTCAAATAATGACAAAGTAATTTTTTTAATAGTAAAATACTATTTTTGTTACATAAATCACTGGGACATTTATTCTTCTAATAGGTTTAATAGATAAAACTATATAAGTCCACGAAAAATAAAAGGTAATGATTTTTTTTACTGACAAAATTTCTGTAAATATTTCACACAATTTACTATCACAAGCATATCATAAAAGTAAAAAGTTTTATATTTTCACAATTCATACTTAAATGAAGCTTAGTTAACGAGTACAAACAATAATAAACTTGTTCCAATTGTATGGATGTTTTATTACCAATTTATAAACAAACAAAACCCACCTCTCATGGTGCACTGCGACTTATAAAACTCTGCCCGGAGTGCACATTCAAATTTGCAAGGCCCCGCCTTTGAGAGTGTAATCTGCTGTAGTTTAGGACTTCCCCAAAGTGGCCCTTATAGAACAATCAGCTTGTACATTGCTCTAGAATTATTGTTTAAAAAAACACTTAGAAGATGATTTTGACCTAATCAATCATTTCTTCTGCCCTAATAAATTAATTAAATTATTTCCATATTGAGATTTTGTTAAGACATTTTAATAACATTCTCAAAATACCTTAATCAGTTTGACCTTTACTTTTTAAATTTGTTTGAAATTATATTTTATTTTGTTTTTTGTTCGCAGGTAAAGAAGGCAACTGTCACCATGTAATTGACTGCGCCAGGCGGGTGATGAAAGAGCACTGCTACTGGCCTCTAGTGTCTGATTTTAACAATGTGTTGTCACATCAGAGCGTTGCATTGGTATTCCTGCAGAATAACTTCCTTATCGAGATGTGGTTCGAGTTCCTGTCAATGTTGCAAGGTAATTTAATTTTCTAATATAATGATACACTGTACTGATCGCCAGCAGTGTGGAAGGACTTCAAGTCCTCGTATACAATGTTACCTGATTATGACTTAGAGCTGAATAATGCAAAGACGAAGTTCGTTCCCGAGCTCACTTAGATAACTAGGAGCAGATCTAGAAGTGTGGGTTCTACATGGGCTGTCTTTTGAGTTTTTAAAAAAACTAGGATATTTTTTTTTTACGAACAAACTTTTATTGCTTTTTAAAATATTCGCCTTTGCATGTTAATACACCTTTGCATGCTTTTAAACCAATTGTGGAAAAAAAAATCCTCTCTGAAGTAGAACTCTCAAAGACATGATATTTGAAGGTTTCAATAACTTCTTGAGGTGATGAAAATTTGCTATCCGTGCATTTTTTGTTTGACATTCGGGAACACAAAGAAGTCGTTAGGCGATAAAGCAGGTCAATACTGGCAATGAGACATACATTCATTGTTTTTCTCCTTCAAATAATTAATTGTTTGACATGCTTTGTGAGAGCTGATATTGTCATGATGACGAGTGATGCGACATTTCCTATTGTTTTTCCTGATTTTGTCGATGACTTCTAACAAAGAAATTATTGTATACCATTCAGCGTTATATGTTCTTCAATTATCTAAATGAATGATTGCGACATCTAGAGCAACGAAAGATTCAAGCGATCATTTTCTTGAAGTGCTTCTTAGACGAACAACTTTTGACGGATTCTGTTCATCTAGAAACACCCAAACGGTGGATTGTTGATTAGT
This sequence comes from Micropterix aruncella, assembly GCA_944548615.1. NCBI lineage: Eukaryota > Metazoa > Arthropoda > Insecta > Lepidoptera > Micropterigidae > Micropterix > Micropterix aruncella. The sequence goes on from OX155958.1 coordinate 11,604,339, forward strand.
TTCTGGTTCACATGCATATAACTGTTTCATCACCTGTTACAATGTTCTATACGGATTTTGCATTTCCTCGGTTTGATTTTTCGTGCCATCCTTGCCAAAAGTTGAACGAAGCTAGTTAGGCTTAAAAAATAATTCAACTAAAGCTGTTTTTCTTTTTTTTTCACAAAGTTGTTTTATTAACCCTTTAAGCCCCGCGACTTCGATATCGAAGCCAACTGAACACGTCCAGGAAAAGTGATTTGATTGGGTTTTTTGTGTCATTCCGTGTGCAGTTGTATTTTATTTAAATGCACGATGATATTTGTATCATCTTGCATATAAAATACAACTGCATACGGAATGACACGAAAAACCCAATCAAATCACTTTTCCTGGACGCGTTTAGTTGACTTCGATATCGAAGTCGCGGGGCTTGAAAGGTTAAAGGCTCACTAAACAAATTCTTCTGTCAATTTCTAAGCTGCCAATGCAAATAAAAATGACGCATTTAAATAGCGCCATCTAGTGGTCGTTTATAAAAACTTAAAATGCTGCCTATGTATTCTAACCAGAAACTGTCAATTCCATCAAGACTAGATAATACGTTAGATTGAGATATGTCGTTTAGTCATACACATTGACCAGTATAAAATAAAATACAAACGGAGCTGCCATGGAATTCACCGACCAAAAATCGGGCCCATCATATATAATTTTTACACTTCTGGGAGGTGAGGGGCGGATTCCGGACTAACGACCGGCGGTGGTAGGTTTAGGACAGCTATCTTGCCACATGTGAGCGTTCACCTTACCACCCATTCACTCCCCCTTCGACTACTCAACTCAAAATACTGAGAAATGGGATAGGCTCTTTTGACTTTCCACCGATCTAGTAAATAACAGATAAGCAGTATCACTCAAAGAAATAGAGGTGGATGTACCCGCACCAGTCACCTACCTGACTCTGAAAAGGCACGCTTTACAAATTAATGGTATTTTATCTCAGATAGTTCAAATAGCAGTATACTTTTTTTGTTTTTTTTATTTTATTTATAGTAATGTACATAATATGCAACAAGCGTAACAAATCATACTTAATATCTAGTTTAAAATAAAACCCACAGCAAGTTGTCACGCTTATAGTGAATATCGGTCCCATGTCGCCCAACTAAGTATACACTTGTTCTAGGGCAAACATATTAAACAAATACTAGTTTAAAAAAAACATACTTTGCGGGAGAAACATCATACGAACTTTTAAAGTAGCCTTTTAGTACAAATAGCTATATATAAGCTCCCTTTTATTATTCTAGGCATGAACGTCAACATACGGGAGCTTGGCAGCCATGTTGAATTCGAGCCATCTTCGTATTATGCCGCCTTTTCGTGCGAACTGGAGGCGGCCGCTTACCCAATGTGGTCGGTCATCGGCCATTTAACAGACCCTGAGCATGCGCCCCTCGCTAAGAAAATGGTCTCCTACTGTGTCTCATCTCTGCTGGATTGGTTGGATGACGTCAACTTCACCAGGCCTTATATGGACAGAGTGAGTATTGTAGATTATGACGACTTTATTTTGATTAAATTAAGATGGAAAAACGAGTACAAACACTAGTGATATGACAGAGATTAACATAAACAATATAACTATCTACAGTAGAATCCCTCTGGTGCATCCTCGGCTGGTCCGCCGCTCCGGGTGATCCAACTCGTTTGTCCCGGCTCATTGGTGACTTACCACCCGTCGCGGCTATTGTTGTTTGCTGTCTACCTGACACACTGCGAAAATCTTGGCATAAGCTTTGGCCGGAAGTTATGACCAAAAGTGATTAGATTGAGGACGAGCAAAACAATACAGTAATTTTTGAGTTCAGACATTGTTTATTTTACTGTAAATCTGTATTTTCTGATAATCCAACCTTTTTTGAATTCTTACCATACGTACCATCGTCCCCCCCCCCCTGCCCCCCCGTCCTAATGGTGGGGTGTTAGAGGGGTTCTACTGTATTGTGCTTTTAGGACGATCATCCAGCGGTGTGAAAACCAGGTCCTTTGATCTAAGCACACACCTTTTTGCAGCATTTGTCGCGTCATTACATATTGTCTAAACTCAACTTTGTAAATGGCATGTGTTTTTGAATAAATAAATAAATAAATAAGATAAAATTATCTTTATTCTTTCTTTATTCTTTATTATCTGAAGAATATGAATTCTAAAAACAGATATCTTTAGTTCATGATCTTAGAATAACTAAAGTTGTGAAAAAAGACAATGAAAATTGATTTATTTCACATTATTATATTTATTCTAATACTGAAAACTACCTAATCTTCATTTTTGGTTTTTAACCGGTCGGAAGCCAGCCTTCGCTTGCAAAAAACTGCACATTTTTGGTCAATTTTGTAAATAAATACTAACAATATCGTTTTTTCATTAATTCTCTCTTGTTACCTAATAATTAATCTTGTTAGTCATGGATATTATAAATTTATATCGACGCTTGAAAGACAAAACTGACTAAGCGACATTAAGTAAACTTAACAGGTGAGGGATTTAAAGTTTAAATATTTTAAGATCGTGATTTTAAATTTACCTAATTGTTGGATTGAAATGATTACCTATAAACAGACATAGAAATATTATTTCTAAGGATATCCAAGATATTAAATCAAGTCACCTAAATATTTAAGGTTTAAATCATTTTCCTGTAAAGTTTATTCAATGTCGCTTAGTCAGTTTTGCCTTTCTAGCGTCGATATAATATACAGTAGTGGAAATAAGTGTGGACACTTTTTATAAATTGTTTGTATGCGATGTTCATTCATCCATTAAAAAATAATTTTAATGTTTAATTGTAATTTTTTTAGCTAATTCAAGTAACAATATATTATACTGTTATATTTTGTATTTATAGACATCTTTTTTTGGAATAAATAATAAAAATGCCGAATAAAACAATGACACCCGATTTTTTACCAAAACACATATTATGTATAGATTATATTAAATATTTAAAATTTACATTTAATTTTAATATTTTATTGGAAATCCTTTTAGTTTAATAACTTGCTCTATCCTCCGTGGCATAGAGTCCATCAAACGTGGTAAATCTTCAGGTGTAATGACCTGGAACCGTGCTTGAATAATTGCTTCAATTAATTTTCTTTTTTTACTGGGTCTCCGACGAGAAACCAGTATTTTAAGCCTTGACCAGAGATTTTCAATTGAATTTTAATCCTGGCCAATGCAGAACATTAATGTGGTGGACCTGTAACCATTTCGTTCTCGTTTTGGCTGTGTGGCATGGGGCTCCATCCTGCTGGAAGATGCATCGACTACGGTCTCCCTCGAACAAATTATCGATGCTGGATAATAATTTTGGCTCCAGAATCATATATTGGTACTTTTTAGCTGTAATTGTACCTTCTACCACTTCCAGTCGTCCAACACCATCTCTTGTTATACAACACCACACCATTACACTCACTGGATGTTTCATAGTCGCAGTGGTAGCATGTCTTCACCTTGTCGCCGACGAACAAACCTGATTCCATCACTTCCATAAATGGAAATTTTTGTCTCATCACTGCAAATTACTTTTTTTCGGTCTTCTGAGGTCCACTCCTTATGTGTTGCTGCCCAGCCCAGAGGTTTTTGGCTTTGTTTTATGTTGAGGTATAGCTTTTTCGAGGCATTCTTGCTCGTAATCCATTTTTTCATAATTTCTTCCTAACTGTTCTGTCAGTAATATCAAGTCCAGAAGTTTTAAGGACCTTGTTAATGTCTTTGAATGTTTGATGGCGGTCACCTTTGGCTTTTGGCTGGATTTTGGAGCAATTCTTGTTGTTCTGTCCTTATTGAAGCGTTGGCAAACCTTTCTTACTCCAGACTTGGTAGCTCCTTCACCCAATGTTTTTGCGATATCTTCGTATGTGTATCCTACTTCGCGAAGCGTAACAGGTCTGCTTCTCTTTCCGGATGATCAATCAGCACGTTTTGGATTCGTATGAGCCATTTTCAATAATATAAAAACTAAAAAGCACTCTGACTGCACTTCAACACACGCGAAAACCAACCTCACTTTAATGCAGGCAATGGCTGACTAATACAATTGCAAAACCAAACATGTTGCATCCTTAAGTGTCCTGATTGGAGCATGTGACAATCCCACGTACTCTGTGATTGACTTAGACTGAACAAATGACACTGTAATGTCGCCACAGCTTAAAAACCTTATTCTACAAATTTCGTTCTTTGCAAGACGATTACTTAAGAATACTTTAAGTTCCCTTAAATAGCTATCTATAATTTTTTAATCGCAATATGGCATGTTTGTTAATAACATATAACACAAGGAATACGAACAAAATAATCTAGAAGGGTTGTATAACCGAAAAGTAGTTTTTATATACAGTCAAACAACAAATTACATGAAATTTTAAAAAGTGTCCACACTTAATTCCACTACTGTATATGGGTCAATAGTTTACCACATTTTTTTATTTGAGTAAGGCAACAACTGATATTGATTCTCAGTTATCAAAAAGACCAAGTGTTCAAATAATTGATCTCTTGTGTTAATGTGTTTGTTTCTATCCTTTTTAGTCAAAATCGATGAACGCCTCTTTCCACTTTCCTCTTCACCGATACCTGTCGGCGTTTCTGTGCCAAGCGGTCAAATCCTTAGGAGTGTCTCCATCGGAATTGCTGCCTCCTTCAGATCTGCTCTCGCTGATCATGATGCATCCGCTCCGGGTTCAGGTGAGTCTTTCAATATTTTTAAGACTATTTTGTTATTTTTTTGATGTCATTGTACTGTTTTTTGTTTCTGACAAATCACCTAAGAACAGCAAATAATGTGGAAGAAGAATGCATAGGTTAGCTGAAATTATGGACCAATGGCTCAAGAGCTACTAAATCTAATTTTAAACTTCCCAAAGCAAAAATATCAATTATTATGATTTGAAAATAAGATGGATGAAAAGAGGTATTACAACAAACCGCAACCGTTTAAAAAAAAAAACAAAAAAATCAACACTTTTTTTAATTTCTATGTCAAAAACATTTATTTTATACTTTGTATCGTTAATTTAGTCAATTGTGGAAAATAATGTCACGTAAATGGTTGCATTTTTCTTTGATGGCAAAATGGACTTTTTTTTGGCATTTTTCATCACTTCAATATTTTACATAATATGTAAAATATATTATATTTTACATATAAGTGTTTTGGTCAATATTTTAAATATATCGCGTTAAATATTGATTTTTAGTTGACGGAGGTTCTGTTGCTTGTTTTTGTACACCACCGATTTTAAATAAAGGCCAGTGCATATAAAAGTCTGGCGGCGAGCGCGGAGGCCAGTGAATTCTCCATTTTTCGAGATAAGGCTTCAAATAATCGATTGTAAAACGGCAGGTATGTGGTGGAGTGCCATCCTGCTGGAACCAGTAGTGTTGCATGCCATTTCTACGTATCTGTGGCATCACATATTTACGCATCATTGCAACATACCGCTCTTTATTGACCGTTTCGGTGGCCCCTTCGTCATTCTCATAAAAATACGGGCCAAAGATATGTTGTACACTAACGCCGCACCAAACAGTCACTGTTTGTTATTAATGTGGTTGCTTCTGTATCTCTTGTGGGTTTGAAGTTTCATAAATGCGGCAATTTTGCAGTGCATTTATTGGGGGTAGTGAACGGTTTCGTGCAGCTTGGGCCACAAGATCCGTTTTGTTCTCGGATCGGCTCAACTCACGATTCAGCTCCTATTTAGAAGCCTCCTCGTGCGGAAGGTTACTCCGGGAAAGACTCCCACGTCTCAGGCCTCACAAGCTGGTGGAACGGTTTCTTCTGGTGGGATTGCATCCCGGCGCTACTGGACGGTTTGCGCACCGTTCGGCCCAATCGGTTGTGCACTCTGACTAATTGCTGAAGGAGTCTGGAGACTATGGAAATATACTGTCTCCTAAGCAGCGAGGGTGGATGTCGACCTGTTGTCATGGCACTCTTGAAATGACCTTGGGCCACTCGATCCCGTGTGGCAATACGGGCAAAGAACGCCCAGGTCTGCGATACATTAAAATTAAATTACAACAGGTAGAGGCCGCATTACTGCTGTAATACAACAGGTAGAGGCCGCGTAAGCGACTTCGGACCCGTCGTAACCAGTCGGGAGGATGGTGGTATCCTGAAGGTTAACTCCAAACAGAGATATCCTACCATAAATGGTAGTTAGGGGCGAGGCTGCCTTAGGCTGATTACCTTTCCCGGTGCCTCGCCGTAAGGCGTTGGCCTCTAACGGGCTTGTTGGTGGAGCTAGACGGTAGATTGTCTTGTCTCTTAAGTATTCTACCCTTATCCCACGGCTGAAAGAATGATCCCATATCGCTATACCAGCCTGGGGTGACGGGTTCGCCCGCTGTAGTCGACACCGCCCTACTAGTACTTTTATTGAACGCCTTTCAAACACCATTTAGAAATAGAAATATTTTTTTTATTGTCCGAAATTGTGGTGGTACATTTATGGTGATAATGCGTAAAACTATGTATCTCACAATTACCTGTTATTAAAACAGATTGACAAATTTACTTATCTGCTAAATTGACTTATCTGCTAATTATAATATCTTATTAAAAATGCAATTATTTCACTGGTTTAACATGAAAAAAAAATTTAAACAGACCGGATAAGTAGAGCTAACAATAGAAGACAATTAGAAAAAATAATTCACCAATAATATAAAAAATAAAGAAAAAATCAAAAATCAAGGAATAATCAAAATTCCGCCTATAAATACGAAATGTATATAATTTAAAATGTAACAGTAGAAAACAATTAATAAAAAATAATTCATCAATAATATAAAAAATAATGAAAAAAATCAAAATCAAGGAATAATCAAAAATCCGCCTATAAATACGAAATGTATATAATTGAAAATTTGTAATCTTTCTAATTGAATTAATTTAAAAACAAAATGAAAATGCATGCCTACAATATAATATTATGAGAAATATTCGTTTAATGTGTAAAAGCTTTTATCGATAAGCCATTTTTTCAACGCTGCGGTAAACCCTTTTCCTTTTATTTCTTTGATATTTGCAGGTAGGTGGTTATAGATTTTTATTGCATTGTATAACATTCCTTTTTTAAATAGAGTTAAATTTGGCTTGGGTGCTTGTAGCTCATGTTTATTTCGTGTGTTATAGCCGTGTTCAACATTGTTTGTTTTGAAATACTGATCGTGGTCCCTTATAAATTTGCAGGTTTCCAAGATGTATATCGATATAAACGTTAGCACAAACTCCTTTTTAAATAGTGGTTTGCAGCTGTCAGTCTTTGGAATTCCACATATTATTCGTAAGCATCGTTTTTGTACTATGAATATTTCCTCTGCGTTTACCGAATTGCCCCAAAGCGTAATTCCATATTTTATGCAGGCGTAAATATATGCATAATATGCCATAAAGGCTGTTTTTTTATCTGTAGTTCGTTTTAAAATCCTTAGAGCGTAGCAAAATTTCGAAATTTTTATTTTTACATCTTCGACATGGGCTTTCCAGTTCAAATTACAGTCGATTGTTATCCCTAGTAATTTGAATTTTTGCACCATATCAATAATCTGAGCGTTATGTTTAATTTCAAATTTGTATTTTTGTGCTTGATAGGAATGAAATTGCATACATTTTGTTTTTTCCGCATTTACACTTAAATTATTTGACCCTAACCATTCAGTTACTTCTATAAAGCTTGTGTTTGCGCTGCTTTCCACATCAGCTTTAGTATGGCCCCCAATTAAGATAGAAGTATCGTCGGCGAATAGGATTATTTTCTGTTGTGTCGCTAAAGGAAGTTCGTTTACATATATTATAAACAGCAGGCAACCGAGGACGCTTCCCTGCGGAATGCCATGCTGTGATCGAAGCCATTTTGATCGTACAGGTTCTACCATCTTTTTATTGCTATTAAAGTATGTAATTTCAACGCACTGCTCCCGTTCAGTAAGGTAAGATTTTAACCAATCATAGGCTTTGCCTCGGATTCCGACGTTGTAGCATTTCTCTAAGAGTTTTTCGTGTAGTACACAATCATATGCCTTAGATAAATCTAGCAATAACCCCAGGGTGACATGTTTATTATTTAGTAAATTTAGAATTTCGTTAGTATATTGAAAGACAGCTAGTGTAGTTGACTTGTTCTTTCTAAATCCATTTTGATTTTCCGAAAAAATATTATATTTTTCAAGGAAACTATATATTCTAGTGTAGACGGTCTTTTCGTATATTTTCGCAAAAGTTGATAGGAGAGCAATCGGACGGTAGTTTGAGGGGTTCCTACTATCCCCTTTTTTAAAAAGTTACCCAACAGTATTTTAGTTGAGTTTCCAGAATTGATTATTTTTTATATAAAACTTAACAATTTGAGCGCGTTGAATTGGCGTGTGCTGCTCCATAGCGATTTGTCACAAAGACTGAAGTTTCATTTAAACGTCAGATGTAGAAGATCTGACAACCAGTGTTATTATTCATAATAATACTATTGACACCATTATTCATAATAATACTATTCAGAATAATACTATTGACAACAGTATTATTCGTGCCTCACACTGTATTTATGTTAATTTATTGACATTTAGAGATTAGGACATTTAGACAACTATTTACTTGATATTTGGGTCAGTTAAAGCACAGTATACCCCATACAGTAGCTTCTCTTAAAGCAAAATTGAAAACAAAATGAATACGACACGAGTCGTAAGGGCTCGCATTTGCTTGCCAGATGTTCCTCTACTCGGCATACGCAGATGTCCGAATGCTCGAAAAGGTCGCCATCCTTTACCTGGCTGTAATGCTTAATGTTCGCATTCGTCGGGACGGACCCCTCTGCCCACATTCCTCGCACCCTCTTCCCCCATTGCCTTGTAGCTCGAGAGTAAAGCTACTGGTTGGTATACTGTGGTTAAAGTAGCCTATGACGCTCGGGGTGAAAACGATTCTGACAATATAAGTAGGATAGAAACGAACTTACCGTGTATAGTTTGTAGCACCCGACGTTTCACGACGTTGCAGCCGCCGTTGTCTAGGGCAGTCTACCCTAGACAACGTCGCCGAAACGTCGGGTGCTACAAACTTCACGCGGTAAATTCGTTTCTATACTATTTATAATGTCAAACAACCGTGGTAGTCTTCTATTTCAGATTCTAACAATACCACACACTTTTAAATTAGTTTAAGCGTGTAGAATGGTGGAATAAAGAAACGGAAAACATACATAGATGAACCCTGACATAACACTGCTTTTTTGTTGGGCAGTCGTCTAATAAATTTTAATGATTGCCAAAAAAAGAGTGTGCAGCGTATATTTTAAATATTTCACAGTACCAAACCCAACCACTATCTGCACATGAAAGGTTAATTATGTCTATAATATATAAAATGCGAATACTTGGCAATGGCAATTTAATCACATATTAAAGATATATGCAAATATTTTAATTTAGTAAAATTTTAACCCCTCCTCTCGCGAAGTAAAAATTCAGCTATCACTTTTGCGCGCGACATATTCGGGCGTAAAATCGACTCGACGACCTTGATACAAACGGCCATAACTTGTAAACCACTACACCGATCATAAAAAGAATAACTGTAAAATGACCGCATTGAAATTTGAAATATAAAACATTATAACTTTATCTTGTAAAACAATTAAGATAATAATGAATAAATATTACAAAATTGGCGAACTGAAAAAACTCGCCTATAAAATCATTTCGATTTTTTTGTCACAAAATACGTAAAATATGCAAAAATTGTAAATACAGTTATGTTCTTTATTAAATGCTTTACCAAAACCATTTTTTTTTTTACTTATTTGCATACAAAAATATTTATTTATTCAGCCAAGAAAATTTTTATGTATTATCGTATAAAAAAAAAAAATTAATTTTTAATTTGTGACTAGTTATGGTATTTTTTTATATGAAATTCTTTCAAAATAACTTTATTACTACATCACACTTCTTAGAAATCACACCAGAACTTTGAGCTTTGTCTGATATTACAGAAAAATCTAAAGTTTTGAGAGTTTGCGTCCAAAACTTAATAATAAATTTTGAATGCTCATAATATAAAATTCGTTAGATTTTTTCAATTATATTGTCTCATTATATAATTATTATATGCCTAATAACTAATTACTATACTCCAAAGAGTCAGATTTCATCGAAAAACTATGGAAAATCGCACTCAATTCTCTCATAGTAATTATCAAAACAAGTTTCTTTGCGCGAGTCATATTAGAAAACAACATATAATGTTCAAAATACGCCTAATTATGTGATAACTTAGGATGTAAATGAAGCAATACCTATTTTGTTAGTAAATTAAAGCGACATTACGTCCAATTTCGCGATATATCGGGATAATTCACAAACATTACAAAATAAAAACGCCATTTTTTCGGGAGGGGTGTTGTCGCCGAAGTCTTTTGTTTAAAAATTCATGAAAAACAGCAAATGGACTATCTCAAATGACTAATCCTTATTTAGAAACTACTTAAAATGCAAATTACTCACTGTTCTCCAGTAAATTGCACTCACACAACGCAAACACACCATTTTTATCACCCATTTCGCGGAACGGTACGCAGCCGTGGTGGTTGCCGGCGGACACTAGCGTTTGACGTCTATGCTCACTTTTTAAATCGTCCTTCGATATTGCCAGACGGAAATCTTGAATTAAAGATATTTTGGCCATATCGTAGCGCCCTCAGAAAGTATATAGTACGGCGTGTCGAATTGTAAATTGCATTTTTCGCAGCGCCGAGCGTTTGGTCCCGTATACAACGTTACGGAGTGTTAGGCGGCCGACATTTGGTCCGCCAGGGGATGTTACGGAGCGACCGGGTTAACACTAAATCTTACAGCAAGAAGAAAATACGCCAATCGGTTTAAAATGATTTCACTAATTCAATTCTGCATGGAATGCAAGGTCAATTATTCAGGACCGTTTTGATAATTATGATAAGCGGAAGATGGCTACTATAATCTGCGCGCAAATGCTAGTTACCACCTGAGGTGCGACTGGGGTGAGATGGGAGATATAGAGTGAGACGGGAGCGAGAGACGAAGTGAAATGCAACTCAGGTGGTGACTAGCACTTGCTAGCACTTGCTTTGCGGTGACTAGACTATAGCACAGACCATTGTAACCTACTCTGATAAACGGTTAATACTCCCAACCTATATAGGCTGAGTTTTAATTAACTGACATCCTTAAAGCGGGTGAATCAGTATGAGGAAAATAGCAAGTTTTCATAAAAAATTGTGGATTTTTTATTTTATTTTATTTTTTTTTTTAATTTCAAAAATTTAGTTTTGTGAAGAAAAAGAAGCATTGAGCTACGCCATCTAGCGCTAGGTGAACTATCGCACATATTGTTTATTCGCAATATTGAACCTACCACTAGACGGTGCATCATGCTCAACGCTTATCAAACTTTTATTCATAAGTTGAGTTGTTCAATTTTTTTATTAAAAGTTGCTTATTTGCTCGTACTGATTCACCCACTTCAAGGATGCCGGGTTAATTTAAACTCATCCTGTAGATCCTGCGACCGGTCTACCTGATAGACCAGTTGGAGAGTCAACGACGCTCGGAATCTGCACACGTCATAGCTTTCTCATATGCGCCCATTACTTTTTCTCTCACGATAACCGACGCTGAACCACATGCTCCGCTGACATCCCTTTCACGTGTTCTTTGAGCCGGCAGTGCCCTTTTAGCAGCACCACACTTTTTCGTAAGTTGTTCCTGGAATATCTCAAGCAGTATACTAACTATAGTCTGAGAGTGAATTCCCAAATAGCACGCCTTGCTTGCCTTCGATTTTTCCCCTCAACCTTTCTTTAATCCAATCTCAGGTTCTGTCTCCTGTATCCCTCTGCCAATGGTATCACTATCTCCGGCCCAATTGGAGAGGTTATCTGATCCCTGTCATGCGAGTCTGTCTGTCTCCTCATTACCCCTGTCTCCACTATGTCCCTTCACCCTCCGAAGGCTTGATCTGTTATCCTGTGCGATATTTTCAATGGTCTCATGGCATTCACCTATTAGTTTGGATGTCTGCCTATGGTTCTTTAGTGCTAGATGCACTGATCAGGTATTTGTAAAAATGTGTAGATCTTTGCCTTTAACGCTAGTCACTGACGACGGCATGTTTTCAACCCTCGAAAATTCGTTTGTAGGGGGTGTTAGTGCATGCATACTAATATATAGCGGTAGTTTATTCAATGAAGGCAACTTTTACCGCATATAATTGCATAAATATGGAGATCGGTCGCTCGCAAATTGTCACAACAGGAAAACCACCAATCGGTGGTTTTAGCATTCCACAGGTTAAGGTTTCTCCATCTGATTTAACTCATCGCCATAATTATATCTAAGACTTCTGCATTAATAATCGTAGCGTTAGTCAATTTTAATCTCAGATCTTGCGAGTTTACACCCGCTCCAGTCCTTCCTCTGTTTTTGAACCATCAGTATATATTGCTAGCCAATCTGAGTCCACATCAAAGTTGTTATCTTCTTCACAAGCATTTCACAAATCAAATATTAGTCATTTGTAAGACCCATTTTGGAACACGCCTATCAGATCTGGAATCCATACTTTAGGAAGTATATCGATCTTCTAGAGAAGGTCCAGAGCTACTAAATTGCCTTTTAACTTGAAGCATCTGACATACGAGCAACGCAGGGCACGGGGTAACTTAATCGGGACATATAAGATCCCGATTGCATCGTAGGACGTTCCTGGGTTGCAGACTATCTACATTATGAACACCAACACATATCTGCGTGGGCATCATCTGAAACTCCAGCGTGAATCATTCCATTTAAGTTCCGAAAAACATTTCCTCAGCAGTAGAGCGGTAAACGAATGGAATGCCTCCCAATCGAAGCGATCAATGCCAAAAGGGTCAATGACTGTAAAAATAAACTGGACTTATTTCACAGAAATTGTAATGCAAGCGCGGACTCAGGCGCATCAGCTTAAGCCGCCTGCCTGTTAAATATATAATAATAATAATAATAATAGTATTTATAAATTTATTTCCTAATTATTCAACTACACTCGATTATTTATTAACAATCACAGTACTTAATGGCGAAATTGACATTCTCTCTCGATATCATCGTACTAATCTTAACACAATTACACGGATTGAGCATCGAACACTTCTCCTTATAATATTACGGTAACGTATTGTAGAAAAAAAGTAAAGGGCGGCGATGGCGCATATTACCTAAATTTGATCGTAATTCGCCGACGAGTGCATAAAACGAAGTCACCTCCCTAATTGACGACCTCTCCAACGACGCCCGCCTGCATATGCTTGGAGAAGTCGAGATTGATGACCTTCACGGCGACGAAGCCGCCGTAGCCGTCGGCGCCCTTGTGGAACACGCCGGCGCCGGTGAGCGGCACGGGCACGGCCGGCAGCACCGGCTGGATGTCCAGGAACGGGACGGTGGTCTGCGCCGCGTCCGCGTCCAGGTCCGAGTGGGTGAACTCCAAGTACTGGTCGTGCGCCGAGTCCACGAGCGATGCGCTGGGGTTGCGCGTCGGGATGTCCGGACGCTTAAGAAGCAGCTGCTTTCTGTAAACATTCATAATATTAACAATTTTATATAATATATATCGTGTATGTTTACTTATACTTATTTAATTGAAAATAGTTTCGTTGTCAGAAAGTTACTACTCAAAAAACAAAGGCAGTGTATTTCGTACGCCCAGATACAGGCTGTTGGGTCTAGTTGGGCATTCATCTAGAATGATAATATGGGTTGTGTTTATGTTTTCTTCATCTAGAATGTTGGGCATTCATCTAGAACAGTGTTTTTCAACCTTCTTTAGATCGCAACCCCCCTTTTTGGTAAAAAAAAAACATGTTTTTATCATTTAAACAAATCAAATTTTGTTAATGTTTCGCTTAAACAATGTTTAAAGCGGTGCACGCGTTATTATGGAAGTTATTTTCCATATTTACAAACGAGCAAAATATAACACAACGAAACATCTACAGCTTTGGGCAAGATTTATACGCTTTGACCGTTTAGAAAAAAACACTATATTTTGTGTATTGTGCAACCATAGAACCTGGGCTGAATCGTAATAAACTTTAAATTTCTAATTCTTGATCATTTAGCCATCTTAGTAGTTTGAGTTTTACACGGGTGAGTTAAAGCATAACTTATACTGTAGTTTGTTTACCTTGGTGCCGAAGGCGCCGCATCGGTGTTGTCGTTGCTGATCCAGATGCTCTTTTCCTTCGGTTGCAGTTTTCCAGTAGCAAAGTCACACGGTGTAGTCATTATCTCAAAGTTTAAATGGCTGCCCACCTTCCGGAATCTGTACAGGAAAAAAAGTAGACGAGTTATGCTGTAGCCTTATCCTGTTTTTAATGGACCTTCCAAAACAATGTCGAGAGTAGATGTCGAAATTCTGCTACCGAGGGAGTTTCGTAAATGATATGGGTTGAGACCAGAAGCATACATTAACTCTCGAATTAGAACTGAAGGTTCAAAGCCGTTTCGTCTGATGAAATTCTCGAGGGGATAGAATCGATTGACGAAGGGGACATGAGATTACTTGAACTAACTAGCTGTTATTGCATTGCTATTATACTTGAAACATTGTTTTATAGATGGCAGAAAACAACACTGTTTCAAAACAAGAAAATGTGTGCAATAATGATTCTAGAGTAAATTTCTCTCTCTAATTTTCTAAACATTTCTAAAATTTCTAACCTTCAAAGGTTAGAAATTTTAAATTCCAGTGGTTAATCACTGGAATGCCAATACCACCGATCGGTGGTTTCTGTTGTGACAATTTGCAGGCGGCTAATCTCCGTATTTATACAATTATATACGGTAAAAGTCGACCATTGAATAAGCCACTGTTATATATTAGTATGCATGCACTACCACCCCTATGAATTCAATAAGGGTTGAAAACAAGCCATCTTGAGTTTCATTCCCAGGGCTAGTATTCAAAGGGTTAACACATTCATTGCCGTTCACTCGATATTACCAAACAGCTGTTCACGCTATATCGCATGTTCATCGCTAATGAATTTCTATAAACGATGGCCACCACATGAAATTCAAATTTTCAGTTTGGCAATAAACAAGTTAACTAATCAGCACATCTACAAACTGGTGACTCTGACATGACTCAGTGGAGAATACCAAGCTATTCAAACATTGTTTAAAAAAAAAAAAAAAACGATGCTCACCTCACTCCAGTCAGCAATTGACCCTCTTTTCCTTCTAAGTCGTCCAGATCAATGGCTCTCTCCTCGTAGGACATGGTGTGGTAGTCCACTCCGGAGATGAAGTTCGGATTCCTGACATCAATCGGCGTCACTGGCACCCAGCGCATACTCGCTGGATCGATGTTTCCACGTGGGAGCAAGAATCCCTCGTTCACTTGTAGATAAACCACTCCGTTTACCTTATTTAAACGTAGACCGGTCACGACTCTGCATAAATAAATTTAAAATTGACTTACATCGCTAAAAGAAAAATATTATAGATTGTGCAATATTGTTCAAACCACCTCAAGTATTATACACATTTTAATTAATACATTCAACATATCAACATGCGACAACATGCAATGAATATCTACTTATATTAGAAGCATTTATAGTGACTTGCATTAGTAAGCGGTGTGCAATTCGATAGAAGAGAAAGTGGAGTTGTAGTTCTGACACCCGTAGATCGCGCCCCCGTTATAATTGTCAAAATCTTGATACTGACTTGTTGTTATCGACGTCAGAGGTGCTCTCCTGCATGCTGAAATGCCTCTCGCTGTCCCGCAACGCGTCGCAAAAGCAAAAACAGTAGGAACAGTGATAGATTCCCCAACGCCACCACGACTCCACCTAGTGGTAGGACAGACATTGGTGTGCGTTCGAAGACTTAAAATTTAGTAAAAAAAAAAGAAAGGCTAATTTTCCTTGGTTCGGGGAGTATAAATGTACACACCTGCCACCTTGTATGTAAAATATTCACACGTGACAATTTTCAAAACAAGACGATACAAAAGATGGCTGTTAATTATAGAGCAAGCTTGCGATATTGGTTATGTAACATTAACGTAGTAAGTGCTAAATGGCTTTCAGAGTGTTTAGTTTGAATAGTTTGTTTAGTCCCAACTTCTGATAAAGCAGCTGTTGTCTCATATTTTGCACTGAACAATTCATACATTTATTACTGCTTATTGCATTAATAAATGCATGCGTAATGGAAGATGCAAAAAAAAAGTAAAGATCAAAGCCTCTGAAAGCCAAATTTATAAAATCCACTTACGACATCTTTATAGAAATATATAAAATTCAACTTCTTTTTCTCTACGAAGCAATAAAAGACACAGCACGATGCACAAACATACATACTATAATGTATCGCTCGTCGCATTGTTTTAGTTTTTTTTTACTAACTTGTTGCTTTTTATGTCGGACACGGCTTCGTACAAGCTGAAATATCTGTGAGAGTTTCTATCTTCTTGGTCGCAAAGGCATAGACAATACGAGCAGTGCCAGAATAGCCAACGCCACCACGAGTCGACCTGCGTCATCAATTCATTTATAACATACCTATCCAACTTCAATTGTTTGAGAATGTTGCGACAGAAAAAGTTAACACCAAAACTTCTCGGCTGCCGGGTAGTATTTTTCAGATATCTGATTTCGCCGAGATGTTTTGATGCTGCCTTCATAAATACAGGGGTTTTAAGCAGTTAAATAATTTTCATACCTTTGATTCACCTCTTAGGCACGTGCCCTTCTTTCCAAGAGTTCTTCCGTTTTCATATTCAATCCACTCGTATCGTCTATCACTAGCTCTAGTCTGAAATCCATAAAAAATACCAAATCAGCCTGATAAATGATAGAAATCTGAAGTAGATTAGATCGTACTATTTCAATAAACTAATCATTATTAGTCAGATTTCTGTAGCCTTTTTAAGTCTTGCTTAGTGGGTAGTTTCACATGTATTTCAATTTCCCAAATGTTTGTATGGTTTATGGAGAGTTAGTTTTCTGTTTGTGGATTTCCCCCTCCAGTTCAATTTTATATAGTCTGAAAGAAAGGGTCAATGATCTGAATCCCTATTATGAATAACAAAACGTTTTGTCTCAATCTACAAAAATAAAAGTTTCGATAAAAATAGAGTGTATACGAGACACGACCTACAAAAAAGTCTTGTCAGATAGATTGCTAAAACAAACGAATTATAAAAACGCGGCGCAGTCGACTTCCAATGTAAACAACGGGCACAGTTTGCCGAGTTCTCCGGATCAGGAGAGATAGCAGCGTTGACGCGCATAAAAGCACGTTTCCGCACAGCTGTGTCCGTTGACCGCATATCCTTGGTTTTTTTAATGCGCGATTTCATACTCATACGGATACGGAATATTGATGTTGTTGTAGGTGCGAGTTTCCTTATTTGCCTTTCTCGAATGTGTAGTGGTCTTTCTAATCATCAAGTTATATTAGAATTAATACAGAGTTTTTGTATTTTGAAGTTTTAAACAAATAGAGTTTAACATGACCGAAATTTGATGAAAATGCTCAAATAGAGATATAAGATGAGAACTATTTCGTTAATCTCAGAGTCAAGGAGTTAAAGAACATTCTAAAGACATCGCAAACCTTTCGAAGTTTATTAGTTTTTTACTTACACTCGGGAAAATATAACTTTTGCGGAGTTGAATAGTTAAACTGTGAATCGAAATCCACTGGTTACTCTACGTGGACAAAATTCGTGTGAAGTGCTCAAAAAGGCACAATAGAGGTACAACATAAAAATATTTCGTTAATCTCAGAGGCTAAGAGTTGAATAACAAAAAGGAAACCTTTCGAAGTTTGTTAGTTTTTAAATTCGGAAAAACATCACTTTTGCGGAATTAAACAGTTACAAAATCCACTGTGTACCAAACATTGACAAATAGACTTGATTGCTTAAGGGCTCTCTAGACGATCAAGCATGCTTGGCAGGGATCGTAAACCGCAGGAAATATGCAATATTTTTTTTATAATATTTACTAAAAATGCCGAATTGTGTAGTTTTATACTAGGAAGTCACGTAATTCATCAATCAATTAGGTCTAAGTAACGTGACTCCCTGGTATAAACTAAGAAATTAGGCATTTTTGGTAAATATTTAAAAAATATATTTGCATAATTCCTGCGGTTTACGATCCCCTCCCAGCCCGCGACGCGATGCTTGACAAGCATGCTTGATGATCTTGATGATCAAGGTGGTATCATGATAATAATAATATAATATCATGATAATAATAATATAATATAATAATAATTAATATCATAATAATATAATATCATGATAATAATAAGATCATGCATGATCTTGCAAGCGCCGTTGTCCAGTCTACCCTGGACAACGGCGGTTGGAACATCGCCGAAACGTCGGGTCCACAAACTTCACGCGGTGGATTTGTTTTTATCCTATTTATAACGTTAGCTTTGGAAGAGAAACATATTTTTATTTATTTATTTATATAAGAGTTAATAACAATAAAAACATTGATTTTGCTTACGAAAATAACAGGAACCGAATGGAAAAAACCTTAACCTTATGCTTATTTGATTCTGTCACCCAACTGGGAGTAGCCCGTTTTAGGATGGACAGTTAGTTTATTTATTATGAGTTTTGCTGTTGCTTTTACAAAACTTTATGTTGATCTAAGATGGAAACAGTTAGATACAGCTTCAAAAGTGAAAAACAGTTAAAATTAATGAGGTTTTTTAAAACCTCATTTATTAGATGCTTACAGTTCCAGCTGTGTAAAAGAAAACAGTCTAAGGGGGATGAGGTAAGTTTTTTTTTCCACAAAGGGGGTCGCGGTCTAAAAAATATTGTACTAAAAGATTAGCTGTAACTTTTTTACACACTAATATAAAGTATTACATACAATTTATATTACAATATTATATGTATGTATGCATATGTACATTCTCAAAAGACGCGCACAATGTGCAAAGTTTAAACTACTACACTGGAAGCGCGCATATAAAGATATGCAATAATGTTGAAATATTGCTCGGATAGTCAGTTTCCGATTATTGCACACGTTTTGCATATTAACATTAGTACATAGGTATGTAATCATAATATTTTTACGGTTTAATTTCTACTGTTTCGCGTGTCGGTGTCGCTGGAATTGCGATAAGCATCTTTTGTTGAAACGTTTGGCGTTTTATTGTCGCAAATGACCGCATCCGTCCGCCTTTATCAGAGTAGGTAATTCTATATTTATTTATCGTTTCGCTGAAATGGACCGGCTTTGAACCAGCCCCAGTAACCTCGCTAGATGGACTCACGTCTAGGATAGTCCGTGTCTCTTCTCACAATATCCTAGCTGGCTGCAAAAGTCGATATCAGTTTTTCAGTGGTTTCATTTACTAGGATATGGATAGGTAAATGGCTATATTTGCTTTCATGTTTGAAAAATGCTTTTTCCATATCTTTGAAGATCTTATGTAGTCTCTCGTAATAAGCAATTATTTCCTAGTTGTTATCATCATCATCATAGAGTTATGTCTCATATATAGTCTACGAAATATAAGCTGGCGTGTTTGTCATTAACTCTCCGAAAGCCAGCCATTCTGACGCAAAATTTTTGGTCGTATTTTTTTGGCAAAAGCTTTGTAATTTTTGGTCGATTTTGTGTATCGTAACTAATAATATCGTTTTTATATGAATTCTGTCTTGTTACCTAATAATTTATCTTGTTAATCTTGTATATTATATAATTGTATAATGTATACATCGTCAATAGTAGCTAATTTTACTAAACAACCGATCGTTTTCCAAATATGAATGGTTTTTTAGAGGTTTTGGCTGGTATTTTATATTTATTATTTATTTATAAGTAAACCGCAATAAATATTACACATTACTAAATAAAATTAAGAATACAATAATACAACTTGAAAAGCCGAATATTTTCAAATCACGACGGCATGTTTTCAGCCCTCGAAAATTTGTTTGCATGGGGTGTTAGTGCACCCATACTAATATATAACAGTGGAGTATTTAATGACAGGTGACTTTTACCGCAGTGCAGGGAGAAATAGTTCCGATAATTGCATAAATACGGAGATTGCCCGCCGCGCATTGACACAAAATAAAAACCGCCAAATGTTCCCCCAAATGTTCAAATAGCGTCCCAGATGTTAAAAAGCAACAAACTGATAAGAAAATCCCACGTTGTTTCGTTTATTCAAGTTTCTAAGAAAAAATAAAACACTTTAAATAGCACTGTAAAGTAGAATTGAAACGTTTATTCGAAATAAACTAGGTTAAATAAACCGTATTATCTTAATCGTTTAAAATTGACGATACCAGAATTTTTGTGTCAGTATAACTTGCATGTGAAGTAATAATGTGTAAATATATCGTTTGACATAATAACGTCATTAAATAACTTAATAACTTAGGTAACATAATAACGTCATTAATATACAATTACTTTACTGGAGACATGGTAGGGAGGAAGGTTTATTTACGGGAATAATACATAATATAATTATAAAAGTATAATAATGTAACAATAAAATAGTAACCACAATATCCATCTATTTTTGCTTAGATAATGGAAGATGGAGAAAAACTTCGATAACAAAACATTGTTAGAATTATAAAAAGGAAAAAATTCCGGAAAAAAACATTATGTTGACAGTTCAGCACATAGTCCATATTGTTGCATATATAATCCTATTGAGATAATATAAAATAAATAATAATTTCAGAGGTAAAATAACAATTTTATCATTCAGCAACATCATTGACCGATGCGGAAAAATAAGATTTAATATTAGTGTTCTTGTTTCTTATTTGATGAGATACATAGCGGCTGATCAATAATCTACGTAATTGTAAAATAAAAGACGAGCATGGCATTTTTTTCCAATAGAACCTTGATTACTGTTAGTACCTTAGTATTCAAAATTCAAAAGAAACAATATACGTTTTAAATCAGTAGTATTTATTATTTAGCTTTAAATAGTTTAATCTAAGTTTACATAAATTAAGTCTTCAATCAAATGTCATTATTAATCGACCAAGTCAGAAGTTCATCCCAAAACGATGTTTTGTAGTCTTCTTATACACATTCGATGCAATTTTAAGTATTTTTTTCTATATATGCAGGCCCGTTGTAAAAACACCATATCTAGGATATGGTTTGATTTTGCATTCACAGCTATATATCATTGAATGCTTCATTTGGACATGTTAAATACTTGAATATCGGTTATATTTGCACTTCATTACATTTGATTTTGCATTTACAGGTATATATCATTGAATGCTTCATTTGGATATGTTAAATACCAATATCGGTTATATTTGCATTTGATTTTGCATTCACAGCTATATATCATTGAATGCTTCATTTGGACATGTTAAATACCTTAATATAGGTTATACTTGCACTTGATTGCATTTGATTTTGTATTCACAGCTATATCTTATTTAATGCTTCATTCGGGCATGTTAAAGACCTGAATATCAGTTATATTTGTACTTAGATGCGTCCAAAGATGTAAAATGGTTGTCATTAAAGTCATATTCGAAAAAGGCATAATAAATGTGTTTCAACAGTCATACATTTAATTAAACAAAAAAGGCGCATTTTCCTTTCTTTAAAGGAGGGCGTTTTTTTGTCCAGTCACTACTCCAACATCATAAATAAGTACCTACACTCGCCATAAATCTTGGCGTTTAGACTCGTTTATTACCGTCTTTAAATCCAATGCCATCTCATGGTCTAAGCGTAGAAACAAAAGAAATGTTCAAGATTTTTATCTTTTTTCGTCAAATATTGACGAAGCCTACTCATCAGTGTTTTTTAGCGTTTTGGTTATAAGGTGAGCGGATTTTTTAATTAGCTCAGGGTTATATTATTAGGTAAATAACGAAATTTCCTTACCGCTGGACATATCCACATATCGGAGTCGATATACTGGCATGATATGATTTTTCCCTCGCAAGCCGCCTGCCGCGAACAGAATTGGTCCTTGTAGCATCCGTGGTTCTTGGTTAGAGTGTAGTAAGCGCAATTCTCCTTGCAAGTTCCATCTGGGTTCATGTCCACTTCGTTCTCCACGTAACCTTGGAGGAGGCGCTTCAGCGCCGCGAATGTTTCTCCTGAAATATTTCGATATTTTAGCCAAATTCCACTACTCCCAATCAATGCTGAAGCGATTGAATTAAACGTTCCAACTTGCGTAGATAAGGGTAAACAATGCAAATGTTTATAATATGGAAAGCATGGGGTTAAAAAAGATGAACAAATAATATTTGCAGTTATATTTTAGCCAAATTCCACTAATCAATGCTAAAACGATTGAACCAAACGATCCAAATTACATAAATAAGGATAAACAAATCAAATGTTTATAAAATGGCATTAAAAAAGACAAAAAAATAATATTGGCGTAGAGATATTTTATTCAAATTCTACTACTACCAATCAATGCTGAAGCGATTGAATCAAACGTTCCAACTTGCGTTAAATAAGGATAAACAAAACAAATGTTTATAATATGGAAAACATGGGATAAAAATAATAAAAAATAATATTGACGCAGCTAAACGAGTCTTTTCGCAATTCGATCGATATTATGCGGCTTAAAAACACGATTGATCGAGCTGTTCACCTTGGTACTGTGAATTTATAATATCTAGCAATTATCCTTTATTAAAGTCTATCATACCTTCTTCGTGATACGGCGGATCGCACTTCCACATCGCTCGCGAAGCGTTTTCCATGGCTGCTTTCACAGCCGTTATTGTGGTGGAAACCCTCGTCTCGTACCTGCTCTTCATAAGGTTGGCCTCTTGCGTGAAGTTACCTAGGAATTTTAAATACGTCAGTTGGGACCTCAACTGTATAACTCTTGGATATAAGGCAATTGTTAGATTGGTTTGGCAATGACCAATAGCGAAACGATATTGTATATCGTTTCGCTATCGCCTTGAAAGGGAGGGTTTTTACGGCGAAGCCATTAATTAAGAGACGGATATTGCAACTACAGCAACCTCTTAAGAGAAAAAGTAAATGTTTTCCTTGTTTGGTTAGTAAACACGCCAATTAGAAGCAAAATGAACCCTAGTCGAAGTGATCTGCAATGCCGCCTTTCAACAGCTACAAATCTTTCAACAGCTGTGCTAATGTCGTTATAGTCAAAGACTGCATGGAGGAAGATGTACCATCTCACGCAGTTTAGCATTGATCTAGAAAATCAACCGCAAAAATAATCTTCCAGACTCAGGATTGGCGGCCAACATGGTTATGATAGACAAGAAACATGAAAGACAATAATCCAGGGTATTGATAGCTCGCAATTCTCTGGCATGCATGGTCATAGAAAAATTAAGACAAATCCTCGCTAAGTTCGGAGTTAAAACCTTTAACTAGAATTGTCGGACTGTGCATAAAATTCATACTTCTAACTTGGCAGTAAGTGAGATGTATGTAACGAGTGAGAACATCACAAAAAAACTCAACAGTTTACGAAATTAAGCTTGAAAATGAGAATGTCATCAACAGGTCAAGACAGATCCAAGGAAAAGGTTCAAGACTACATTTGTTTCTGTTACGACCTCCTAATAGCGAAAACGATACTACGCACATGCACATGTACACAACAGATTGTATAATGAATCTCTTATCAATTCATCGATAAACTCGCTAATGGACCCAATAACATAAATGGATTCCGGAAAAATTTAACCATGATATAGATTTTAATGAGTTTTTAAAAATATTATTGTACCTTTTCCGTAGACCTTGAGAAGCATCCAGGAGAACTGCATCATTGCGTATCCTTTGATCTCTGTAAGAGCTATGGAGTTGTACATGTTGTAGAGCAGCTGGTTTGGCGATTGTTGCAAGCTGCATAGGTCCGAGTTTGCTTCCTGCAATAGCAATTTTCGAGGTGTTTTTTGGTTTTGTTTCGGCCGAACTTAAGATTTGATCTATTGCAATGTAGAAATTGTCTTTTTTGTACATACTGCCGTTTCCATAGCTCCTTGCGATTTGGACATGTTTATCACTTGTCACAGTGGCTAATTAATTAACAATTGTTACGATTGACTTGAGGAGTAGGTCAAGGTTCGTTTTTGTCTTTGCAAAGTATTTCATAACAGCATTGCAATAAGTGACTGCTTTGATAATAGAAGAAATAATAATAGAACTAGCTTCTTATATCTTTATTTCGCCAATTCGATTTACATCGTTACGTTATCTACGTAGTTTACTGGATAATGATATTGTTGACAAGAAAATGAACAAATTGCGTGTAAATCAATGAAACTAGTGCTTTAGGAGTGTACACAGTGATATCCCTTCACCACTGCCTCTTGATTCACCTCGGTGTAACCCAAGACCTTATGAATCAGGTTATCCTTGGTGTGCTATCCCTGATGTTGCTGACTGTTATTCTCACCTTTTGAAATGCGTATCCTACATTTTTTATTCCTCAGATTTAAACGGTAGTTCACTGGATCTCAGTGACCAACCAGATCAGGTTGTCATTTTATTTCAGTATTTGGACTTCGTGTCATGCTTCTGTCCCAAGATCCAATTGGTACCATCTTGCGTTGTTTACAAATACACCGTAACTGTTCAGGTCTCTAGAAGGGCATGTTAGTTATTTTTTTACTTACAAGTCTGTCAGCATCGAAATTACTTTGTAGGTAGGTACTCTTATTTATTTAATTAATTAATTTATTTATTTACTTTTGACTTTAGATACACACAAAATGCATAATATATGCATTACTTTAAAATTTAATTTTATATCTTTTTGTATCATATTGTAGTTCAATTTTTGCCTACTCTTCTTTTCACACCAACATGTTGGTTGACTGGAAGATATTGTAATGTAATAAGTCCGCCATTGTACCTTATTTTTATTGTGCAATAAAAATATTTTCATTCATGCATAATGCTTTACGATTTGAGTTTAAGACATCGAAAAAGTTTCGATTCAAAATTTTACGTAACCTACCGATAGTGGAAATACAGACGCTGAACAATAATGTACCAGCTGTACAAATAATGAGAAACCATGGCAAATTGTAGTATTTTATGTGCTGATTCTGAATATGTATACCTAGCAGCCGCATTCACCGCTAATTGAACCTCCCTAATTAAAATATCATCATTGCACTTGGTGAACCTCTTTCCACCTCACGAATTCCCAATCCTGGTGGATAAATTCCGATTATGTTCATTCAGCGATTTTAATATTACCGAATAAGAGCATTTTGCTCGGTGAATGTCGAATGATAAAGCGATTGTCACATTTATCGTCCTGCGATAACTTGTCGTCGATTTTGAACCCGCTAGCAGTAGGACTAGGACACCAGCTAGTAGTAGGACACCTAGTGGGTCAAGCTAGTAGAACTCCTTACGCTACAGGACATTGCTCACCGTTAAAATCCGCCGGAACACATCACCGTGTATGATCACCTCGTGCATCTTGGCGAGCGCGCTCGGCACGGAGTTCTTCGGATCTAAGAGTATCGTCTCGACCAGGTCTAGCCAGGCCTGGTGCGGCGACAGTATCGCTCCCGGCGTCGTCTGCTGCGACTGGAACCTCCTAAACGCGTCGTAGAGCTTGTCCACGCCGAATTTGTCGGCGGCCAGCTTGTCCCACACCCAGATCTTCTCGACGGGCTCGATGCCCGAAGGCCTCCCCGGCGGGAAGGCGACGTCCGCCTCGTCGCCGAACTTCTCGAACACCTTGATGATCTCCACGTCCGGGGAGGACGTCTCCGAGGTGACCTGCTGCCAGCGCTCGTCGGCCACCTTCTGCCACAGCTCTTCCTCGGCGCGCAGCAGCGACGCCCTCAGCGCGTCCACCTCCGAGAGCATCTCCTCGGGTATCGACGGCGTCCTCGCCTGCGACCCGCTCGCCAGGAGGCACACGGCTAACCACAGCGCCGCTTTCATATTTCGCTATTTCACACGCTATTCACGCTAATTAGACAAATGATCGCGACCGAAAGGCAAACCGAGCGCACGAGCAGCGCGCACCGCGTTCAAAACAACACTGACTGACTGGTTTCAATACGGTTTGATTGGTCGCAGCGGTAGCTGGCAATCGCATAGCTACGTTCCACTCCACAATAAACTCGATAAACGTGTACGAGTTGTTGCGGCGAAACACCGAAATTTGTAATATTCTCAGTGACTGAGCGACTGATAAACCGATCAACCAGGTATCGAGGCAAACGCCGCTTAAGGGACAATTTCTGGCATTTTTACAAAAACTTCTCATACACAGAAAATACGCATTCTAAACTCCTGAAACAAATTAAACAATCCAATGAAGAGTGGCTCCATGAATAGCAAAACTACTGTTTTGCTCGTGGCCACGTATCGAGTTACAGTAATTACCACCTCATGCAACTAATCCAGCCAATGACTGGGAAGAAAGAGCGACGCTACACGAGTCGGTAGTGCTACATATGTAAAAAGCAAGATATTATGGCAACCGTTTGGAGAGATACTGGAACTTATGAGGGAATGAGCATGAAAACAAGCTGGATCAAGATATCGAAATCGAGCTTTTTATTTTAAGGCATATGACACTGCGTTGGCAATATTGATAGTGTTATACATTGAAATGTTACAAATTATAAAATAAATAAAATTATCAAACTATTAGACTAAAATAATCAAACAATTAAATTTTAAATATTACCGGTGGATTGAATCGGTTTTTCTCGTCCCATACATTTGAGATATATATCAGTCTTGGGTACTAAAAATATATAAAAAAATAGCTTTTTGCAAACCTAATTACGTGTACTTGTGATTTTCGGAAGACGTTCAATTTTAACTGTAAAAAATAGTGTTTTTTTTTACCAAATCTCCGACACCTTATTTTGAACACTAAAAATGAACAGCTACAAAACGTGGCCAGTGTATACAAATAGATTTGCCATTAGCTATTTTTTCGTAAATTTTTAGTAGACAAAAAGTATGTATTTGAAACTTTATTAAGTATATTCTAAAATTATAGGAAACCTTAAATGTTTAAATTTAAATTACTGCCTCAACAGTTAAATTATGGAAGCCCAGGATCCCACCATCGAACACATATACCGGACATTGTGGGATGCGACTCATTGTCTGCTGGATATCTCCGCAAACACATCCAGAATTTGCTGAAAAGCCGTTTGGTCATGGTTGCCGCACAACGGCCGTCACCTATATGGAAACGATTGCCTACGCAACGGCCTAAGTGACCAAATCTCAGACAACCTGACACTTGGACACTTATGTCGTTGACGAGGTGTTTTTTTGACTTGCTCGTCATCTGGGGTGGAAGTGAAGCTAAGTGGATTCTGATGATAGAGCGCATTAAAATAAAATTTCTTAGATATATCTATTATCGTTAGTTTGGTTTTTATCCGCGTTTATATCTAGTTTTATTTTAGGAGTGATGCGCTTGAATTACGTATTCGTATTGCGCTTATTATCTTCGCCTATAACATTATCAAAGTTTTTTGTATACACCGTTAGTTGTATGCACGCTATAGTATGTTGTCCCGTTTCGCATCGAATGTGCTTTCACTTCGACATTACCGGAAGCAGTGTTGGGTCAATCGATTGAATATTTCAATCGACTAATCGAGCACGATTCATTTAGTCGCGACTAACGTTAATCACGATTGAAGTAATTGCGACTAAATTAATTAATCGTTAATCGTCAATCGCGACTATCTTGCTCTTTAGATACTACCCGACAATTCATTCTCGTCGGTCGGTCGCGTTCGCGGTCGCGGACGCGTTTGCGGTCGCGTTTGCGGTCGCGTTTGCGGTCGCGTCGCACCGACCGACGAAAAAACGCAAAACTGAAGTTGACCGCTGTCGAGAAAATCAACCGCAGACGTTTAAGAGCCTTATTACAAAATAGCGTAGGTATTCTTTTAAAATGAGTTGAAAAAATGAACGCATTTTTTTTTTGGATGTAACTATAAAAGATAGGATAAATAAATAAATAAATAAATAAATAACTATTCAACCCTGGGAGAAAACCGCGGCACTGAGCGCTCTTCTCTTGCGCAAGCAAATATATACACAATTTCTAATTGTTTTTTGCAGTGTTTTCTCCTTTCTAATGACAATAATTTATATTATGTCGTATTGCTAAAAGAGTGAACTTTAATATAGTATAAGTATTATATAAGAATCTTATTTTATTTCTGAGAAAATTAGAATGATACAGGAAGATTTTTTTTTAATTTTGTGTAATTGTAAGTAATGTATACCTTGGATATGTGGTCAAAAAACGAAAAAATAAAGCCGTAGTGTACATCAAGAATACATGACGGACATAAAAAAAAATAGTATACGGTTTTCGTTGTAGTGATATTACTGTATTAAGGAGCTCAAAGTTTGCCTTCCGGGCGTTTTACGAATAACGACTTTCGGAAAATGGGCTGATTAAGTAAATAATATTCGTTATATCTAAAATTAAAGGCCGCTATGGTCAACATCAAGAAATGGTCCAGGTAATTCAGTAATTAAAGTTTGTAGAAATCTCTTCATTTCTTGGAATTAGAACGCCAAAAATCCACTTTTCTTGCCTTTCTGGAAAAAATATGTGATAGGGCTCTTAATCGTCAATCGCGACTAACGATTGAAACTAATCAATCGTTAGTCGCCGATTGACGATTAAACGAATCAATCGTTAGTCGCGATTACCGTATTCAATCGTCAATTGTTAGTCGACTAAATTTGGCCCAACACTGACCGGAAGTCACCTCCTCAGTCCAGATTTGAAAATCGACACTTTCGCTCTTTCGCTGTGGCTTTTACACATACACTCCAATGTGGCGGCCCGTGAAACACATGAGTCATTCATACCCTCCTTTGTCCTCACTGAACATCTGTTACAGTTCGCGTCACCGTTATGTTGAGGAATTAATGAAATAATTTTGTTTTAATGCCTTTGTCGTCTGGTGCGTC
Organism: Micropterix aruncella; assembly: GCA_944548615.1. NCBI lineage: Eukaryota > Metazoa > Arthropoda > Insecta > Lepidoptera > Micropterigidae > Micropterix > Micropterix aruncella. The sequence continues at coordinate 11,633,409 of OX155958.1, forward strand.
GATCTTTTGCATCAATGACACTGGCGAACTCATAGTCTTCCGGGAATAAATTTTACGGAATAATAAATGTTTATTTACCCACATAGGTTCATTTTATGCATTGGAAAAGTAAAGTTCTTTATATTATACGAGGATGAACAATGTTTTTCCATTGACTCGGGACATCGCAAATTAATGTGCTAAATATTACCTCCCCAAAATCTTCGAATAAAACTATAATAAAATTCAATTCGGCACGCGGCTTAATTAACCTAACCCTGATATTTATAGGTCACGCGCGTAATTCTGGTAATTGTTTTATTAATGATATTCTGTCGTATTTTGCCTATATCAGTAGCATAAAGTCGAAAGCCGCAATTGTGTACCTACATGCTTATTAACACGCTTTTATTAGGTCGACCTGTATGTAACTATGCAATGGAATCTAAGGTAACTAATTTATTTACCATCTTCCAAGGATCGTAGATGAAATTTACAGCTGTATGTAGCTCTAATGACAATACAATAATATGGTACTGTCGAACTGATCTGATGATGGAGTCGGAAGATATGAACTGGAACTTCATGATGGAACATCGTATCATAGCTGTGTTTGGACTTGTTAGAAAAGTCTTGGAATGAACTTTAACCACGATTAGGTTTCAAGGTCTGATGATGAAGCCGGAAGATAGGCCTTTTTTGGTTTTTACGTGCATTTATAAAAGCGTGCTTTTAGTGTTTTTTTAAACCTTAATTTATTTTGTATCATCTGTCTGTATTGTATTGTTTAAAATGTCGTTGTCTTTTAACAAAATTACGTTTAGGTCCACAAATGAAGTTTTGATTTAATGTTATTAATTCATCATTAGGCGTGATTAACTTTAGCAAGAGTCAGGCTTATTTATTTATTGATTTATGGTCATTGCGGGTTATCAGTTACAACGGGCGAACCTATCACCCCCAGGCATTTATAACGACATCGTACCATTCTGTCTCCCATGGAGTGAACGTAAAGACCTGCATACAATACAATCCTCAGTCAAGCCACAGTATACAGAGACTCACAGTAGACTCTCTCGAGCGACAGGGCATTGCGGAAGAGGGTGCGAGGAATGTGGGCAGATGGGTACGTTTCAACGAACGCCTTTGTTAGCGTTTCGCGCAGGTAAAGGCTGGCGAGTTTTTTGAACGTTTGCATCTGTATACTGTGTCCGCGTGGGCCGAGTAGCGAACATTTGGCGGCCATATCCGAGCCCTAACGACTCGTAACGTATTCGCTTGCGATTTCAATTTTGTTCGAAGAGAAAATACTGTCTGATGTGGTCAAGCTAAGCCACAGTCCGTAAGAGTTCAACGTCTTATCGCGAGACACTGGGATGTGAATTCAGCGGGCCAACCTCGCGCCCCTTACTACCAGATTTAGGAGGATTTATCCAGCCTCCAGTCTGGTCACCAATTCGAAGTCGCTTCCGCGGCCTCTTCCTGATGTTAGTGGTGTTCGAATCTATCGTTCGCCAGACAATGTTATTAGCGCCATCTACATGGCTCCGGCGCCGAAAGGGCGCCAAAACGTACTACATAAGACGTTAAGCAATCTAAAACCATTGTAATTATAATCAATTTACTACCCATACATCGTTTTAACCGCCAACGGCGCGGTTCGCGGGCCGTGCGTTAAAGACCCAAAACACGTAGTGTATATTTCGTTCACTTTGACATTTTTTTCTATACTAATGTGATTTTCTATGCAAACTTAATTTTCATACGGCTTAAAAAATCAAAATTGCTGCCGCAAACGCCGTAATCATATTCTTTTATGAAACGAACGTCGTTGCGGGCGTTGCAACATGCAAGTAGGGACCATTAATCGGATGTTAGTGAGACGGTGTTTACCGTTGACGGGACAACAGCACAACAGTTCGTGATTTCGCAGAGAAGTCAAAATAATAATATGATTTCGCCGAAATCCACGAATGAGTAATTCCTTCGCAGTTGCGTCATAGCAAGCTTATGAATCCTCCGAATGTGCAAAAAACAACGTGGTGTTTTTTTTTTTTCGTTGCTCTGGGCGTAGTACAAGGTGACCAAATGGGTAGCGATACTTTGTTTTCACTTTATCTGTGGTGCGATGGCGAGTGCTCAGGAAGATAGATAGATAGATCTTTATTGTATAACTGTATGTTAGGAGTACAGATGTTTAGGCACACTTCGCCCTCCTATCTCAAGGAGAATTTCCACCCTTTGGGAGGCCACGGTCTTACACTTCGATCAAGCCGAAATAACACACTCGTCATTCCGTTACATCATTCTTCTGTTTACACGCAATCTTTTACGGTCCATTCTGCTCGTTTATGGAATTTACTCCCTCACTCTATCAGGCATGCACATTTGTTGCACACTTTCAAAAATTTGTTGAGGTAACATTTATTTTCACACAGCCACTAACCAAACACCTCATTCTGTCCTCTCTTTTCTCCTTCCCTGGGCAACCTTAGCATACGTTATTGACATATATTTGTAAAGTTTATTTTAAATTGAACTTTATTACTTTTGTGTGTATTACACAGTGAGAAATAGGAATTAGTTTATCAAATGATTGACTGTAAGATATAGCTATAGCGATAAGTCCGCCTGTGTGCATATATTGTCTTTTTTTGTAAAACCAGTGTAATACTCAATAATTAATGTCTTAATATCGCAATAGTGTTATTCTATTCTATTCTATATAGTTTGCCCAAAGGGCGTACAATTTCAAATACATACTTATTACCACGTAGGTACAAGGTGTTCAAAAAGATAGAGATACTTTAATTTTTCATTTACTCTGTGGGGCGATGGCGAGTGCTTAGGTAGATAGAGAGATAGATCTTTATTGTATAAGTGTATGTTAGGAGTACAGATGTTTTGGATTTTGCCTTGCTGTATGTCCGCAATACGTATAGAGTGCATAACTCTTTATAGAGTGCATAACTCTTCCTGGAAATTGTGTCGCTATGCAGTCATTCATGTCCATCGGTCGCTCAACAACGGTTTTGCGTGGGACGTGTATTATCAAAACCATACTTTTTATCATTACTGGAACGTCGTCTACCAATCGCGGCCAATATTTCAGTACGAGTAGTAAATAGTGTTAGAAAATTAAACGAAAGAATTGAAACCATATGGTATATCGTAAGAATTTAATAATGCAGTGAGTCTACGGTCCGTAAGAGTTTCACAAACAGTTCAACTAATGCAAAAGTCATAAAGACAACGTTTGCCACTGTCCGTTCGCAAATATAATCAGGTCTTGACTTTAAAAAGAAACTTGTTGTGTCACCCCAAGACTTTCCCGGCAAGCAGACACCCCCCCCCCCCCCCATCCCACCCGACAGTGATTTTGTCAAGTGACTATGATATCAAAAGTAGCATTTTGTTATTTCCGTGGTATAATCATATTTTTCCGAAAGTGATGTAGTATTTTCTTAAATACGGTGTTTTTTTTTTTGCGTCGCTTGTATAGGTACAATATATTTTAACCAAAATTTCACAACGTAATTTCGGTCCAATCAGGCATATGTGTACCGAATTTCAAGTCTTTAACTGCAATTTCGAGGTTGAAGTATGACTAGGGCGCCCTGTGGTGGACCGATTTCAACTACAATCTTTTCAACTCTTGCAATGACTGAATGATGCCTGCATGCGAAATTTCAGCTCAATCGAATGAAGCGTTTAGGCGCTATCGTGAAAAAATACACACACAGAGACACACAATCCCACAGACAGACTTCAGTCTGGAAATGGTCCTAATCGTCTCAGACGGTGTCAAAATGGATATTTTGCGCGTTCACAATACTTTCCCTTGTGCCGGGAATGTAAAATCGTCGCTGCACTCAATTTTAAAACGTGCTGTGCTTCATAGCGTTTATAAAATTCAAAGAATGACAATCAACAATCGTCTTTCGCTGTATAGTTGGGGAGCCAGCGACAATAAAATGCAAGAATTTTGTAAAAGCTGATACTTTCAGTACGTATTTATCGTAACTATTACGCATCGGTCTAATGTGCCGCGCAATATAGGGCTCGATTGCGTTTCTTCGTGAACTAAAATCGGAAATTAGTCCGTGTGAACGAGACAGGGCAATACGCTAGAGCGGAATGTGACATGACCGGTTGTCACTTTTTCACATTAAAACTGCCCGCTAAGGTCAAATCTTACACCGCACAAAATATGATCGAATTAATTCGGACGAGTATAAGTTTGACAGGTAGTATTTATCGACGATCGTTCGTTTCATATTCTGCTCTAACGTATTGTTCTGTCTCGTTCGCTTGGACTAATTTTAGTTTTAGTTCACAAAGAAACGCAATCGGGCCCATAATGGACTTAATTTGTATGACATGTATAGAGTAATGTTGACGCCATGCATTCTATTGTTAAGCAGTCTGACCATTTGTTTCGAGTTCTCTGCCGCATTCACTGTCTACTGAATAATTTTCAGGTTTTCCGAAACACTTTGGGGTTACCAAATAAAATTACACATTTCCGGAGTCTGGCCTGCTGACTCTACCCCGACATTCTATGGCCAAAATACTGTCTGATCTGAAAGTATCAGCTTTTACAAAACCCTTTCACTTTTTGTCGCTGCTGGCGGGCTTTGCTATCGGCTTTGTACTGAAATCCTTATTATGTAAGGGGCTCTCTAGACGATCAAGCATGATTGTCAAGCATCGCGTCGCGGGCTCGGAAGGAATCGTAAACCGCAGGAAATATGCAAATATTTTTTTATATATATTTACCAAAAATGCCCTATTTTGTAGGTTATACCGGGGAGTCACGTTAATTAGACGTAATTGATTGATGAATGACGTGACTCCCAGGTATAAAACTACAAAACTAGGCATTTTTGGTAGATATTAAAAAAAAGCAAATTTCCTGCGGTTTACGATCCCCTCCCAGCCCGCGACGCGATGCTTGATAAGCATGCTTGATCGTCTAAAGAGCCCCTTAGGACAATTTAGCGACAACAACTGTCAAAATATATCCGTGTATCAACCACACTGAGAAAAATATAACGATGTAATACACTTAAATTCGCATGTTTCCACAAGGTGCGGTTCTGTCCCCGCTTCTTTTCTCAATTTTTATAAATCCTATCTCCAACCAAGTTCGTGGACATACTCATCTGTATGCAGATGATGTCCAAATATATAATCATTTCTCTCCCGAAAACATCAATGCCTCGATCGCCACCATGAACTCTGATCTTCAGGCCATTTGTGAATGGTGTGCGCTGATGGGTCTACTAATCAACCCTTTGAAATCCCAGGCTATACTCATTGGAGGTCGTAAATTGCTCTCCAGAGTAAATGTAAAATCCCTTCCGCTTTTAAAACTAAACGATATCACCATACCATTGTCGCAAAAAGTGAAAGATCTTGGTCTAATTATCGATGAACATTTCTCCTGGCAACCACACGTGGACGAGGTAAGTCGTAAAATATTTGCTAGTTTTCACCCTCTGCAAACACTCAGAAGATTTCTTCCTATGGACACAAAAAAATCTCTTGCACAGTCTCTCCTCTTGCCTCTCCTTGACTATGCAGATGTGGCTTATCTCGATTTATCAGAGGAACTGCTCAACAAACTTGAACGTTTGCAAAATGTATGCATACGATTCATCTTCGGTCTACGTAAGTATGATCACGTGTCCGACTATAGGGCACAGTTAAAGTGGTTGCCAATACGCCAAAGAAGAAATGTTCATATACTGGCTCTCCTATATCGTGTACTCACCCAATTAACACCATCCTATCTCCAGGAGCTTTTTGAACCACTAAGTTCCCACGGTCTCGTACTTCGGTCAGCCTCTGACAGTTTATTAAAAATTCCGAGTCATAATAGTGATTTCTATTCCTATTCTTTCTGTGTCCATGGTGCAAGACTCTGGAACGATCTCCCAGCAAGTATACGAAACTCGCCTTCTTTACCATCGTTTAAGACTCACCTTAAGGATTACTACCTTTCTAAGAAGTAACCAGTTCTTCCCTTTCTCTCCTGTTCCTCTCCCAATTTCCTCTCCTCGGGCATTATTAGTCTTAAATTCTTCCACTTGTCTGTATGTTATGTAATAATCTTTATTTTCACAATGCGCGCATGTACCACTATGTTTAGGTTAGCTGTAAGACATTGCCATGTGGCAATAAGCTCGCCTTTTTTGTATAATTATTAAGTGCAAATAAAGAGTTTATTATTATATTATATTATATAATATAACGGACTATGGTCCACACGTATGCATTTACATGACGCGTAACGGCACAGGCGTGACGGCAGTTACCGTGTCGTTATGTTAAAAAATAATGTTATTTCATTACGTCGCGACCTTGGGACCTCGCTTCTAATATGACACCATGTAGTAGTATACGTACGGTTATAGTCGGACACATGAATCAAGTTGAAACAACAGTATACTGTTATTTCCGTATTGATATTTTCCGTACTGATATTTTTTTATTATCTTCTTTATATTTAATACATTAATGCAATGCATCTTTCATTATCTTAATGACATTTGAATTAAACCTCAAATAATTATATAAAATTTAACGCCCTCTATACTCATTGGTATGTACTCTTTCGAACTATCTTTTTACATTAGTACCATTTCGTATTTCTTACAGGCGTAATTCTTATTTTATAAGGGTATGCGAAACATTCAAAACCTTGAATGCTGACATTGATATTGACCCTTTTTTCACGAATATAGATTCTATAAGGAAGCAGGTTGTAGGGCGATTTTGTGATGCCCAGGCTTAGCATTTTCATCTTTTATTACAGTCTTGTTTATGTCAACATGTTTTCTACTGTACAATTTAGTATCTTCTTGTTTAATATCTTCTTTATGCTTAATATCAGTTCTAAATTTTATTATTATTGCGATTATCAGTGGTAACTTGTAAATGGCTCTAAGCTTCCTATTTTTGTTCACTGCAAAATTATTGGCTGTAAGTTATCCTTGAGAAAATAAAATAAAATAAAATAAATAAAATTCTGGTCGCTTGATGTAATTTAGTGTTTATTAGTATAAACAAAATTGATGAGAGCGATTTGACCCCCATCCCATGTATTGAGCGATTTTTGCAAATAATCAACCATTATCCTGAAGGTCTAAGCTATTCAAAAATATATATATTTTTTTTAATTTATTTATTTAAATCCAAAATAAAAATTTACAATGTTGACATAAATAACACAGTGTAAAAAAGAGTAAATACTTAGTCATTGTTTGTGAAGCAAAGAAAGTACAGATTTGATGGATTTTATCAGCTCCACTAGACTACAGTCTGTTCTGGAGTGAGACCACACTTATATTTGTTACATAGTACCTACAATTTTTTATAAATTTTCGGTTAAAATAAAAAAAAAAAAAATTTTGCAACATAATTAAGAAAATTTGAAGAAAAATACATCTAATATTAGTTAGTAAAGCGGTAATAATAAAAGGATAAAAGGGGTAATTACCTGCATAGGCATTTTAATATATAGATATATTTATATATAAATACACACTTATACATATAAAATATATATATACACATACACACACATACATATACCTATACAAAATGTATCTACCTATATTCAATATACTGTATATATACTTACATAATAATATATAAATAAACAAAAATAAATCATTGCAAAAACTTTTCTTTTATTTCATTGAGGTAAGTACCCGATTTTCCATTAGCTTCTGGAATCCTGTGTAGTACTTTACTTGTAACAAATAATCGAGTAATGGTGTTTTAACACAATTACGATTGAAACATCGTTATTCTGTATAAAACCGTAATCACAAAATGGTAATGTAAGAATAAATCCTATATTTTTCTCGGTGCCTATATTTTTTTTATTTGTTCCTAGGTCGTTGATATAATTTTATTGTAACCCACGTTTGTACAGTAATCTCGCAGTTCCTGAATTGTTGCACTGTAGCCGAGGCGAATCACTGCATGCAGTTGATAGTGATTCATGCTCGCAAGAACTGATTAGAAGCTATAAAGATGTACATCCTCGTATTATAGGATAACATTATTATGATGAGGGTATAGGTTGCTGTTTATATACAATATGTTATAGTCGACATATAAACTTGAGCTTTCATAGATATAATAGTTAGTGTGGGGACGCAACCCGTTGGGATCACACAAGTAAAAAGAATCAAAATCATCAAAATCAAAATGTTCTTTATTCATATAGACACAATTAAATATTATTTTTAATTTATGTTCTTATGATGCGTCCAAGCCTTACTCCCAAGCCGTTTTGTCATTTACATAATCAGATATTGTATAGTATGCCTTTTTATACAATTTTGCTTTGATGGTGGCTTTAAACTTATTTACAGATAGTTCTCTAATAGTATGAGGAAGTTTGTTAGAGAAGCGTATACATTGTCCCAAAAAAGAATTGCTTATTTTGTGGAGACGAGTAGCACGGACAACAAGGTTATGCTTATGTCTAGTATTAAAATTATGAGTGTCGCTTTTTATTTTAAACTTGTCAATATTCTTGTGGACATACAACAGATTTTCGTATATATATTGTGATGCAACAGTAAGAATATTTATCTCTTTGAATTTTTCTCTAAGTGAAACTCGAGGACCAAGTTTATATATAGCTCTTACAGCACGTTTCTGTAGTATAAAGATGTTATTGAATAAAAAAACGACTGCTGTTACAGAAAGTGAACTATTGTATTTATAATTATTTTTATTACGGTGTTTTTTATGAAATATTTGTGGTTTATGTATGTATCCATATAGATACATGTATATTTCCGGAATGTACTCAATATATTTATGTTAACTTATGAACTGAACTGGGCGGTTTGTGCACGGTGCGGCGTCTGGCAATGGTTTGCGCGATCCGGCGAATAACCGGGGGAGTCTGGCAATGTACGTTTTCTAAGAAGCGGAATTTGTTGTTAACATGGCGACATCTATCCTGAGAAATACCCGATCCCGATTGAGCTTGACGGACTAAAAGCGAGTCGGTCCGCGATCAATTAGAACTGAATTATCGCTAACGTCAGGTAGAGTCCGCGCAAGCGACCTTGAACTTGTGACCAGACTGGAGGATGGAGATATCCGTCCAAATCTGGCAGTAAGGGCGCGAGGTTTGCCCGCTGAGTGCTCTTCTCAGTGTCTTGCGGTAAGGCGCTGGACTCGGACAGGTTGTTGGCATAGTTTTACTGTCACTGCCAAGAGAGATACCGATCGATAATAATACCAAATAGTTTTATAAAACCTTTAGAAAGTGCTGAAAATAGGTAAGCGCTGGTATGTTATATACTGCTTCTCCTACCTTCAAAGAATTAACCAGGAGCCCTAGGATGCCTCTGTCCAGCAGTCCGCCGCCGTCAGAGACCACCAACGCGTGGATCCTCTCTACCAGTCCCGGAATTGCTCCCGGCTCATGCGACACTGCCCACTGCGCGAAGTTTTCTAGGGTGGCTCTCTCGATCGTGTCCTGGTTCTATTAACACACACAATGCAAATATTTTTAATGCCGAATCAGCAGTCACACCCAGGGGTAAAACCCTGAATCAGACAGAAAACCACACTTCTTATACCTTGTATCATATCACGTACAGCCAAGTCTTTACACAGGACTTAAACTTTCTAATAAATTTCCTGATCATTTAAAGGATATTAAAAACACTAATATTTTTAAGAGATCCATTCGGGTGTATCTACTACATGTTGGACATTTTACAATATTTTGAAAATAACCTCGTAGGTACACTTACCAATGTAATTTCCATTTTTTTTATTGTCCATTGTTTTGTTAGTCTTTTTTTGTTATTGGAATAATTTTGATGCAATATACTATATTTCATTCTTTGTTGAATTGAATAACTAATTTATGATAAATTTAGTATACTTGGTCATTCCCACATAATTGTGAAGTTGTCATGAAACCAAATAAATTAATAAAAAAAATAAAAAAATGTTCTAGTGCAATATCCGATAACTACGATCCCTGGCCAAAAAACCGCACTAAATGTAGGTGGACAGTTGTGACGTGACTATTGAAACGTGGCTTCCTGAAGTAATCCTTATTACCACAATCCATCATAGTCACTTGACACATCCAGTGTAATAAACAAGATTTTATTAACTAGTCTTTATCACCAAAATCATCCAGATACACAAAACTTCGGATATGTATAATTCCAATATGACATCGATTATCGAGTTGAACTTTAATATTATTACTCCTTTACAAAAGCACAACTAATTTTTGTAAGACCCTAGTTGTTTCACTATTGATCACTTTTTATTATCGGCTAGGTAATAAGGGAAATATTAGCAAGTGTCGAGGAAGCCTTTAACAGCTTTGTCGTCAGAATCCAAGTCAGAATTTATTTATTTCTACTCTTTATTGTGAATTTTTCACAATGGGCGGGTTTATCATCATACGACAATTTCTTACAACCAACCCTACTTATGAAGTGTTTATGTGTGTGTGTGTGTGTGTGTGTGTGTGTGTGTGTGTGTCGGTGTGTGTGTGTGTATATAACATGTGTGTAAAAGTGTGTCATTATTGCATTCGATCGACAGAATTGAAATGCAATTCCCTTAATTTTATCCCAACGGAAAATGGTGACCTAGCCGGCGGGAGCCTTACAGTGTAAGATCAGGCGTCCTATGCCACTGTCCTGTCACGTCCCGTGTCTATTGAAATAAAACCAAATACATCCATTGTAACGTCACAACTGACGGCGCTCACTTTGAAACTAAAACAATCTTTGAAACTACCTACCATCTTAGGAAAAGAGAGCGTTTTTTTAAAAAATGCACAAAGTTAAGTTTAAGACAACTCTCCGAAATGTAGCGATAAAATGGTTGCTGGAATTCTTTATTAAAACGCTATATACCAGCTAAACTGAGTTTGATGAAATACAACTTTTGTTATGGCCAAACTGTGAAAGTGATTAGATTCGTGATTAAGCGATTAGACCACAATTAATTAGTGTAACAATGCAAACCTCACACCTTTCTAAACCACTAATATTTTATTTTAGGAAACCCCTGACAGTTCAAATAATAATTACCTATATGCGCGCGGCTTGGCTGAATTTGATCAAGGTTATGCTGTCCAATATTCTGGTGGTAATTAAACCATAGTACGAATACGTGCTAAAATGTCATTATCGAAAGCCGCTAATGAGTTACGAACCTAATCCCGATGATACCAGTTTAGTGATTTTGAACTATTCTTTCTTTTTCTGTTAGTATAATGTTTTTAACCCTTTGAGGACCACAAGCTTTGCGGTAGAGTATGGAATTTTTTGATACATAAAACTGTTAAGGGCTCCCAAGACGATCAAGCATGCTTGACAAGCATCGCGTCGCGGGTTGGGAAAGGATCGTAAACCGCAGGAAAATTGCAAATATAAAACAAAAATATTTACCAAAAATGCCTAATTTTGTAGTTTATACCAGGGATTAACATTAATTAGACGTAATTGATTGATGAATAACTTGACTCCCTGGTATAAACTACAAAATTAGGCATTTTTGGTAAATATTAAAAAAAAATATTTTCATTTTTCCTGCGGTTTACGATCCTCTACCAGCCCGCGACGCGATGCTTGTCAAGCATACTTGATCATCAAGGGAGCCCCTTAAAAGGTGATTAGTGGTTGAGGTGAGGGAGTTAAGGGGGTGGAGTTTGGAGGGGGGATTAGGGGGGAGTTACGAGGGTGGTGTAATGGGGGGGGGGGGGCGTGTTAAGGCGTTTGGCGCGGAAGGATGGGTCTGTCAGGTCAGATTGTAAGAGGATATTAATCAATGTTTGGAACTATAGAGCGCTACACATTGCGATTTGTAGTAAAATCTTAGCTACCAAATCGTGGTACTGCATTGAGTAACCTAATGCGTTATACAAAAATCAATACCACCGGCATAAAGCAAGAAGTGAGACGCTGGGGGAATCTCTGATAATTGTTTTGCTACTTTCTGGCGTGGGTGTTCGCGCGCGCGGCTCCTTGAACTTCGACTGTGTCTGTCCTTGAGGGTGATGAACTTGAATTTTAGCGCGCGTTAATTCATTTATACCTGAATATATTCCTGCATCCTTCGCTCGGCCGTCTTGACGCGCACGATCAGGTCGGAGAGTTCGCTCAGGCGCAGCTCGAGCTTCATGGCCTGCGGCAGCCGCAGCATCAGCGTGGACAGCGTCGTGGCCGTCACGATGTCCACCTTGAGGTCGAGGGCGCTGACCTGCCGCGACACTTCCGCAACCCTCGTCAGGATCTTGCGCTGCATCCGCTGCACGAACGGGATGTCCACTCCTTCCGATTGGCCGGTGTGCTTCGATATGTAGTCCCAGGACTCGAAGACGTGTGACCCGACGTCCACCGCCAGCTTGATGATGTCGATGGCCTCGTCGACCAGGCCGCTGGCCGACCTGGAGTTTGACAGCACCGCGGCCGCGAACAGCCCCCACATCGGCAAACGCATTTCAAAACACGACAAACGCTCAATCCGCAAACAGACGAAACTACCCACCCGACAACGGCTGCCACGCAACTAACTGGAAGAGCAAAAGAAAGAACCGCCGACTAGTGTTAACAATAAAATATCGCATCAAATGATACGATCGTATGTCTATGACAGAAGTTTTAGAAATCAACAGAAATTTACACTGTTCAATTTTTTTAATTTATTTTTGGTATTATTGCAGTATACAAACCTGTTCTACGTTGTTATTTTTTTAACGTTACCCGACTATGTCCACCCTAATTCCGAATCTGCAATAATCTTTATTCGGTCTCAATAAATAATCGAGATATAGGCATTCAAAGACGCATCAAACTCATACATTTCGGTAGGTTGTTGTTTTTTTTAATAATATTTCATAAACACCTATTTAGCGGTAGATTAGTTTTTTAAACAATCTTACAAACTGAGTTTAAAAAAACTTTTTTTTGTCTCGAAATTTTACGCGTCCGAAGCTTTGTTCTTTCACATTTAGCATTACAATGATCGAATCTAGTAGTATTTCTTTATTTTTGATAAAGGGACCCTCTGAAATAAATCCTTTTTTTTTATTTCCAAAAAAATAATTAGAAATTATTTTTACAGAATGATTTTGCGTCACTAGGCAGTGCCTGTTCCAAAGAAAACACTATTTTTATGAAAAGATGTAAAAAAATGTTATAGTTAATAAAAAAAGAAATAAAATAAAATAAACAAAATAATTATTGAAAAAAATAATTATAATTATATAATTATAATTATAAAAGTAATTATGAAATAAATTTTAATACAAAATATTATGTTATAAATTAAAAAAGCTGAATTCACTCTTGTTTACATATGACCAATTTATATTGTTAGAGATGTAGGGTGTGTAAATTGTGTGTGTGTAAATGTGTTCCTTTTTTTAAAATGTCATGAGAATTCTTTCAGTTTCAGTTCTTCCTTTACTAATTAACCATTTAATGAGACTTTTTTTTTAAACCACTTGTGTCAATCCTGAAATATCGAACTGTTTTCTTAAAATATTCATTAATCTCGGAACAAGGTATATTGGCACGGATATTGGTGTTGTCTAAACAATGTTAATCTCAAAACCCTATAACTTTTCAACAGTGCTTACTTTCAGGTCTCTGGTATTTATTTTATTAATGAAAGTATCTAAAAACATGACTTTCACTAATTTACTATTCAATATCAGTTCTAGAGGGTGTCTAATCATCAGTTCTAACGCCATTCTATCAGTTACTATATTCAATATCGATTCGCGTGGGTGGCGTCAGTATTGAAATAATATTATACTCTAAAATAACATTTTATGTTTTTTTTTATTGTAAAAGAAAAATTTGCAATTTTTTTGCCGCTACTATACACGGGCGAAGACACATTTATAACGTTTAATTTCAAAATAATTACGAAAAACCGCACTACTATATTAAAAAAACTACCCTATTGTTGTATTTTAAAAAAAAATAGTATATTTGAAAATGCAGTTAGGTAGGTTATTTTTTATTTATTGAGATACTTGTGATTAGGTATACAGTTCATTGGTCATGTAACGTTTGCTTCTTATAATAATTATATAAATTATTTAATAATTGATATAGGGAGGTTTAACACATCTTACATGACCTTTCATGCCAATAGCACATCTAACTAGGCTATAATTTGGCGTGTCTCTAGATGTGCATTTTTTTATGCAATTTTAAGAAATGAAATGTTTTTTGACAATAAATTATTTTGACCCACCGTTGTTAGGTTACACATAAATATACCAATTTTATAAAATATATAGCTATGTAATTAATAAATACATTTATAATTTAACTTTAATTAAGAATAATTGATAAGTGATACTAAATAAATTGTCGTGCGTTGCAAATAAGTTCATCAGATTTTACATATCCTTTGTTAAGTAGCCATCTATTAAGGTTTGCTTTGAATATTTTTATGGTGGAATAATTTTTCATGTCTTCACTTAGGGAATTATATAATTTTGGGGCTATGTAGGATATAGGTCTCTAGGCAAATGTCCTGACTGACGGAACTATATATTTGATACTCGCAGACATTCTTGTGTACAGATTGTTTTGAGTTCGTGCATGGTCATCTCTAGATTTGTAGAATGCAAGAAGCGCTTGCTTAATGAATAGCTGTTTAGCTGATAGCACCTGGGATTGAGAAAATAACAAGGCAGATGGATGACGCCGGTTTTTTCTGTGTGTTGCTCTTAATAATAATAAGGTAGGTAGGTATAAGCATATAAAAAACAATATGTTGTCCTTACCACTGTTTGTAATAGTAATGTGAAATGATCTTACATCTACCATTCTCTGATCTGATCTCTGACAAATATAATTCTGACGAACGGTTGAAGTGCTGTTATTTCATGCGGTAAGATCCGTTTCTTGTTTAAAATGTTTTTATTACTTACATACCCGATGAGACTCAATTAATAGCCATACATACTAAAAATAAAACACTATTTAAACATTTAAGGATATTGAAAAGTGTAAATCATTACTGGCAACCTACGGTGGGTCTAATAATGAACGAATTACAGTTTTCAGAACGTCAATTCATAATATGAAATCGACGACTATCGCGGTTATTTGACATTATAAATATTTGTAGCCCCCGATGTTGCAGCGGTTTTGCAACCGCTGTTGTCCAGGGGCACAGTATACCAGACAGTAGCTTCTCTTAGAACAAAATTGAATCGAAGCGAATACGTCACGAGTCGTAAGGGCTCGGATATGGCCGCCAGATGTCCACTACTCGGCCCCAAACGTTCGAAAAAGTCGCCAGTATGTACCTGCGTGTAACGCTAACCATAGGCGTCCGTCGAGACGTACCCCTCTACCCACAATCCTCGCTCCGTCTTCTCGCAATTCCCTGTAGCTTGAGAGTAGAGCTACTGTTTGGTATACTATGTTCAGGGTAGACTGTATACAGGGTTGATCCTGGACAACGCCGTATGCAACATCGTTAAAACGTCGGGTGCTACAAACTTGACTGTAAATCCGCTTTTAAAAATACATCATTCTGCATAAATAAGATCAAATTATCTCTAAGCTGTATAAATTGAAAAAAAAAAGATATAGGCAGATGTGATATCCACGAGTTTATTAGACAGGATTCACAAGAACACGCGAATGAAGCGACTTGATTAATAGGTCACACACTATATATTGATAATGACTGGCACCGGAAATGCTTCCGCTTGACCGCTGGCAGAGAGAGTCAGATGAGCGTAGTAATGTTGTTTGTTTGTTTCTCTTCTTTATTGTGAAATTTCAGAATGGGCGGATTTTATGATCATACGATCCAACCCTACTACGAAGTGTTTATGAGCATGTGTGCGTGTAACATGTGTGTACGTGTGTGTCTTGTTTTTACATTCGATCTACATAATTGAAATGCAATTCCCTTAATTTTATCTCAACGGAAAATAGTACCTAGTCGGGAATCGAACCCGAAAGCTTACAGTGTAAGATCAGGTGACCTAGCGGCTATGCCACTGGACCGTAAGAGCCCGTTCCTACTATGACGGACCGTCTTTTTGGACGGTCTGTCTAAACCATTACATATAACTACTAGACCTCGTGACCAGCCTGAGAATGCGTCAGCTGAATAGAAAGATACAGCAGCATATAGTACCCCCTCCATCCTTGTCTAGTCGCGCATGCAAGGAGACACGTACATATATCATTATGGCAACGCTTATATATCACCATGGCAACGCTTCGACGCCAAAGGTCTGCTATGCTATGGATAAACGCGCATGCGCTACTAGACAACGATAGAGGAGGGCCCCACATGCAACTATCTCTTTCTATTCGGTGAACGCATTCACTCACAGACCGCCTTCACACTCCTGTTCTCTATTCTGTTACCTCTGTGTGGTCTAAACAGACGGAAATGCCAGTGGCTAAACAATTCATATGAAGCTGTTCACATTTAGACGGATCCGGGTAAAAAACAGGACCCGAGTGTTTGGACGGACTGTTTGTCACTGCGGAGCGCCGTCTAAACGCCCGGACCGTCGTAATGTGAACGAGCGGGCCGATAAATAGCACGTGTCATACGCCCCCGCCCGCCCCGCGGACATACATCTCTCAACCCGCTGGCATCGTTTCGGGGTCCGCACTTGTCAGAACGGAGGTTTGACCTCGACTGTTCGGCCGGATATATGGGAACATCTATCTCCAGGCGATGGTTTCCGTCAAAACAGACGGTCTGTCACAGTGGCTCTAATATTATAATCTTTGGCTAGAGTACCCGCGCCTATGTTGCTAACCATCTCCACTATCCGTAGCTTCTCGCAGCGTTGCCAACCAATATACCGATTTAACTCAATTATACTCTACAACAGTGTCGGACACTGCCACAGTTATTTGCGTGAAAACGTCAAAAGGGCGTAGTATATTCAAATTAAATATTTTTTACACCTTACATCTATTGAATACAATAGTGGCATGAGCTGTATGCAATTCATAGAACGGGCCTAGAACAGGTTAGTTCTAGTTGGGTGACATGATCGAATGAAAAAGAGGTTAAGGTTTTTCCATTCGGTTCCTGTTATTTTTGTAGCCAAAATTAATGTTTTTAGAAATGATTTCTTAAATAAATGTCCATACCTGACGCTCCATATACTGTCAAAGTTTTCCGAGCGCGCTTACGTTGTTTTACCTACAATTGCTTCATTACTGCTCGTTGCTTTTGGGTACGAGCCCGGCGTTTTCGGTGTCATTCTCTTTAAAATTCTGTCATTCTCTTTATAAACTATTCGATCTTGTTTTATACTCCAAAACCCTATTTGTCCTCCCAGTATTTCGTAATGTACATGAGCAAGTCCAAACATGTATTATTTTGATCATGTTTCATGTGTCTGAAGCCAATGTGTGTAATATTATATTAATGTAAGCGAAAGCCGGCGCACATGTGTCCAAAGCTCACTAGCGCAGTTCGAAAAATCTTTCGTTTGCTATTTTTGATCAAGGAACAACGTAATAAAAACAATTCTTAAAATATTGGATATTTTATTTCGTAAAAAAATACGTCGTTCGTCCCAGAAAGGTAGACTTTCACGGAATATTCGGCAAAAATTCGATATTCAGCCAAATAGAAAAAAAAGAGGTGTAATTAGGCTGAATACCGAGTATTCGGCGTAACATTTATAAGTAAGTTTATAACATTCGATAACATTTTTTTAAGAATTATTTTAAAACAGTTTTAGAATTCAATTCACTGCTAAATGGATCTCACATACATTATAAAAAGTATTACGAAATCTTTGATCTGTGTACTGTTATTAACAAGAGTAAAAAGGGGACAACGTTTGGGTGTTAAAATTAAGAAATCACTTCGTACAGTCGTACCGTACGCATTTAATCGTAGCTGTATTCTCACGAAACTAAAGTACCTCACTAAAAACGAACCGCGCTGAGAGGGAGATCGCGCTCGCGCCGCGCGCGCGCTATTCGTCTCTTTATGCTGTTTTCACATGCTTGATTGCGTTTTTTTTTGTGTTCGTACGTAAAGCTGGATTTGCACAAATATTTTTTTGAACGGTTTGAATCCCATCTGGGATTTTTTTCGCGATACGTCATAAAAAAAAATACGAAACGGTTTCATCACTATGATGAAGAATTGAAAAAACTCCTAATACTCATTAGTAGGTTGAATTTAGTATTTTCAGAAAAAAGTTTTTTTTTTGATTAGGATTTTTTTTTACAAAAAGAATGAAAGACAAGTTGCGCACATATTTCAAAGTGGAGTACATCATTCTAAACACAAGAATATTAGTTTTAAACTTTAAAAAATGCAACGAAATATCGGTCCCCATTCCAGAGATAGAGCATTTTTTTTTTGTTGAAATTAACAAGTGAGAAATAGTTCCGGAATGCCATTTTTAGCGACTTGTATCTCGGGCCAGGATTTTTTTTGCAAAACAAAAATATACGTGTATTTTACTTTTTCTATATTTTAACATATTATGTTCGATTGAAAGACTTCTGAGACTATGAAGGCAAACCCCCTTGCCATACCAACCTTATTTTTGTTCACTTTCTTTTAAACCAATTTCAGAGGGTTGCGATTTGAATCTGTTAATATTTAAACAAACACAACCGATTCAATTTCGCATACATAAGAATATTCAACCCTCGATGGTGACTGTACTGACCTAGCCTTGTACCCTACAACGTGAAGTCAAACATCGAAACCTTGAAACATCTCACTAAGATAAGCAATCAAAACAAAGCTCTCAAAACCCAATTATTAAATATAATATATAATCCACAAGATTAAATGGTTCTATGAAAGTAAAAAGAGGACAGAATCATCAAAAGACAAAGACATTGTCATTAGTGATAATATTTTCAGCATTTTTGAAATAAATGTACCATCTGTATGATCGGTGGTCGGTAACAGATCGATCAATTCAATTTATTTTATTGTGATTGTGGCGTAGTAACAAAAAGTTTTACAATTATTCAGTGCATCACGATGAATAATTGTATTGTAAATTATTTTTAAATGCATGCCTAAAGGGCAGACCTGCCCTTTTGGCATGCATTTTAAAAAAATATATTCCTCACAGATTAGCCAATCGAGTAGACAATAAATAAAAAATTAAACAATTAAACCTTCGAGTAGCGGCATAATTTCATGGCAGACCGCGGCAATTTATTGGAATTTCTTGCAATATCACCGCGCTCAACAAAAAGTCCTATAACTATGGAACTACTGTAGCAATCATAAAAAGAATAACTGTGAAATGATCGCATTGAAATTTCGTATATAGAATATTGAAATCTCATTTTGTAAAACAATTAGATAATTATGAATAAATATGAGAAAGTCGAAAAAGTGAAAAAAATACTCGGCATTTCTAACTTGTACTTGTCTTACGGAAAAATACGGAACCCTATTTAGAAATTGTAAATTCTATCGTGATCTTTATTAGATTCTCTATCAAATGTAATATTTCGTTTTGCCTATTTACATACAAAAATATTTAGATATTAGGTCATAAAAACCAAAAAAATAATTTATGATTTCTCGAAAAAAAAGAAAAAATATGATTTTCTTATGATTATGCTGAATTTATATACAAATACGCCGAAAACTTCATATATTTCAGCGAAAAACAAAATAATATGTATTTTGTCAACGAATTAGGCACACATTTTGCATTTTTAGAGTTATTTATCGCAAAAAAACTCAATAATTAGTAATGACGCCATAGCGATAAACTGCACCCAATTTCTCAACTAAAAAAAACAGGTAAAATTGGAATAAAATGTACATAAAATCACTGAATTCGGTTGATAAAGTGTTTTAGAATCAAATTTACCTACATTTCTATTCTATTCCAACTGAAAACACTAAAAAAACACAAAGAAACTGTTCACGACCCGATGTTTGACAATGACGACCGAACAGCTATGTTTGACAATGGAATTTTACCAGAAATATCCGTTCAATGACGCACGAAATTATTTTAGCGGCCGTCTATGTATCTATGGTAATAATGAGATATTTGGTATGGATTTCAGGATGCGTTCGAATTAGAAAATAATATTACTGTGCTCTCCGAGAGCAAGCCGACAATATTGGTCGTTACGTAGTCAACGGTGTTCTGATGTGCAACCAAACTTGGCTGTTACTTAGCCGAAGGGTTAAACTAATCATTCAAACAACTCAAAATTATATATTTGTATTTTTTCTACCATTTCTTCAAAGCTCTAGAGAGGGTCCATTAGTTAAAATTAATAAAAAATCGTTAGTTTTCAAGGCTCTGATATTATTATATCACTGGGCGTGTGCTGCCTAAAGTAATTGAAATAAAGGATTTAAGAGTTTTTTTCGAATCATGGTTAAAAATAAGGGAGCACATTGCTCTATCCCCATCCTCATTTAAACTCTTAATTTTGTGGTACCTTCGACAATCTTAAGCACTTCAAGAACATTTGCGTTATGCATTGTGAGAAGTCGTATGGATATTATTGCATTATCTGGAATCCACATGAAAATTCTTACATATATGGAGATGTTAAAGAAAATTCAAGTGTTTTTATTTTTATTTTTTATTTTAAGCAGTATTGATATTATCTGTTTCTAAATCCTACTGCTTTTATTCTGGAAATTGATCCTACTTATTCCATTCATGAAATCTCAAAGGAGTTGCTGATCATGTCCTATGTTTTCAAGTTGATTTGAGGCAAAACTGACAACCCTAGTCATCTAATTTCACAATAATGAGTAGAAACCAAAAAAAAACAAATGAATTATAATCCTATTATTTTCTATTCTTTGCAGAGCTTATTTTATGAGATCCTCAGCGGCATCTGGGTGCGAAACGGCCTACAGATCAAAGGGCAAGCGATGACCTACATCCAGGCAAATTTTTGCAACTCAATGGTTGACATGGACATTTACTTCCTGCAAGTGTGCGCAGCTCACCTCCCTAAGGATCAGTTCATAAATACTTGCATTGACACGTAAGTTATATCTTTGTGGTTCTCTTAAATGAATAGTATCTTCTTGGTAGAGATAGATTCATGATCATTGTTACTCTTACTGTTTACCGATTACGTGAAGTCAACTGGGAGCGGTTTTACGAACACTATCTTTATGTACTTTTAAGAAATCCTTCAAGTGTTCGCAACCCCAAACTGGTAATTACAGCCATTGGCCAATACTTCTTTGGGTCTTGCAGGCCAATGGAGGAATGCTATGATGACATACAGTATTGAAGCCAATTAACAAAGAGATTTTTTAAATAAAAATATCCATTTTTTGTAATGTTTATGTGCTGCTGCATGCAAACATAAAGACTTTATGATCTTTTGGCAAAAAAGCATGAAAGTTAGCACTTGTGGCCTGCCAGCCAAATCCCTGTTTCACCACCAGCCAAATTCTTTTCCACCTTACCGATGCGGGGACTCCTTAATATCAGACCTTTTATCCGATCTTTCAACCTTATTTGCAGTGTTTTTAGCGAGATCATCATCCTTTGTGATTGTTAGATGCAGGCTTTGCTTTATTTATTTTTGTGTCCTCACTTTTTAACTTCAAATAAAACTTATTGTTATTACTATCCTTTGCCCTAGTAAAGAATAATTCAGACACAAGTGAGGGATTTGTTTTGTCGAAAGTTTCCAACATCAAGCAAGGCAGCAATGTCAACACTGCTAAAGCCAAACTTGAAGTGAATATATTTTCATGTCATCAGCTTCTAATCTCCAACTCCTTTCATTGTTGAGCATTATTGCCTAATTTAATTTTCATGGTGCTAATAACATTATATCTTTTAATTAATTTAATATAAGTAAAAGATTTGTGAGTATGTCTTTAGCAGTAAAGTATGGATTTTTCTTCACAGATTCGGAGTTCGAGAATGGCTTAGTTTAGCCCCTATGAGTCCTGCCCAAGAGCAGGAACAAGACTCTATGGTGGAAGGATTTCTAACATTTTTGGCAATATTAGTATCATCTAGGACAAATTTAGGTATGCATCTACTTACTTTACGTCAATAGTTCATGCTTTGATAATTATATATCGTATAAACCCGAAACTATAATAGTTATTCTCTTAACCGGTTGGATGCCAACAATGCCCATAGGCATTTTGCGACGTTCGACAGATCCGCGCGTAACTGTTTTGGTCCCCATATATATAATATAAATACAATATATAATACACATGACTAATAAGATTAATGACTAGGTAACAAAACGGAACTCATTAAAAAACAATATTGTTAGGATTTATTTATAAAAGCGACCAAAAAGTTGTGGCACAGTTTTTTGCGAAGGCTGTCTTCCGACCGGTTAAATATTGAATCAGAGGATATGCTTTCAGTTCAGAGGTGCTGGCTATTGGCCATTAGATAGATAGAAATTCAGCAGGCGGACTTATTGCTTAAATTACACGCTCTTACAGCCAACCTTCATGGAAGTGCAAGCATTTAGGTGCCAATAGAGTAAAATAAACAAAAACAATATATACTTAACAAGAAATAAATTAAATAAGAAAAAATGCCAATATTTTTTTGTAAATAATTAGGATTTAGAGGTTATCTACGAGGAGCAGAGAATATCCTCAAGGATTGTAGGACAGAAAATAAGATGAGACAGTGGATTACTAGGAATGTAAAAACATGAAATGCCTTTTAGAGACGCTGGAAAAGTAGAAAATGTTGGTGCGTTTCTGTTATTGGCCGGGAGCTGCACGAATGGTAAATGAATATGTTAAAACAGAATAATTATGAGCAGGAATTGCAATTTTACTATCCTCACTGGCACGTAGTGGAAGACCATGATTTCCTAAGTGAGAGAATTTTTGGTTAGATAGTAGGGAATAGTGGGATTGTCAAGGATGTTATAAAGAATCGAATGAATATGCAATACCATTCAGTTCTTGAAAAAGTAATCAGATTATATAGATTTCCACGGATATTATATTTCATAATGTATCTTCAATAAATATTTACTTCTAGGAAATGATGAACTGACACAGTCAAGACTGGAAATCAGCACTTTGCTCGCCACTGGTGATAAAACACATAGTCAGCTATTGGAATTGATGCCCGAGAGGTCGGGTAACGCTCATACCAGAAACTTTGAGACTGTACTAAAAGAGGTATACATACTATCATATTGCATCTTTTATTTTAAATGCTAACTGCAACCTGACCTTGCATTCTTTGCTTTGGAAGAATATCTCATCCAGTGCTATTGTTTTCTTTGTTTCTATTTTGTTTACTGATGATAAATCTTATAAAATATTTTTTACTTGAGACATTCAGTACAGGGTGGGCCAGAATAACTGAAGGATTTATTTTTGGCTGTAAAAAAAATGTTCGAATTGAATGAGATATATATTTTTTACTAGTAGGATTTGACATAAAAAAAATGATTTATCCTTTGGATTCGATTCTTGCACTGTTTTCACCGATTACCAGCTTCAAGGAGTCGCACACGGTGCAAATTTTATTGATGGTAATTTCTTTCTAAAGGTATTTCCTTTAGAGTATTCATGGTTTCTAAACTGCCAAAAACCCTAAGAAAAACACCCTATGAACATAAATTAAAAATCCTCAAACTGACAACTCTGGAGCAACGGAGACACAGAGGAGATCTCATAGAAACATACAAAATACTGAGGCAACACTACGACTTCCCAGAGTTGGAAAGCATGTTTGTGTTCAATTCAAACCATCCCTAAAGAGGTCACAGCCTGAAACTCAACGTTACAAGCTTTTCAACTGAAGCAAGAAAGCACTTCCTGACAAACAGAATCGTGAACAGCTGAAATAAACTGCCCGAGGAAGTTATTGAAGCACCAACCATAAACGCATTCAAAAATAGGCTTGATATATATTTAAAAAATGATATATATAAAAAAAAAATAAACAGCAACACCAGAAAATTTCATAGATATGAACACATCAGCGTTAAGCTGCTAGTTCATCAACAAATAATAATAATAATAAAGCACCGCTGTGCCGCTACGCCGCGGCGGGGGGCACTGAGCCGCACTCCCCTCCGCTGCTGGCCGCCTTCCTCTTCTCTATGATTTTGTGCAAATTTAAGACGTAATGTTGTTTGACATCCATTGTTATTGTGACTCGAACCGATAATGAAACAAACCAATAAGGAATGCGCATTATCACAGTAGTTAGGCTAAACATCAACAAACATAATGGTGCTAGAAAGAGGAATCAAAACCCATTGTAGAGTCACACTAATATTAAGTTTAAACCCTCCAGTTATTCTGGCCCACCCTGTAGTTTTGGTGTTATCACCCAAAATTACATAAACAGCACACCATCTCTCACTGTGATAAATTGTTTATTATTATTATTATCATCATCTTATTAATTGTTTTACTTTTTACTAGTTATCGACCTACCGACCGCCTCCCAAAGGATCGGAAAACCTCGAGCAGGGTTTATTTGTGCCGAAACCTGAAGTTTGGGAAAAGCACTACGATCCGCTACACGTATTGCAAAGGGCGGTGCACCGACGAGATTTTCAACACTCGCTCGAGAGATATGCGGCATAGTGAGTTTATTATTTATTTATTTACTCGACTTTCATTCCAGTGCAGGGGTGAGTGTCAATGATAAATCATCGATTATATAGCGTATCAGATTGCTCAATGTTATACTACGATTTGGCAGCCATACGGTGTAGATGGCACTCATGTTTCCAAACAATAATTAATCATCTCTTATGTTCAATATGGCGGCGTTCGTGGTATGGCAATTTGGTGGCAGATTATAGATAGCGCTCTAAATGCGTCTATACCACAGTACACCGTGTTAGAACAGTAAGCACACTCGAGCAGCAGGGCAATGCGGCGACAGAGTGGAAGGGAAGCGGGCAGAGGGATGAGTCTCGGCGAACGCATTCGATCGGCGTGAAGATTGGCAAATTTCTGAAACGTTTGAATATCTGCATCGGCGGAGTAGCGGCCATATGTGCCTAGTGACATCGCTCGCTTCGATTTATTTTTTTCCGAGAGAAGCAGCCGTCTGTATACTGCGGCAGTAGGTACGCGAAGGTAAAGGCACCACATTTTCCCGAGGGTCGCGCAACCCTCGGAGGGGTCGTACTACCTCTACGCCGCTGACCAATAAAAGGTCGTAAGAAATGGAAGTTTTACTCTTAAACGACCGGACGACCGGCCGGTATTCGGGCGTCGTCGAATGTCGACCTATGCCCTAGGTTCCCGAAGTGACGATTACGGAACTATTGCAGCGCGTCGTGGAAGAATCGGGCGCGCCGCGAGGGCGAGACGGCGGGAGGGGCGGCGGCGGCGGGAGGCGGAGGCGGCGCGGGCTGGGTGCCGCTGCGGCGAGCGATTGCGCCGCCCGCGCCGCACGGCGACCCGCGCGCGCTGTGCGACGCGGCGCCGCTGCACGCCGCGCTGCTGGCCGTGCTGCACCGCGCGGCGCGGCGGCAGCGCGCCCAGCCGGCCGCCCGCGCCGCGCCGCCCGCGCCGCCCGACCACGTGGTGGCGCTGGCCGTGTTCCTGCTGGAGGTGGCGGCGGAGCGGGCCGAGGAGCGCGCGGCCGGCCGCTCGCCGCTGTGCCGCATCGCCGCGGCGGGGGGCGCCGCGCCGCTGCCCCCTCCGCTGCTGGCCGCCTTCGCCTCGGACTGCATCCGCGACAACGCGCGCGCCTTCGTGGGCGCCGTGGCCCCGCCGCCCGCGCCGCCGCCGCCGCCCGACGCGCCGCCCGCCGCCCGGCCCCCCTACCCCCGCTCCGACGGTGAGTCGCCCCAAAGCAGATAGCAGAATGCTCATTGCCGATATGCCCATATTGTAAATCTTTGTAACTTTTCACTTATCCGTTTATCGAAAAAGTTTTTAAAGTTGTACAGGCACCTTTTCTTTATTACCGGCACCCATAAATTGGGTAAATCAGTACCGGCAAAAGAGCCAATTTTAATAATGATTAGTTTTAAAAAAAACATACAATACGAATTCCTACTGCTATTTTCAAAAAACAGTTTGAGAACCGTTCAGTGTGCTTTGGCAAAAACGGTCACCTTTAACCCATTTTGGCGGCGTATTTAATGCATTCTGAGTCTGGAGCTTTAATTAATTTGAAATGTCGGCATATAGCAAATAATTTAAAATGAAGTATTATATTCTAGCGTAAGTAGTTAACCAATATTTTTTAGTTTTGACATTTATTTTTGAAACTATCGCAAATCACAGAGACGGAGTCGCTAGGTACGTTTTGTTAATTACTTTACACTTTCCTCTCTGTATTGTTTGTCTGCATTATTCGACGGCTAATGTGTTTCTTTTTGGCGTTCTCCGATATCGAGGAGTATTTGTACTGATAATGATCGATCGAAGCGAGGATTGTCGGGCAATATTTTTTGCAACAGGTGCTAGTCGGCCTATTTATTTCCAGCCGCAATAATAATTGATCTAATCTGGAATTTGAACTTAATTTTTTGATCATAAATTATTGAAAATATTCTTGAGGTATATATACATATAATATCCACTTCGTTTGATAGTTTACAATTACGGATATTTTTATATTATAATTTAACGAGTGATATTTTTCCGATTTTTCCGTATTGAAAAAAAATTATGTTTTACAGAATATTGTGGGATATCTGGCGTCGTGCATTGTCGTTATGACCAGATATATTTACAACCGTTGGGATTGTAGAAATCTTGTTTCCTCGGCGGCGTACATATGGTACATAGAATATACACAGTGTTAATATTTAGACCATTTAATTATTTAAAAGAAGCTAATAGAATAGAGATGGATTACTGTTGGGAAAGGGATATTTTATGTGAATTAATTTTTGCGATTCGGAAAGACAAACTTGAAAGACGCTATTTTCATATATTAATTATTTGCATTGTAAGAAAAACATTTTTAAAAAACGAATTTATTAATTCTGTGAATGCTATTAGTCATCGGGCAAATAGACAATTTTGCCGGTGATATGACGTCAATTGAATCTTGGAATTAAAAATGTCTACTGAGTTTAGCGGTGCATTGTTCATCATCACTAGTCACTAAATTAGTTTTGGCAATGGGATCTTTTTAATTTAGTTATCCCGAATTTATGATGGTTTCGAATGACCGACTGAAAATGGCAAAAGATCACAGAAGACTTCCAAAATGAAATAATAGGAAAGGGGGATTTCGAAGTGAAATAGAATAAAAAAGATTATAATGGGAGTTAAAATTTCAGAGGACACGGAGTGGGAGGGGTCAGACAGCGAGAGCGGAGCCGGAGAGGCGGGGGAGGGGGAGGCGCCCGCCGTGGGGGCGGGGGAGGGGGCGGGGGCGCTGGTGGCCCGGGCGCCCTGGCTGCGCGCGCGGCGGCGGCGGCTGCGGCGGCGGCCGCTGCCCCCGGCGCCGGCCGGCCGCGGCGCCGCCCCCCCCGCGCCCCCCGCGCCCCCCGCGCCCGCCCCCCCCGCCGACTACCACATGCGCGACGCCGCCGAGGTGAGCGCCGGCCTTTCCTTGTCCGTCTTGACCCCCCTCCGGCTGCAGAGACTCCTCTCCCTCCCCCGAACGAGCGATCTGACGTTTCGCACGGCTTCACGCTCCGAATCGGAGGAACGCAATGAACCCCTATCGCAAATTGATTAAATCCAAAATCTAGTACGAGTCGTCGATACGAAATCGAACATTTTTATTTAGGAAAGTTTCTATTTCATTTGTATCAATTTCAATTTCAACTAGCTGTCCCAAAAAAAGGCATATGAAAATAAAATTTAAAAAAGTTATGTAATTTTGGATGTTTTTATTAAAAACTACTGTTAATGCAGATTCAAGTGATAATAATGAGTCTCTTCCCTGGAAATATACACTAAAAAAAACGGAATCCACCGTTTTGGTACTATTATTGTCGTACAAAAAGATATTTAATTTGTGTTCAATTATATGTCAATTCTTTTCGATGTTCTCGTTACTCATTATGAGTTATGGAGAACGTATAGAAAATTTTGTCAGCTTTAACTTTATTATTTAAAGTTTTCAGCTACGGCTCATAGTTTTCAAGGAAAGGCAAAAAACCAAAAATGGAGACCTCTCGAGCCGACCTTTATTTAGTGCGGCATTTTCATGCGGGTCCGTAGTCAAATTGGTATAAAACGATCGCCCCTATACCCATATTGAGTAGTTTCCTTCGTCAAAAAGTGCAATGTCGATCTTTCTTAGTTCCCCTAACGAACCAACCGGAATAACATATGAGGCCCCGATGTGATCCACAATATTCATTTGATATATTTTTTCATTGAAAAAATATTAATTTAAATTTCGAATTTCAGAATGATACTTTTCAACTGGCTTTACCTGAAATTGATCAAGTATCGGATATGGTCGTCGCTCTCCACGGAGATATGTCATTGGTATCCAGCAATCGGGATGGTGAGTTTCAATATTATTTAATATAAAATAATTGATCCTTTTAAGCGATGTGTTTGCCGTTTGCAAACACTGTTAGAATAAGATATAACTGTATACCCGGTCATATCGCTATGTATTACCGCATCGCTGACATCTTTTTTTTCTTAGAGAAAAACTTCTTTCAAATAAACGAAGTGTATTTTGAGTTTGACAGTTGAAAATTGATCTTGGTAGTTTTTGATTTTTCGCGCTAGTCTCTCAACAGTAATATTTATTTTACTAACAGATTAGTAGTTAATTTGAATTTTATTAATATTGTATCTCTTTTATTGATCCATGAAACTCAACAATGTTTTTTTGTTTTTTTTATTAATTTTTAAATTTTTTTTGGGTGTCTGCAGTCTGCCAACCTGCACATTGCATTACTTTAACCCGTTGAGTATGAGTCAACCAAATCTGGTCGCGAAACAATTATCCGTTGAGTACGAGTCGACCAAATCTGGTCGCGCGTTTTTTTCACTTCTTTGACGTTCTTATATTTATTCATAATTATCTATTTGTTTTACAAAATGATATTTCAATATTCTATATTCGAAATTTCAATGCAATCATTGTGCAGTTGTTCTTTTTATGATTGGTCTAGTAGTTTCGTAGTTATAGTACTTTAAGTCGATGTCGCCGAAAATCCTGCAAAAGAGACAGATGCATCCATGAAAATACCCATTTACTCCAAGGGTTAACCATTAACCATTGCTATTTTCCAATCCTGTGGCAATTTTCCATTGATAAATGATATGGTCTTAATATGGGATAGATTATTTTTTGAGCGGATATACATATTATCCCTTGGAGTAAATGGGTATTTTCATGGATGCATCTGTCTCTTTTGCAGGATTTTCGGCGACATCGACGGCGCTCGACTTA
The DNA here is from genome assembly GCA_944548615.1 of Micropterix aruncella. NCBI lineage: Eukaryota > Metazoa > Arthropoda > Insecta > Lepidoptera > Micropterigidae > Micropterix > Micropterix aruncella. The sequence continues at coordinate 11,662,750 of OX155958.1, forward strand.
AAGTACTATAACTACGAAACTACTACACCAATCATAAAAAGAACAACTGCACAATGATTGCATTGAAATTTCGAATATAGAATATTGAAATATCATTTTGTAAAACAATTAGATAATTATGAATAAATATGAGAACGTCAAAGAAGTGAATAAAACGCGGAACCAGATCTGGTCGTATCATACTCAACGGATAATTGTTTCAGAACCAAATTTGGTCGTATCATACTCAAGGGGTTAAACTACGTTACTGTTTGAGCGGATCCATCGATGCGAAGAAGTAACGGCCGAGTGCGGTTTCAGATGCGTCGTCGGCCGAGTCGTCGAGCGAGTCGTCATCGGGGGAGGGGGAGGGGGCGGGGGCGGCGTCCGAGGGGGCGGCGCTGGCCGCGCCCGCCGGCCCGCCCGGCCCGTCCGCCGCGCGGGCCGGCCGAACGCCCCCCGCCCCCCCGTCGGCCGCCTGCCTGCCCTACCCCCTCGGGCCCGCCGACCTCGTCCGCCGCACCGCCGACGGCAAGCCCGCAAACCAGGTACGCACTTGTATACTTTCAACTCGAGTGACTTACTTTGCTATTTGTTCTTAAAAAATTATGCCGCTCCGTTGAATATGGTCATCGTATCGGTGCCCCTATTTTTGCAAAGATATACATCTTCTCGAGAAGGTACAAAGAACAGCGACTCATTTGCCGGTTCGAAAGAACCGACTGAGCTTTGAAAAGAGTCTAAAAATCATCAGACCGCCCTCGCTTAAACCGAGAAAGAACAGAGGTGACTCGATCGAAACGTTCGCAATCCTAACTAGTCACTATGACGATGCAGTAAATGTACGTTCTATATACGGGACGAACGCCGACAGACCTCAGAGGACATTCCTCGAAGCTCGCGAGTGCCTCCTTCGAGAGAACTTCTAAAGCTGAAAAATTGCCAAAAGAAAAAAATTATTTAAAAAATTTTAATGAGCATTATCGCATTTTGGAGACGAAACGCAAAAACAAAATTTAGAAAAGATAAAACTTAAAAAAAACCTTTAATTTAAAAATTGAAGAATCAAGGGTAGGTTACGAAAAAGTAATTACTACTCGTTTTGCCCTGCGGTAAATTTCCACAAATAAAGAAAAAAATCATTCAGCCAATCTTGTTTATTCTATTTTGATCCTTCACCGAGGTCAGCGATAAAAGTCCAACTTGTGCCTAAGCACAAAGCAGCAATTTAAAAAAAACAGGATACAATTTCCAGTCCAGATAAAACTTTGTTACGACGTATCAATCATCCAGCGCCGGCAATTTCTTTAGGAAACTCGAGGATTTTCGGATAGCTCCTAATGTTAACACAGAATACCTTCAATTGGTTGGCGATTGATTTAATATCTTCGCTACTACCTATTTCAACGGCATCTATGTGACTACAGTCGTCAATTTCACTATTCAAGTCTGATCACGATGGAAGAATTTACGCATAGTAACTGCAGTTGAATTGTGGACCCTCCCCATGCCAGAAAATATATTTTGTGGGCTTGATATCCAATACTGGCAACAGCCTACATAACTCGGAAAGAATGAACAGCCTCCACAGCTTGGATGGGCGCAATTTATTTTTGACATTTTCAAGGAAAGAATAAGAAATTTATATACAAATAAGTGGAATAATAATTTTCCCGCGACTTGATTTTCCCTCGATGAGCAGTTAAAATAAAATAAGCTGATAATATAAGATGTTATGAAATTATCATACTATAAATTTCATACACTGAGTGTGTACGTCGCTAATCAGAGGCGGTTTTGTATAGGCTGCCAGCACAAAATAAAATTTATCTTCTTCTTTTTCTTTTTCCTAGGGCACATCTACTGATTGCAACACTATACAAGTCAACGAATCTATTATATCGCTGCTGCTGAAACTGCACTCTCAACTGTCGGGAACTCTGGACAGTTTCTCCCTAGATGACGAAATGGAAGTGGACTCTCCGAAACAGCGAGCCGCCGCAGACCGCGACCTCGATGCCGAACAACGCGAAACAATCGAACAAACAGCGAGCAGTTCTAATTCTGATGCGATCGAATCGAGCATTATTGATAGGCCAAAGATAGACCATACTGAGATTTATGACGAAAACGGAAACGGTGAGTCTTTTATGAAAGCTTGCATTCATCGAAGACTTTAACATTTCTGAATATGTTGAGGAGATTTTAATGTCTCTTTCTGAATGTGTTGAGATTTTAATATCTCTTTCTGAATGTGTTGATGAGATTTTAATATCTACGAGATAATAGCATAGTTCGTATTGTCTACTTAAAAACACTCATCATCAAGGTGACATTGGTGAAGACATGATAGTAGATTTGACCACATCACCGAGTACAGAGAGAAGCTTCACTGGCTGTCAACCCGGGAGAAAAAAGACACGCGAGTTCTTTATATACTTTTCAAGATCTTCAATGGCATCGCTCCCAATTATCTTACCGGTAGACTTATGAGAGTTCTTCCCTCTGAGATCAAAAGACAACCTGCTACTCTCTGTCCCTAGTTACAGCACTGACTTTTTCTCATTCTCTTTCACCGTGCATGAAGCCCGTCTTTGGAATGCTCTGCCGTTTTATCTTCACAGCATCGCTCAAATTCTTGAGCTGAGCTCGATAGCGATCGCCCGTGATGGCTTCTCCCGGTTTCAGCAGCTTGTAATAGATGACACCCTTTTGGTCCCACCAAATGCAAAGCATTACCTTGGATCCGTCTCGCACGCCGAAATCACCACTTTTGAAACGGAGACACCAAGTCTCAACAGTCCTGTCTGTCGGAGTAAATTCCCCGTAAGCCTCCAGCAGTAATCAATAAATAAATACAAACGGAGCTGCCATGGAATTCACCGACCGGAGTCGGGCCCATCATAATACTATTTTTTTTACACTTCTGGGGGGTGAGCAGTGGATTCCGGACTTACGAACCGGCTGTGGTAGGTTTAGGACAGCTGTCTTGCCACATGTGAGCGTTCACCTTGCCACCCATTCACTCCCCCATTCTGCGGCAGTTTTCGTAATATGAAAGCAGAAAAGCATTGCTTCCCACAAATGACAATTTGTCGGCTCAAATTTTGACATCTTTGAGACTAACAAAATTACCATTGTTGACTCTTCGACGAAATGACACTGACTGATAATTGAAGCCTAATGATGACGCTTTGACATGAAGTATTTTGCAATTTGGTAAATTACTAGAAATATGAATTACGGTATTTCTTAGGAAATCAAAGTTTTCAATGCAAGGTCCTAATATTAATATAATATATTATAATTATAATATATAATGTATGGGTTAATATAACATAATGTATTGGTTAATATAATCATGCCGATACTCGTTTTTACTTTCCCGGTCCAAGGGAAAGTTTGTGAGAGTGCATTTTTTTTTCCGAGATGAACTTTAATATCCATTTTGAACCCCCTAAGACGATTAGGACCATTTCCAGACTGAAGTCTGTCTATGTCTGCGTGTGTGTGTGTGTGTATGTGTATTCTTCCACGATAGCACATAACGCTTCATCCGATTGAGCTGAAATTTTGCATGCAGGCATGATTCGGTCATGGCAAGAGTTGAAAAGATTGTAGTTGAAATCGGTCCATCAGAGGATGCGCTAGTCATACTTCAATCCTGAAATATTGCAGTTAGGTTTGGTATACTTAAAATTCGGTATACAGATGCCTTATTGGACGAAAATCTCATTGTGAAATTTTAGTTGGAATATCTTAATACAAGCAACGCAAATAATATTAAAAGTCTTTAAATATGCTACGAATTGGCGCCCGGGGGGAGGTTAGGTTGGCGCTCGGGGAGGACTTGTCTATTTGCCGAGAATGTCTTGGGTTGATTTTTGATTGATTCAACTGATATTTTTTTTTGCAGGGGGAGGCGCCGCCTGTGTCGGTAGACTTTTGAGACGACTATGCGCCCTCGATTCGCAGTGCGCTGCTGCCGTGACGGAAGTGCGAAGAAATCTTTGGCCTAACCAACGAGAAAAGCAAGCAGAACAACAAGCCAAGTATGTACATTTATTCGCCTAACTTGTTATCCTGTGTTATGAAAAAACGACCGATTTTGTCGGGATGCTTTTCAGGTTAACAGGAGTATAATTCTATTGCAATTGTTATGTTTACTTTCCCAGGGAGGAAGAGGAGAAGGAAGAAAGATCGAAACGGGCGAAAGAGCGACAACAACGTGTGATGCAAGATTTTGCTAGGCGACAGAAGCAATTCATGAAGAAGGCTATGGAGTCAGGTACGATAATTTCTTACCTAGAAATGTGAATGTTATCTTTTGTCCAGTGGGCTCTCCATTTGAGCCTTTTTCTTATTCATTCAGGTGGTGTGTATCTTAATAGGAGAGAATTGTATGTCTTCTCTATCAGCGGTAAAGGTTCTGCCTTTCTTCTGGACAACTTGTTAAGCAAAAATAGATTGCCATTAATCCCTCAAGCCCCGATTGGCCGATATCGGCCACAAAACGATTCAGCGTGACGGCCCCGTTTTAATTTTATTTTAATTTAATTTGTTTGATTTTATTATGTTTTATTATGTTAATATGTTTCATTTTAATTATGGGTACAGTGGTTTGGCAGTAATTAATGTTTTGGTGAGACAGTGTCGTAATTCAATTTTTTTACTAATTTTTACTAAGTTTTTTAAGGACAGCAACTTGTCAATCGGCTGAGGGGCCGAGGCCTGAAGGGTTAACAACTGATATATTAACCCTTTATTAAACAGATTGTGGAAAAATAGTTCCTATTGACATTTTTCATCAATTATTCGGTAAATTACAATATTCTAGAAATCAAACATGGTTCTAATCATTGGATAAAAAAATCTGACTAAAATGCATAAGATGGTGAAAGCAGAAACAGGAGATTAAACATTTTATGAAGCTTTGAATTCTGTCGCGGATTAATATATGTAATTTAAGCTGCTGTCTGTCGCTATTGAGTGCTAGAAGGACTGATTTGCTGTTTTTCATAAAAGTCCCTGATTGGGTAAAATTCTTTCAATGAGTGGTTAAATAGTTTTAATGAATCGCCTGCTGGTGGGGGGGGGGAGACTACACTCCCCCAATCCTCCAGAAAAAGGTGATTAATTAAAATTGCGCATATCGGAAAACCTTTGGGAACAGCTGATCCATAGAATTACATATTCATTGAAAAATAGCTGAAGCTAGAATATTCAAGGCAGAACATTCTGGCTATAAAGACTGCTCGTTGTTCCAAACTGCGGCAGACAAAGTTGTGATAATAAACATAGAAGCAGTCCTAGAAAAATGCGGTAGTCTGTTATTTCAACAGGTAGTTTGTCGTATTAAACCTGATTGTTGCTAATATTTTTTGTCTTGGGAATCAAATTTGGTGCCAGCGATGAATAGTTGTTTGCACAATAATTCGGTGAAACGAGACCTGTATTGTTTAACCACATCTTTTTAGTAAATATATGCGCCGAATATTGATCTTTGTAAATCACCACGTGCACACGCCGACAGAAAGCGACGCGGGCGTTCGGCTCGAGAAAATGGCAGTGGCAGTAGGCGGTTGCAAAGAGACACTGGCTAGGCCTTTTTCCAATACACTACCACCGCAGGCCTATACTTTTTTCTGTGGGAGGCCTTAAGGTATGTCCCCACTCGTGCGCTTTCGTCTTCATCTTACGTCTAGTGTATATTTTATTAAATGCCGTAAGACGCATGCAGCTATACATCTACGCTTATGCGCTTTCGTCTATTTAATTGCGATCACTGACTGTATGCAAACCAAGGGGATTAATTAATGTCTCCTACACCGGCATCACTCTTTTTGGTCACAACGATCTGATGTTCCTTGGAGGAGTATGACTGCAGGCTTTTTATCTTGTTTTTGACAATTTTCACATCAAAATTGTATTTTTAACCCAGAGATATTATTGTTATAATCTATATGATTCTGGTCTCATGTTATAGTTCTATGGTTCTATAAATAGCAACTTTTATCTTTATCTTCCGCCATTTTGTGTCGCAAGATGCACACGCATGCGTCAGAGGAAAGCGCAAGTTGAAACAAGAAGCGCACGAGTGGGGACATACCTTTATACTGGGATAAAAAGATCTCTTGGCTGGAGTAGTACGATTTAATGTAATCCTAATTAAATTTCATGGCCTTATCGAAGCTGTCACTTTGTATCACATTAAGAGTGACAGTCAAAATTAGGCCTATATTAATGCAGTTGTCATTTTGGTCACAGGGGGAATTTTCTATTTTCTCATCTGTATTACCCATGAAAACTACACTCAATCTAGTCGCGAATGAAGTAGTTTTTATAAATAGAAGTAGAAATAGTTCATATTATATTTTTTTTTACAGAAGAATGTGCCGGAATGGACTGGCATGAAGAAGAAGTTGTCTTGGAGAAGGAGTATGATTGTGTTATTTGCAATACTGCATCGCCTAGCACCGAATCGAATCCTATAGGATTGGTAGTGCTTTTACAGGTAATTTTTTTAAGGCTGATTTTTGTAATTGCTTGGAAAATTTTGAAATTTCATTTGTTTACGTATAACGAACCGACCTTCATTTTAACCCTTGGAGTAAATGGGTATTTTCATGGATGCATCTGTCTCTTTTGCAGGATTTTCGGCGACATCGACGGCGCTCGACTTAAAGTACTATAACTACGAAACTACTACACCAATCATAAAAAGAACAACTGCACAATGATTGCATTGAAATTTCGAATATAGAATATTGAAATATCATTTTGTAAAACAATTAGATAATTAATTATGAATAAATATGAGAACGTCAAAGAAGTGAAAAAAACGCGCGACCAGATTTGGTCGACTCGTACTCAACGGATAATTGTTTCGCCACCAGATTTGGTTGACTCATACTCAACGGGTTAAACCCTATTATGTACATATGTAGTGGTATTCTCGGGAAATACGGCTCCTTTTTGGGCCACTTTTATTCTGTTCCTTTTGGTTTGTTAAAATTTTAGTTTCGTAGTGTCGATGTTATATTTGGGGAATGCATGGGTTTGGGTATTGGCATGATTTTAGGATTTGATTGATTCATTTATAATTTGACTTTTTTATACTTTTATCTTCCTGTATTATAGGGTTGTTATGATTCACATAAGTTGTGCGACTTTTGATTTTAGTTCGAATGATTTTTAGGTTTTCTTTATGTCGTCTTAAAGTTTTTTGTGGCATATTATTTGCGTTGCTTCGATGGGAGAAAACAAGACTGTAGATAATGATAATGATTTTAATGTAAATATTTTTAATTATATAACTTTTAGCTAAATATATATTTTAATTATTTAAGAACAATTTTAATTATGACAAATTTAAATACAATCGTATATACAGGTGTCCCAGAAATCGACGTCAAGCAGGAAACGGGTGATATCGGCCAGTAATCAGAAAAATATTTAAAAAATCTAAGTGATTATTTGTATAATTATTGGCAAAAAAAAACAAGAAAATCAAAAGCCTGTGTTAAATTTGGGCGATGTATACTTGGTTGGACAAAAAGTATATATTGAATACTTGGTTGGACAAAAAGTGAAATTTTCTTCCAAGCTGGAGCAGTAAGCTTCAAATTTTGAGCAACAATTTACAGAAACACTATTCAGGGTCGACTTCTGGGACACCCGTATAAATAAAATCAGAGCTGGCGTGGAATTTACTCACTCGAGTCGCCACTTTTATAAGCCACTCGGGCAAATAAAGTGAAATCTCAATTTTATGAACTTGGTAAGTTTCTGCTGTATGGAAACGATATATAATGCATCGTCTTTTGCTTTCTCGGAAGAGCAGGGCGCTGGGACGATAGAGGCGTCGGGATTAGCTCGGTTGGGATTATGGAGGCCGTACTAAATGTTGAATCGTGCGTTGCAGGCGACGTCGGTGGTGGGCCACGGGCGGGAGGCGTCGGGCCGCGGCGAGGCGGAGGCGCTGCCGCTGGGGGAGGCGGGGGGCGCGGGGGGCGCGGGGGGCGCGGGGGGGGCCGGGCCGCCGGCCGCGGCCGCAGCGCCCGCCGCGGCCGGCCGCAGCCGCGCCGCCCACGAGGCGCGCCGCCTGGCCGACCTCGAGCAGCACTTCGACCCCGTGAGTCAAACTATTTCACTATTGTTTTTATTCTAAATATTCATTTAAAAGGTATATGTCTATTTATTGAAAAATTTGGTTCTATCATTTAGTTTAGACTTTCATAATTACCAAAGTGCATTTGGATTTATACAAATTTACCATATTTTTTGGGAATATTCTAAAAAAAGTGTCGACTAAATGTTTTTTAGCCGAATAGTCATATCTGCGTTGTTGACTTTAAATACACGTCTGTATAAATGTACCGTTGACTCGGTGCAATTTACTGGAATGAAATTCTGGTTGTTCCGTCTTAAAATAATAGCATTGGTGTAAAACGACCTTTAGCTTTGCACAATTACAACTAAAAATCTGTTCACCGAGTCCCGTAATGCTTTCTTCCAGAATGAAGAGAGCCATTTTTGACATAATGTATTTTGTAACTTAGGAACGAACGGACCAATGAGTTAATGAGATTTTGCAGATTGTAGAGGTTTTTTTTTCATATAAAACTATCATTAAATCTTAGCCACGACCCTTAGAGCTCATCTATTCAACCTTGGTTTGACTGAGAGCAAGGATTGCCGAATATGTGGCGAGGAACCTGAAGACAGCATACACATTGTTGGTCGCTGTCCAGGGCTCGCCGCCAAAAGACACAGTTTACTGGGACGAGCCTTTCTCGAACCCAGCGATCTGCCCAACTTGAAGGTCAGTGACCTGCTTGGACTGGTAAGAAGTACCGGGCTACTAGCTGACCACTGACCTAATCACACAGTGGGTAGTTACAAAAGACCTTACAGATCTAGGTGACATCAAGGGCTGGAAACAAGCCCCCCACTCCATCTACTACTACTACTACTACTAATCATTAAATCTATATGCGATTTTTCTGCCATAGTGCATTCTCGAAGTAACCCTCCAATATATAATGGGCTAAAAAAATAAATGTCGTTACGCATTTCAATAATGTTCACTTTAATCTTAATTATCGTTTGCCTGTCAACACTGTCCCCGAAAATAAGAAATAACTCTCCAATACTTTAACGTAACCTCGTTTATTTCACAATAATGATAATCACTATTATTAATATTTATTTTGGACAGACAATTTGCTAATATGTCCAAACCAGATCTTGTAAAGCTAGTCATAAACAATATTAACAAGTTTTTAGGTACAAATCGAGTCGGTTTTAAAATTGAAAACGAAGACAATCGAATTAACGTTGTGAAGTTTATAACACCCAATGTTTCGGCGATGTTAAAACTGCCGTTATCAATCTATCCTAGACAACGGCGGCGATTGCAACATCGCCGAAACGTTGGGTGTTTCAAACTTGACAAGGTAAATTCGTTTTTATCTTGTGTTTTAAAATTGCTTGACAAAGCTTACACTAATCACTTGAAATAGTAGTTTATTTCACATATCTACCATTCTATTGCAGAACATTTTTAAGAGGATCAGATTTAAATTTTGCACTGTCGAGTTTTTTACTGTGTCCTCGAAAATTTGTATTGAATTTGTAAATATTGTTTATGTTTTAACCGTGCATTTGTGAGAAATTTACATGTCTCAATCAGGTTTTCTCTTTGTCTTCTTTCTTTGAGAGTAGTCAATCCAATCGTCCTTCATATTTTCTAATGTTGTAAAGTATCCTTAGAACACAAAAAATCTAAAAACTGAAAATTGACAATTTCCACACATCTCATACCTCATCTAATTATACCATCAGGAATCGTGTCTATTAGCAGTAAACATCGGTTGGGAAGGCGGAGTTCACGTGCAATCGTGCGGACATCATCTTCATCTACAGTGCCTACAGGCCTATCTTAGATCTCTAACTAATCCACAACGGCCTCATAATCTGCACATTGATAGGTAAATTTATAATTTTTTTTTTTTGTATTTTATATTTTGTAAAAGGGAACGGGCATTTCGGGGCCCACTTTTTAAATAGCTGTAAATCATATACTAATGGAAAGATCTCTTTACGTAGAACATTTATTACTAGAGCTTTCTCTGCGAGAGCTTTCTCTGCGATTTCCGGCAACGCGTCGATGATGAGGCGAAATCAGAGATGGAAACGAACGGTATAGTCCGTCGGAGGGAGGGCGATCCGTCTCGCTTTGGTATTTACGAGGGCGATTTCCGCTTCGCAGGGGAGAATTCCTGTGCCCCGTGTGCCGGCAGCTGGCCAACTCGGTGCTGCCGCTGTCCGCGGCGCTGGGGCGGTCGCCGCCGGCCGGCGCGGGCCGCGCGGACGGGCCGGACGCCGCGGATGCGGACGGGGAGGAGCGCCGCGGCCGCGAGGTGGCCGAGGCGCTGGCCGAGGCGGAGGCGGCGGCGGAGGCGGCGGCCGCGGCGCCTCCCACGCGCCTCTCCGAGGCCATGGCCAAGGCCGTGGAGGACATGGCGTCGGCCGCGCGGCCCGAGCCCGGCCCCGCCCTCTGCGAGCGCCGCCTCTTCCGCTTCGCCGCCTCCGTCGCGCGCATCAACCTCGAGGCCGAGCTGGCGCAGCGCGGAGGCTCTCTGGCCGCGCCGCCCGCCGGCCGCGCGCCGCGCTACCGCCCGCGCCGCGACTGCGCCCGCCCCCTGCTGCACGCGCTCGCCCTGCACGCGCGGCCCCTGGCCCGCGCCTGGGGCGGCTCGCGCGACCGCTGGCTGGCGCTGAGCGGCGCCGCCCCCGCCCCGGCCCCCGCCCCCGCCGACGCCTCGGAGCGGCCCGTGCCCGAGTTGCTGTTGGACCCGTTGGCGCAGCTGCTGCACTTCTTGCTGCTGTCGCCGCCGCATCTGCCCCTCGGTGAGCGTCCCCCTCCTCTGCCCGCGCCCCCTCGCCGCCCGCGCCCTCTGACTGACCCCCTTCCTCCGCAGGTCGCTTCGCCTGCATGGTGCGCGCGCTCTACGACCTGACCTACTACCAGATCGTGGCGCAGGCGGCGGCGGCGACGACGGCCGACGGCCGCGCACGCCTCGCCGCCGACGCAGACGACGGTGCGGCGGAGCTGCGCCGCGCGGCGCGCCTACTGCTGTCCAACTTGGCCGGCTCGGAGCTGTTCGCGGAGGACGGCCCGGCCGACGGCGACGACGCCCGGGACGACCTTCTCGACGCGGACGCCCTCGAGACGCAGGTCCGTCCGCCGCTCCTCGGCCCGCTCGGCCCGCCCGCACTCTCGGTACTTTTCTGACGCTTACTCGTTTCCAGGTCCGGGAACTGTGTCTACCGTTTCTGCGGATCGCTTCTCTGCTGAAACATCACTTGTACGAACGAGAATTGCCTAGTATCCAATCGCCGCAAACAGAATTCGTCGATCTGGTCGTTTATTTGGATTTGATGACAGAAGGTGAGCAAATTTTGATGCAAATGTAAAATTTCATGAAAACGGCTTACAGATTCAGATTTCGACAATAATAATTGATTTTCTTAAGTCCTCGAATAGAGATCGAGGGTCACCGATGCTATATTTATCTTTGGCAATGTCCAATTTTACCCCTGCCAATGGTTGAATGACCGTCGACATATATGTCGCGCTTTTCGACCGTTGCCAGGCTCCGTTTTGGGAGTATTTTTGAGATTTCTAGGTTTTTAAAATCCATTTGCACTTTGCTCGCTTTTCATTACACTAAGTTGAGTAAAATGTTATCTTTCGTTGAGGATTCCAGACTTTTCAATTGTAATGACGATCCAATGTTCGTTTTTCATTTTATACCTATGTATAATATCAGAAATACGTTTGGTGCAATGACTAATATTCGAATACGACGCGCATAGTACCATTTTTGTACCAATGTGCCATTTTTGGAGATGTCGCAATGTGTCATCTCGCTCGGAATCGCACAAATTGGCCGCCCGCGTCGGTCCGGTCTCGAGCGACGCTTCGGAGCGAAACGTCGGCCGAGCGGAGAGTGAGCGTGCGTTCTGCGCAGAAGCGGCGGCGGCCGCGGGTCCCGGGCTGCGCGCGGGGGCGGCGCTGCGTCGCGGCGCGGCCTCGGCGGCGCGGCGCTGGTCGCGGCGGCTGGCGGCGGCGGCGCGGCGCTCGCAGCCGGCGCTGCGCCGCCTGCTGCGCGCGCACGCGGCGTGGGCGCCGCCGCGGCTGCTGCGGCTGCCGCGCGACTACGAGCGCCTGTTTGCGCACTACCACGAGCGCGCGTGCGCGCAGTGCGGCGGCGTGCCCAAGGAGGCGTCGGTGTGCCTGGCCTGCGGCACGCTGGTGTGCCTGAAGGCGGTGTGCTGCCGCGCGGCGGAGGTGTGCGAGGCGGCGGCGCACGCGGCCCGCTGCGGCGCGGGCACGGCGCTGTTCCTGGTGGTGACGTCCACCTACATCGTGGCGGTGCGCGGCCGCCGCGCCTGCCTCTGGGGCTCCCTCTACCTCGACGACTACGACGAGGAGGACCGCGACCTCAAGTGAGTGCACGAACTTAACTCGTAAAAACGTATTCATAAAAAAATACAAAAACGACAAATACCACTTTCAGGGACATTAAAATAGTGTAAAATGTAGATCGTAGTTTAAAAAACCATTACATTGGTTTTTTTTTTCGTACGTAACTCATTTAGATTGTTCAAAAAATCTTCAACATTATTTTTTCTGGTGTCGCTTGTGTTTTTTTTTTGTAACGTAATGTCATTTCTGGTGTGTTTTATTTAATTGCATTTATTTTGTCGATCAACCCTCCGCTAGTTAACCGCACGTACTAAAATGCACGTAACCAATGTTTTCCTTGCGATGATATGTATAAAACTATCACGCCTTGCAAAACATGCACTCGTCTCATTCACTGTTTTATTTTAAAAGAACGCTAAACCACATCAAAATACTAATAAAAGGACATTTCAAATAATATTACCTCGAAACATATGTACTTTCCTCGTTGAATTAAAATTTTATATATTATTTCAGACGAGGCAAACCGCTGTATCTCTCCGAAGACAGATTCGACTTATTAGAATCGCAATGGCTGACGCATCGTTTCGACCACACCAAGCGCACCTGGGTGTGGCACAGAGACGCCTTGTAGAGTAAGCCGATTGACCGCTTTCGACACGCCTAAATCTAACTTGCGGATAAAATATTAAATAGCGTGCAATAATGTAATTTTGTCAACGAGCCTCGTTAGTCAGTAGATCGATTGCGATTATAATTTGAATAAGTTTTGTATAATGTTAATATATTTATTGAGCTATTCTGTTAAATTCCTCTCTGAGCTTCTCCAGTGACAGCGCCATAAGTATACCTACGATGCGAAATTTTGTTATTTGTAAAAATTATAAACAACGGCATGCACGAATATTCAATTATAAAAATTCTTAAATTTTGTAAATATTGCACATATATCTAGTTTGTAATTAAATCGCTTACGCGGTCTGGTGTGATATTTTAGGATTAAAAAATATTTGTTTTTTTAACCAAATTTTAGTTTTTAACATTTTGCGTTCGGCGGCCGCCTACACTTAACGGCACCCGTTTTAAGTTCACCTTATACCTCATTTTAGCAATACGATCATAAGTTTCGTGTTAAATCAATATGTAGCTGGCTTGGGTGTAAAATTAAGGTGTTTCGTCTGCCGAAAAGAGCTAATATTTTCTATGTTAACTATTTATAAGTATTCGGATGAAGCACTCTTTCAGCGTTAATGCTTTACATCGCCATGCTATTATGTACATTTTACCAATAATAAAGTATTTGCCAGCATTTCATATTACTTTTTTTTTTACTCAAAGCTTCCATCCTGTCCTTGATTACCGGGAATAAAGAGTGGGGTAAATTATGGTCATTTTACACTTTAGCCTCCAGCTTTTTCAAAAAATCATTTTGCTGATTTATATCGTTATTTTTAAAATCATAAACTAAAAATACCAATCTTCAATCGGTCTACGCTTTTATGCAATCACTATATACCATTTAATACTGCGCTTGCGAAAGTTTAGTGCACTCAAGGATTGTCGGATTAAGGGTGACCTCATTAGTTATGTAAGTCATTTATTTTTAGACTTACACTCTAGGTTTAATATTCAAGGGCGAATTGGATTCATCTGTAATACTCTTGAACACTATTTGAAACTAATATATAAATAAATAAATTGAAACATATTAGATCCTCAACGGATGCTACAATTGCCCCGAATTGTCTTCTATCTTCGAGAAGAACTACAAGCATCATCTGCGAGGAAACAACTTTAAGCTGGAGAAAACACGATTCCACATGAATTCCAGGAAACATTTCCTGACCAACCGGATTGTGGACCAGTGGAACAGTTTACCTGCTGAAGTGGTTGAAGCGAGTAGTGTCAACATATTCAAAAATAGATTAGACGGACACCTTGAACAGAAATTGTAAATGTACTCAGTTGTAATTCAGACATATCAGCAATTATGCTGCCTGTTTGTAAATGTAATAATAATAATAATTAAAAATATGTATGTATAAATATAATAGCCAAGAGCCAGTGACAAAAAAGTGCAAGAGGTTTGGGAAAAGCTGATACTTTCAGATCAGACAGTATTTTGGCCATAGAAGCCAGGGTACAGTCAGCAGGCCGGATTTCGGGACACCTGGCGCTGGCGCCAGGACATGAGATGCTGACGCGTTACGCGCAATATGTAAACATCGTATGTACCTACATTTTACGAATAATAAAATTTTTGCCAGCATTTCGTATCATTTTTTTTACTCGAAGCCTCCATCGTGTCCTCGATTACCGGGAAGAAATAGTGGGTTAACCCGTTGAGTATGAGTCAACCAAATCTGGTCGCGAAACAATTATCCGTTGAGTACGAGTCGACCAAATCTGGTCGCGCGTTTTTTTCACTTCTTTGACGTTCTCATATTTATTCATAATTATCTAATTGTTTTACAAAATGATATTTCAATATTCTATATTCGAAATTTCAATGCAATCATTGTGCAGTTGTTCTTTTTATGATTGGTGTAGTAGTTTCGTAGTTATAGTACTTTAAGGTCGATGAAATTATGTAATTTTTCACTTTTTATTCAAATTATGTCATTTTTCAACTATGCCTACAGCATAATTTTATTTAAATTTTTTTTCAAAACATGTTTTTACTGATTTAACCCCTTGAGTATGATACGACCAAATCTGGTTCTGAAACAATTATCCGTTGAGTATGATACGACCAGATCTGGTTCCGCGTTTTTTTCACTTCTTTGACGTTCTCATATTTATTCATAATTATCTAATTGTTTTACAAAATGATATTTCAATATTCTATGTTCGAAATTTCAATGCAATCATTGTGCAGTTGTTCTTTTTATGATTGGTGTAGTAGTTTCGTAGTTATAGTACTTTAAGGTCGATGTCGCCGAAAATCCTGCAAAAGAGACAGATGCATCCATGAAAATACCCATTTACTCCAAGGGTTAACTTTGTCAATGTTATTTTTTTTTTAAATTAATAAACATAAACAATAAATACTGATCTTCAATCGTTCTACAAGGTGCTACCCAAAAGTTCGGGAAATTTGAATGTTGCGTGCGAACCATTGGCGGTACGACCTGCGGCCACTAGATGTGGCTAACAGTACTCTTTGTGAATCAGTGTGCCAATGGCTGTGTAGCTGAGTAGATGCATTGTTGAGTTTCATGCAGTTGTGTAACATTGTGTTTTAGTGTATTGATGATTTTCAAAATGTCAGATTTTAAATAGCAAAGAATCTGCATAAAATTTTACTTCAAGTTTAAAAAACTGCTGCTTCGCCATTGCATGCTTGTGCGAGAGTGCTATGTTGCATGCATTTGGCGAGAGTGCTATGTGTAAAAGTAAAACTTTTTTGTGGTACAAACAAATCAAAGTTGGACGAATGACCGTCAGCAAGCACAACACCAGAAAACATCGCAAAAGTGCGAGAGGCTATTGTTGCAAATCATAGACGAACAATCCATAATGTTTGTGCAATCGTACAAATGTCATTTGGGTCCGTGCAACGCATCTTGTCAGACAATTTGAACCTGAGACGCATTGCACACGCACACTTCGCTAGTTGTTTGGAATTTTTTGGCTTCCAAAAACAGTAGTGATTCCCCACTCACCTTATTCCCAGGCCTGACCTCGCCCCTTGCGTTTTTTTCCTTTTTCCCAAAATAAAATTTCAATTGAAAGGCCGTTGTTTTAACACAATTGAGGAGATCCAGGAAGAAACGCTGATTGTCCTTTGAAGCTTACTCTTTCAGGCTTCCAGGGATGCATGGAATCCTGGAAAAACACTGCAATCGCTGTATCAATGCCCAAGGGGACTATTTTGAAGGAGACGGTGGAAATTAGAAGTTATGTTAAGCTATTTTATTTTTATGGTAAAATTCCCCGAACTTTTAGGTGGCACTTCGTACATGTGTCTACGCTTTTATGCAATCACTACATACCGTTTTATACTACGCTTTTAGTATTGCCAAAGTTTAGTCAGCATTAATCGCCCTACCTATTAGAACGTACATGATACAACCGCTATATTATCATGATTTTTTTAAATTTGAATTTTAAATTCATATAAAAATGATATACATACATATTTATATAAAACCGCTTATATAAACCGCTATATATTTTGTCTGGTATATTTTAAACAAAATGTTCTTGATAAATATAATGAAAAAAGACAAGGATTTACCTATTATTTTAATAATAACCAAAAGTAGGGCGGTTAAAAATACGTATGTATAATAGTCAAGAGCCAGCGGCAAAAAAGTAGATAGATAGATAGATAGAGATTCTTTATTGCACATTAACCAAAAACATACAAAAGGCGGACTTATTGCCTAAAATACAATCTCTTACAGCCAACCTTCGTGGAAGTGTAAAAATTTAGATGCCAAAAGATAAATTAAAAATTAACAAAAAAAGAAGAAAAACTTATTACATACCAAAAATTAACCAAGTAACAAAAATGCCATTTTTTAAATAAAATTAGGATTTGGAATAATTCGCAAGGAGCGAAGGATAGGAGAGGATGGGATGAGACCTAGGATAACTAGGAATTTAGGGACATGAAATGCTTTTTCAGAGACACTTGAAAGGTAGAAACCGTTGGTGCGTTTCTGATGTCTGGCGGGAGCTGGTTCCATAGTCTAGCTGCATGAACGGTGAAGGAATAAGTAAAAATAGAAGAATTATGAGTGGGAATCGCAATTTTACTATCCTGACTGGAACGGAGTGAAAGACCATGACTTCCTAAGTGATTGAATTTTTCGGTTAGGTAGGAGGGAGCGGTAGGATTGTTGAGGATGTTATAAAGAAGGAGAAGAATATGCATGTTTCTACGTTCACGTATTCGAAGCCAATGAAGTCTGCTTCTATACTCAGAGACGTGATCAAATTTTTTCGCATTGAAGATATACCTAATGCATACATTTTGCAATCGCTCTAATTTGTCAAGGATGGCTTCAGTGACGTCAAGGTAGCAGACATCAGCATAGTCTAGTATAGGCAATAGCAGTGATTGAGCTATGGTCTTCTTAACCTCCACTGGTAAAAATCTTTGCAACCGCCGAATACTATGAAATCCAGCAAATATGCGTTTGCTGACTTCATTAATCTGTGACTGCCAAGAAAGATATTGATCAATGATGATACCCAAATTTTTCACCGTCTTTGAATATGGTATAACATTACTATCAATATGGATTGGTGGGACAGATGCAATATTAAATGATGATAACAGTCTCTTGCTGCCAATTAGAATAGATTGGGACTTAGACGGATTAATTATGATACCATTTTCTTTAGCCCAGCGTGAGATATGGTTTAGATTTATATTCATAATAGAGGTAGCCGAACTAACCTCTTGGGGCGTAGCATGGGTGTACAGCTGCAGGTCATCAGCATAGAGATGATAATTGGTAGTCAGGCCCTTAGCTATTGGGTTGATGAATAGAGAAATAAGTAGAGGCGACAATATTCCTCCTTGTGGAACACCTGCAATGACATCAATAGTATCTGAAGTATTATCTGACACCTTGACACATTGCTTGCGTCCACGTAAGTACGAGTTAAACCACTTAAGGGCACCTTCTGATAGGTTGAGACAACGAAGTCGCTCGAGAAGTAAGTCGAAATCAACTGAGTTAAATGCACTACTAAAGTCGAGTAAGGTGAGGATAGTGAATTTGCGATCGTTCATAGCGCATCTAATATCATCAGTGACTTTGACGAGAGCGGTTGCGGTGCTGTGACCTGGCCGAAACCCTGATTGGAGTGGGTCAAGGCTGTTATTCGCAGTGAGGAACTCATCCAACTGCATATATACAGCCCGTTCCAATACCTTGGAAAATAAAGGCAGAATAGATATGGGTCTAAAATCTTTTTCGGTCTGCGGAGCGGAAAGTTTAGGAAGTGGTATTATGAATGCCTTTTTCCAAATGGTCGGCACATCTCCATCAGACAGGGAAGCATTTATTATGTGGCAAAGGGCTGGTAGAATGGGCTCCAGGATTGGCCGAACCATTTCCATGTTTAAATTATCAATGCCAGAGGCTTTGGATTTAATACCAAAAAGAATTCGCCCAACAGTGCATTGAGAAACGGCCGCAAAAGAGAAAGTACTACCATTTATTCTCGACTCATTTCGAATGTCACGTAGAGTATTTTTTTTGGAATTTGAGTCCAAAGTGATAGGAGGCTTTGAAAAAAAGACATTCATGGTATTAAGATCGATGTTTGAAATATTAGACATCAGTTTAGTTTTACCCACGCCGATGGAATGGAGAAATTTCCAGGTTTGTTTAGGAGTTGAATTATTAAGATTCTTATAAATGAAAGCTTTTTTAGAATTGCGACACAACTGGCTGCATCGATTTCTCAGTTGTTTATAGGAAGCCCATAGCTCGTCTGTCGGTGTAGCCTTGTGTTTGGTTTTAACATTATCACGCTTAGCCATAAGCTTCAAAATATCGTCAGTCATCCACGGGCACGGCTGATGCTTGACGCGAATAGTTTTAAACGGCGCATGCTTGTCATAAAGCTTTGTGATTAGCTCATTGAGTAAATGGACTTTATTATTAATAGAAGGTTCTGAAAATATAGTATGCCATTCGGACTCATACGCGTCTTGCAAGAGTACATTATGATCGATGCGATTTAGGTCTCTAATACGTAGAATTGACGGTGGGAGTTTCGGGCTTCAGATTTTATAACAGAGGTATAGGAGGTCATGGTGCGAAAAACCAGAAGCAGTGTACTGCCCGAAAGACTTTATCCTATCAGGAGAAGATGTCATTATCAGATCAATCAGGCTATGAGAGGTCTTATCGTGATGTGTTGCATTAAGAGGGGGAATATGGAGATTACAAGACGAAACAATGTCAAAAAGTCTGGTGGATCTGCGGTCTCCCTTAAGGAGGCAAGTGTTAAAGTCGCCTAGCAGAATTGAGTGGCTATAGTTGGGAAGGAGACTCGTGCAAGAGTGCAAGAGTTTGGAAAAAAGTGCAAGAGTTTTGGAAAGCAAATTTAAATTACGCCTTTCCCAGTACGACAGATGTCCCGGTTTCTGGCCTGCTGACTCTACCCCGGCATTGTACGGCCAAAATACTGTTTGATCTGAAAGTATCAGCTTTTCCAAAACTCTACATTCATAACATTCCCCTTCTCACATTCATTTATAATGGCTGCACGCCTATGCCTGCCATAAAATCTAAGACCATAACATTTAAATTTGACTTTGATTTTTTAATATACAGCTGCTGGACTTTATGTCTCATTGAAATAGATTAATTTTGCCCACAGATGACTGATGCCATGTCCGAATCTAAAAAGAAATATAGACAGTAGTGTTATTTGAAACTTGGCTTCATTCCATCATTGTCGGACAAACAATTGCCTATGTGCCTTTTATGCAACAAAGTTTTGGGCAATGACGCTATGAAACCATCTAAGCTGCAGGATCATCTGAGAAGATGTCACCCTGATAAAACAGATAAAGATTTGAAATACTTTCAAACACTCAAAGATAAACTTCAGAAGAGACCCTCGCTGGACAGAATGTTCGCTTCGACGTCACAAGGAAACGATGATGGTTTGCGGGCGTCTTACAATATCTCGCTACTTATAGCAAAATCCGGAAAACCGCATACTATCGGAGAGAAGTTAATTTTGCCAGCCGTTGAAGAGGTTTTAAAAACTGTTTTACACAAACCTGCATCTGATATCATTAAAAGAATCCATACTGTTGAAAGACATATTAATGAAATGAGTTCTGATATTGAAAGCTTCTTGTGTAATTATTTGCAAACGACCCATTTCTCTATACAACCGGACGAGTCAACTTTACCTGGTAATGAAGCATTATTATTGGCATATGTTCGTTTTATTATGAATCAAGAAATCTACGATGAATTGCTCTTCGCAAGAACTTTGACAACCGACACTAAAGGTGAATCAATATTTCATGTTTTGAAGGATTACTTCATTGAAAAAGCAATCCCTTTATCAAATATAATATCAGTAGCTAAAGATGGAGCACCTGCCATGGCTGAATGTTATCGTGGATTTATAAGCTATTTAAAACAAAATGTGTCAGGGGTGTTAGCAATACATTGCGTCATCCATCGACAACATTTAGTTGCTAAAAATTTGAGTGTTAGATTGCATGAATCTCTTCAATTAGTCATTGATGCAGTAAACCGAATCCGAAGCAACCCGTTGAATACGCAGTTATTTGCGCATTTGTGTGAAAAAAATGACAAACACTTTCATCAATTACTCCTTCACACTGAAGTACGCTGGCTGTCGAAAGGCTCATGTTTGACAAGATTTTTTGCACTTTTTGAGACTATTTTATAATTTCTGGATACTAAAGATAAAATTTTAAAAGACAATTTAATGAAGCGGAAAACAGACATCGCCTATTTAACAGATTTGTTTACAAAATTTAATATGGTTAATTTGCAATTACAAGGTGACAGTCTAAATTTGATTTAAACAAAGTCCATCTTATCAGCGTTTCTCGCCAGAGTTAAACCATTGCTTTTAAAATCAATGGTTAAACTAATGAAGCAAAATATTGGATGGGGCGAATTTTCCCAGTTCCCCAATTTGTCACAGACAAACTGCCAGGAAGACGACGTTTCAACCTACGTTCAACATTTAAATGCCCTCTATTCAGATTTTGAAACTAGGTTTGAGGATGTTTTGACTATGGTAATACCACCGTGGATAATTGACCCATATGGTGACATAGAAGAAACGAATGTCATAATATAAGAGGAACTGACTGAAATAAGTACAAACGAAGAACTTAAGGTTCAGTTTAAAAACGGATATCAGCAATTCTGGATGCAAAAAACATACCCAATACTTATCCCGTATTATGGAATATAGCGAGGAAATTTTCAATTTCCTTTCCATCGTCATACCTAGTAGAAAGGGGGTTCAGTGCCGTTACCAATCTCGTAACGAAAAAAAGAAACAGACTGGACATCATTAGCCGAGGAGATTTAAGATTAAACCTTACAAAATTGACGCCAAATGTTAATAATTTATTATTAAAGCATCAGGTTCATCCTTCCCACTAAAAACATTTACTTATTGCTTAGTTTATTTTATATTACGTATATTTTATATAACAGATACAAAATTTTATTTTGAGTAGTTTTAATTTAAATTCAAATTATAAATGTATAAAACTTAACATGTATTTTTAAAGTTCTTAACACTAAACTTCACTAGTTAGAAATTTCCAAAAAATCAATATCAGGTAAGTAGGGGGTCTACCCAAAACCGAAAAACATGGCAAGGGGTCTACGACACAAAAAAGTTTGGGAACCTCTGCTCTAAAGTACCGATATTTTTGGTCTGATACTCCGGTCTACGACCATAGAATGGTCCTAAGCTTCATGCCCATATCTTACAGAGTGATGGAGCTACAAATCCTGGCAGCACCCACAAAAGCTTGAGAAATTTTATGTTGCTCTCAAAACAGTTATCGCAATAGTAAAGAAAAACAATATTACTATAGTCACAGTATACCAGACAGCAGCTTCTCTTAGAACAAAATTGAAATCGAAGCGAATACATCACGAGTTGTAAGGGCTCGGATATCGCCGCCAGATGTCCAGCTACTCGGCCCACACAGATATCCAGATGTTCGAAAAAGTTACCAGCCTTTTCCTGCGCAAAATGCTAACTAAGTACCCCTCCGCCCACATTCCTCACACCCTCTTTCCGCAATGCCCTGTAGCTCGAGAATAAAGCTACTGGTTGGTATACTGTGTATACTGGTATACAGTCATGGATCTCAATGAAATAGCAAAAGGCACTGCTGAGAATGAGGTTAGTGAATTTGGACACAGTATTAGGAATTAATGCGGGGATAGCTTTGAACCAGTTCTTTGCAGAACACGAACTGACAATTATGAACTTGCTCTTCAAATTGTCAATTGTCTACAACCAAATAGACCAAAATTTGGTCTAATCCACCAAAAACGTATCTAGGTGTGGACATACCATCTGACCACCGCCTTGAAGGTTGTAAAAAAACTTGACAGAGCAACCAAGACAAAGAGCTCAACTGCATGGAACTTTATGAGCTTACGGATAAACTTTACTCCCTATTTCAGATGGCCCTTATTGTCGTAGAATTAACAGTTCCATGGGAATCAAATATCCCCAAAGACCTTAGTACAAACTAAATATCTTTGCAAATATTGCTGAACGGCTTCAGAGTTTTCTTACTTCCCGCAGTGGAAATTGGTGGTTGTGGCCTCTTAGCTAAATCCCTGTTTCATATCTTTGAAGATCTCTCATTATGGCCTTTCGAGGAAAATGTGTATTTTTGCATATCACCACTTTCATAAAGTTTTAGACACCATAAACAGTGAGAACGATGAACACAATATTTATTAACTCAAAAATAAAACAATCAAATACAGAGAATATTGTGGGTATATTATAATTCAAACATACAGAGGTAGAGCAGCAGTTCTCCTGCTTTGTGAAACGATTAGTACAAAAAATGCATAATAACATCAATAATATTGAGGATCTCATTATGGCTTTATCAGTTACATCTAGATAACATACTCTGAGTCCGGTTTCTCAATATGGCATCCCGTAAATTATGATTAATTATATCATCTTAATTAGTAACATTGTATAATATAGCAATATTTGTTTACAAAATACGGCATCATTTTTGAACCTCAGTCATCGATCCGCATACGGTTCGATTAATATACATTAATAAACTTCAAAATTCGCCAACAGTACAAAATAAGTTCTATTATTCATATATTTATATTACGCTACAGATTCTATCTGAGTTTTATACAGCACACATTTACTGAGGAATGTAGAGTTGTATTTAAACCTAAGTCAATTCGGAAAGTACCAATATTTACCCGAACCTTCGATTAGTCTATCCTAAGTCACACAAATCCAATTAGAGATGATGTGTTTTTACTGTATATTCGAGAACGTTAAATATTTTTCTAAAGATATCTAAGCAGTATTGCAGTAGTAGGTATATGGCCATGGTAGAAAACAAATATGGCTTAAATCCTAAAAAAATTTACTAAACTATGTTATTTAAATCTGGCCATTGTATTTTTGTAAATTTGTACTAGCATATACTTATTTTAATCTCGGAATACGTAATATGGACATTGTTATAAATAATCCCCGAAGAAGACCGAATCTTCGAGCCCCGGCGACGGTAAATCTTCTCGGTTGTACATGCCATGCTCGTTTGCGAATTGACCGTCGAAACTCGGAGAAATCGGGTCGTTGGTGTACGGGTTCAGATTGATGTCGTTGCAGCCGACGAAGAAGCCGACGTCTCTCGTAATGGGGCTGCAGACGTCCGACACCGACGAGAGACTGCCGTATCCAGTCTCGTAACCGACTGACGTGGAACAGTCCGAGGAGGCCGACACGAAGCGGTTCGATTGGCTGAAAGCCGTCCCGGTCCCGCAATCGCATTCTTCCCCAATCTCGACGTAATTCCCGTACTCGTCGGTGTACGACGTGTGATGCAAACGGTTACAAATGTACGGTCGTCTCCTGAACGTATCCACCTCCTCGTCGAAATCGAGGCCGTAGTAGTAATCGAGTTGTTCGATTTTTACCTGCTCGATGATGGGTTCGGGCTCGTGCTCGGTTTCTTCTTCTCGTTTGACAGCTACAGGTTCAATGCACTCCTGCTTAATTGAAATGGAAGGCGGCGATGAGGAGTTTGTTTCAATCACATTTGCAGAAACAGTCTGGGCTTTGTTCTGGGTAGAACTGCACGATGGCATTTCGGGGCTGTACGGTGATGCCTGATAAGCAAAATTATAAATGTATGTCAATGGACTGCATATTTTTCTAAAAAAGTCACAGCTGCAAAAAAATTGCAGCTGTGATTATTATGATTGCTTTTAAGTGAAATAGTTGTATTGGTAAACTATATGAAATCAAAACACTGATTAGACAAGAATGACACTGATAAAATATTGAGAAGCCCGAAACAACCTAAAAGTGAACTCTCAGTTTCATAATTTGCGAAGTGCCGGAGGCAACTTCGGGTGGTCTACCCTCATCAAAATAGTAAACTCAATTGACAATTGAAATTGAAAAAGTAAGAATGAGTAAAAGTACCATCAAAGAAGTATTTCTCTTCTTCTTCGTCAGAATCTCTTCGTGTGTCATCTTGCAGTCAATCGCCCAATAGGAGCCTTTTCCAGGGTCGTCTTTGGTCCTCGGCACCTTTCTGAAGCATTTGTTCAGCGACAGATTGTGTCTAATTGAGTTCTGTAAAGAAATTACTTGTGTGTTCAATCAATCTTAAGAAATAAATCGAGAAAGAAAAGTAATGCTAACAAAAATAAAGGGTCATACTGCTAATCAGGTTATTTGCTTCAAAGAAGCTGCATTCAATGGTGGCTGGTATTAACGGACAAAGCAATGCCCCCACCTCTCAATTATTTCATTAATATTTCAATGAAAGAAAGGTTTTAAAATTCTCCATGAATTTATCATAATCGTTTTCGTGTCCAATAAAGATGTGAAGTTTTCAAAAATTAAAAATGAGGTCTGTTTTACTGGAAAAGTACCATTTCAAATTAGCTTAAATGCAAGACACCCGTACTTACTTATACTAATAGAACCCCTACTTCATAGGCGCTTGGTCATAAATCGCATTCAAGGCGCTTACGTCTATTAGGAATTGAAACTTAGCGTTTCTAGCCGTTCTTTAGAGGCGGCCAGTGGGTAAAGTTGTTGTGTGTCGTCTAAGAATGTTTTCGCATTTCTCTATAAAGTCCAGTCGCACGCTTCGACCAATTGACAATTTGTTAGTTGTATAAAATATACTAAATATGAAAAATTAAAGAAATATATAAATTAAGTAGGTAGCCATATACAGGGTTACTTTTTATAAACCGGCATCCTTCAAGGAGGTGAATCAGTATGAGTAACTAAACAACTTTTAATAAAAAAAATGGGGTAAAAAAAAAGTTTGACATTGCTAATAAACGATATTAGCTATATTTTACTTACCGCTAGATGGCACGCCGTGCTCAGCGCTTTTTATACTATTTTTGAAATTATTGCAGTATAGGAACCTTTCTCAAGAATCGAAAAAATAAAGAAATACTACTAGATTCGATCATTGTAATGCTAAATGTGAAAGAAAAAAGCTTCGGTAAAAACTCAAGACCAAATTTGCAAACAAAAAAAAAAAGTTTTTTAAACTCAGTTGTTAAGGTTGTTTTTTTTAAAAAACTAATCTAACCTACCGTCAAATAGGTGTTTATGTATTTTTTTTTTAAATATTTTAACCTACCAAAATGTATGGTTTTGGCGCTTTTTTGAATGCCTATATTTCGCTTATTAATTGAGACCGAATAAAGATTATTGCAGATTCGGAATCAGCAATGTGTATAGTCTGGTGATGTTAAAAATCAACAATCTAGAAGATGTTCCTATACTGCAATAATACTCTATTTTTCAGCAAAATAAAATTTTCAAACAAATTATTTTTTTTTCGATTAACCCACAATTTTTTTAATAATAAGTTGCTTACTTGCTCGTACTGATTCATCCCCTTCAAGGATGCCAGTTAATACAAACTGACCCTGTATTTATTTAAATGTAGAACATGATATGAATTTTATAGTAAGCACATTTACTCATATTGTACAAATATTCTTGAGTGGTTTTATGTTGCGAGGTCGGAATTGCTCGCACATTCTGTAGGTATTATGCGGGCAGCTATAAAGCTTCCCGAAGTCTTTGGTTTTATGCAGTTTTGCTCATATCATTAAAAATTTTACGATGCGATCATGTCGTTTTTCTATAATCTTGAAATACCGATTTGTTAATGTTACCTTCCAGCCTGTTCCGCCTTGCCTGTAATATGGAAAACTATCCATAATGAATTGGTAGATGTCGGACAGCCGCATCTTCCCGCTGGGGCAGCTGGTGATGGCCAGTTTTATAAGAGTGGCATAACTGAGGAAAAAAAACACAAAAATAAGTTAAAGTACAATAATAGGTTTTCATGTTTTACTACTAGGATGGAGCAGTCGTTAATGTCCATCATTGCCTATGAAGTGTCAGTTACTGTCAGACAGGACTACTTGCTCCGTTAAGTAATTGGGGTTTTAGGTTGCAGAGAAAAGTGACAGGTGCGAAGGCTGGTAACCATTATAGCTAATTTACATTCTTGTGCGAGTGGCGAGGCGAGGTGCGAGACGACAGTGTGAACGGGCACTCGCGACTCGCCTCGCAACTCGCATCGGAAGCGGTATTTTGGGTATGAGTCAAAGGATGTCACGACGAACGTGAGCGTGCTGTTTGCATTCGGGCTCTCGTTTCACTCGGATTTCAACATTTTGCATCATAGGTTGTGTGTTTTTACCGAAATTACGTATAATGGATTAATCGCAAGGAAAAACCTTTCGATTTCAAAAGGAATCGGTAATTTGAGATCTGAAACAAATATTTAGTAAATAAAAAATAAAAAACAATTAGGTACCTTTATGCCTTTATATTGTTTATTTATTGAGGCAGAAAAAAGATTATTGCACTTTGGGAATCAGAGCGGTGAATATATTCTTCTTCTCCGTCGTTCCCTCATTACTAAGGATCGTGGTCACTAGGCAACGGTTTGCCTACAAGGCTCCTCCACTTCGACCTGTCTTCTGCATGGCGGGTCGCAGATTGTATTGACCCTTTTGTAACTTCTTTGATGAGGTCGTTCCATCTGGTCGGTGATCTGCCTCTGCTTCTTCTTCCCTCCACTTGACCCCCGGAAAGCATTTTCTCTAGATTCTCTGGGTTTCTCCTGGCAACATGACCGAAGAACTGCAGGACCCTTCTCATGCATACGGTGGAGAGCCTCACTTGGATGCCGAGTTCTTCCAGGACAGATTTGTTGGTGCGGCGTGCTGTCCATGGGATTCCTAGATTTTTACGCCAACACCACATCCCCAGTGCATCGATTTTGGTGCGTATACGAGCCTTCAGGGTCCATGTCCCGATGCATAGAGAGAGATCGAGAAAACCAGAGCTCGAACCAGCCTGACCTTAGTCCGCTTACTTATACCCCGATTCTTCCACAGCCTTTCTAGCTTGCTCATGGCCGATCTTGCCATCTGGCTTCTGCGTGAGACCTCCTTTTCGCAGTTTCCGTCGTTGCATATCATGGAGCCCAGATAAACAAAGTCTTCCACAGCTTGAAGGTCACTCAGCACGTTGGTGCGTTGCATGGTTCCAGCCCGGTCCACAAACATGAGTTTGGTCTTGCTGCGGTTCATGTGCAGTCCATACTCCTTGCTTTCCTTCTCCACCCTGCGTAATAGGGTCGCCAACTCATTTTCATCGGCACCTATGATGGTCGTGTCGTCGGCGAATCTTAAATTATTGATTCTGAGACCTCTAATGCGAATTCCACCTTCCCATTCGTCTAGGACTTTTCTCATTATGTGTTCGCCGATCAAATTAAAGAGTTTCGGCGATAAGATGCACCCTTGTCTGACGCCTCTCTCTGTTTTGAAGGAATTCGAAAGCACATCGTCCAACTTTACTCTCGAAGCGCCTTCCATGTACAGACTCTGTATGAGGAATATAAGGTGGTCTGTATGAGGAATAGGAATAACTGCAGTATAGGAACCTCTCACCAAAAAAAAAAAAAAATATATACACTAATAGATTGTAGCATTTTAATGCTAAATCTGGAAGAAAATTGTGTCGGTCGCTATAAATAAGCGAGATATAGGCATTCAAACTTTAAATTTTATATGTAAACAAATAGCCTAAAATGGCCCAAAATAAAATTCACCCCGCTATATTCACCACGCTGATTCCGAATCTTCCATAATTTTTATTCGATCTCAATAAATAAGCGAGATATAGGCGTTCAAATTTGTTATCCCAATGTCAACAAAGTTGCGGCCATTTTGTTTGTACTTACCGTGTTGACACTTTCGAGTATATCGTAATATCGATAACAATTAGCGATATTACAGAAATTATGACAATTTGGAGAGTTTTAAGATTAATTGAAATATGTTGAACAAAAGCGATTGGAAAAATACATATTTTCGCGCAAATTAAAAAAGGGCACTATTTTCGATGTCTTTTCAATGACTTTGCGTATTGATGACAGAAGATATACTGAAATGTCGTTTGTTTCAGGTTACCTTTAGTCATCAATACACCAAATTTCAAATGTTCGTAAAATCTACGAAAATTGTGCAATTGTTTTAGATGATCGCTAACACATGGTGTTAATTTGATATTGAAGAAATTTAGTTTGTTTCAGTTTACCTTTTGTCATTCTTATGTTAATATCAATAGCGCCGCAGGCAAAAATTTTTTTTCGAATTTCTTTTGTCTGCGGTGTTAATTTGATATTGAAGACATTTCGTTTGTTTAAGGTTACCTTTTGTCATTATCACCAAAGTCATTTAGTAAAAACCTTGGAAAAAAACGAAATATCGCTAACACATTGTCATGTTAACTTCAATAGCGCCGCAGGCAAAAATTTTTTTTCGAATTTCGCGCGAAATTCGAAAAAAAATTTTTGCTTGCGGGGATATTCAGATATTTAGGAATTTTCTATTGTCATGTTAACTTCAATAGCGCCGCAGGCAAAAATTTTTTTTCGAATTTCGCGCGAAATTCGAAAAAAAATTTTTGCTTGCGGGGATATTCAGATATTTAGGAATTTTCTATTGTTTCAGGATACCTTTTGTTATCAAAACGCAAAGTCATTGAAAAAACCCTCGAAAATAGACTATTATTTTTTAATATCGCACATGTTTTTTCACGACCATGCCATCATTTTTCTAAAATCGCGAATTGTTATCGATATTAGAGAACTCGCGGTATATCGACTAAGTATATTCCGACACTACTTCTGAAGCAATATGGCCGTCTTTTTGACGTTTAGTATGCAAATTTTAAATGCCTATATCTCGCTTATTTATTGAGAGCGACAAAAGATTATTGCAGATTCGGAATCTGCGTGGCGAATATAGTCCGGTGACGTATAAAAATCAAAAATCCAGGAGAGGTTCCTATACTGCAGTTATACCGAGGAATATATTCAGGTGACTTTAAAACATCAACAATATAGAATAGGTTCCGATAATACATAACTACCGGTTTTTCTATTTCTCGATGCGGAAACGGTACTTGTTATTGTTGAAAATTCTTAACTGTGAAATCGAAGACTACCGCGGTCGTTTGTTATTATAAATAGGATAAAAACGAATTAACGCATGAGTTGATAGCACCCGACGCCTCGGCGATGTTGAACCTGCGTGGTCCAGGGTTGACGGTCTACGATGGTCGTCTACCCTGGACAACGGCGGTTGCAACATCGCCGAAACGTCGGGTGCTACAAACTTCACCCAGTAAAATCGTTTTTACACAACTGCCCAACAAAAAAGGAGTGGTGTTCAGGGTTCATCTATGTATGTTGTTTTGTTTCTTTATTCTACCACAACTTCTAAACGCTCGAAGGTACCTTCATTGTCCAAATATCAAGTAAATAGTTGTCTAAATGAAAAATCTCCACATAACAAATTTAAGTCTCAAATGAAAGTCTAAGTACATTCAGAAAATATGTATGTATCTATATGGATTAAAAGATACACCGCAAATATTCCATAAAAACCGTAATAAAAATGCAAATACAGTAGTTCACTTTTTGTAATGGCAGTCGTGTTTTCTATTCCTTTTATTAGATTTACTTATTTATAATTCTTACCTGTGCGCCGGTTTCCCCTCTTTGCCAGCTGATACGACGCTCTTTTGCTTGACCGACGACTTCTCTGGCGGCTCAGGAGGCGCAACATTGAACGTAAACGAGCCATCGTACGTAGGGCTTTGCAAAGGCCCTAAAGGCATGTAGGGCAGCGAGCCATGGCCGAATCGCGGCATCCAGTCGACGCTGTTCGTATCGTTCATGGTTATTCACTGTGAATTGCACAAATCTATCGCGAAACTCACATCCTTCACTAACTGTAAAATATATTACGGCGCACCAATTAGCTAAATGCACTCCCACTCGACTGTCAACACAATCAAACAAACCGTATTGCGCAAATAATCACAAGCGAAAAGGCGAAATATGCACTATTGCGAAACGCCAATTAGCGCCTCCAGATAATTATTACATTTTAATTGGCGGATAAGCGACCGCGCGCGCGAAAATTCAGAAAATAATCGAAGTCGCCCTGTCGGATTCTGCCCTCCCTCCATGACACCCACTACTTTTTTTATAATCTCATCGGGATGAAGGCACGCGAAACCAAGAATTTTCACCAAATCGCAATGTTGCCTTATTAAAAAAAACGCGTAAGGGCGGTTCTCACAGGCTCCTTGCCAAAAACCTACAAAACAATTGTTAGATTTTACTCCCTATCCTTATCTCATATCTGTTTCAGCCGAATATGTAACATTATTTCACTACGTATGTTATTTCTACACTTCGGCTATTCGTAAGCGTAGCGGTGCGGCTTTCGCGACATTTTCAGCCGTGCAAGCGAGCAGCTACGAAAGTTATCCAAAGCATGTTTATCCTACATGAAAAGAAAATGCCACTGATCATATAAATAGAAAATGCGTTCACCACACACACACACACAACGTTCACCACACACACACACACACTATCAGTTGTAGATGAACGAAATCGAAATGCGGGTTTTAAAATTCAGTTGCATTAATTTGATCTTTTACATTACTATTTCATTTAAATAGCCCTTTCCACACTTATGTCATGCACCTAATACCTTTAGGTACTCTTGTTACTGCTATCTTCACTTATTTTTCAATCAGTATGTCCCGATCGCCACTACATATTACATAGGTTGTACTTGGTTGGTCTATATTGTACTTGGTTGTTCTAGGTTGTACTTGGTTGGTCTAGGTTGTACTTGGTTGTTCTAGGTTGTACTTGGTTGGTCTAGGTTGTACTTGGTTGTTCTAGGTTGTACCTGGTTGTTCTAGGTTGTACTTAGTTGTTCTAGGTTGTACTTGGTTGTTCTAGATTGTACTTGGTTGTTCTAGGTTGTACTTGGGTTGTTCTCAATATTATTTGGTTCTTGGTTTAATGAACGTCGACTAATAATTAGACGAAATTTCCTTTGTTGTCTGCCAGCGGAATATCGTCCGTTTTAATGACAATATTCTCTTTAGAAGATTTTGGACTTAACACTGGCATCTAGGCAACAAAAAGTGTAAAACATACACCGTTTATTTATTAGGTACTCCCGCATTCTGTCATCTCTACATCTTTTACTTCCCTCGCTCACTAACCGACCAAGAGAGAAAGTATTGTGAACGTGCAAAATTTTTTTTTTGGAGATGGGCGGAGATATCCGTTTTAAGTCCCCCTGAGACGAATAGGACCACTTGCTCATTGAAGTCTGTCTGTAAATATTTCTCCACGATAGCACCCAAACGTTTAATCCGATTGAGCTGAAATTTGGCACGCAGGCATCATTTGGTCATGGTAAGAGGTGCAAAGGTTTAGATCGAAATCGTCCACCAATAGTTCCCTAATCTCCAAATTTTGAACTTGAAATCTGGTGCACAGGTACATGCCTTGGTAGGCCAAAATCACATTGTGACATTGGGCTCGATTGCGTTTCTTCGTGAACTAAAATCGGAAATTAGTCCGTGTGAACGAGACAGGGCAACACGCTAGAGCGGGGCGTGAGATGACCGGTTGTCACTTTTCGCATTAAAACTGCCCGCCAAGGTCAAATCTTACACCGCACGAAATATGCTCGAATTTATTTGGACAAGTATAAGTTCGGCAGGTAGTATTTATCGACGATCGTTCGTTTCATATTCCGCTCTAACGTATTGCTCTGTTTCGTTCGCTTGGACTAATTTTAGTTTTAGTTCACAAAGAAACGCAATCGGGCCCATTTTGATTAGAATATCTCATATACAAGCCACACTAATAATATTTAAGTTCCGCCGTACATTTTAATAAAATATTCACTCCAAGCCGCTCGAAGCTAGCCGAAGAATGAACTGCGCCGCCAGAGGTGGTTGTGTAACAGAACTCAAAGCGGGTTCGTCTGGCCGAGAGAGGGCTCATCGATCATTTATTTTATTTATGAAATTAATATTCAGATGAAAT
This sequence comes from Micropterix aruncella, assembly GCA_944548615.1. Classification (NCBI taxonomy): domain Eukaryota; kingdom Metazoa; phylum Arthropoda; class Insecta; order Lepidoptera; family Micropterigidae; genus Micropterix; species Micropterix aruncella. The sequence continues at coordinate 11,695,431 of OX155958.1, forward strand.
TCGTCCTTGGCTACTTGCCAGGACGCGACACAAGGTGTTTTTTATAATCTTGTAGGGACAAAGGCAAGAGATCAGGCACTTTAAAGCAAATCGCAATGTTGCCTTATTTAAAAAAAAATAAAAAACGCATAAAGGCGGTTCCAACTGGCCCTTTCCTCGAAACTAATGTACACAAACAGTAATACCTATAAAAAGCAGGTAAACAAAGTTTGAATAATCATTTTATTTATATAAAAAAGGCACACATTTGAAATGGCACTGTAATACTAATAATTTGTAATACTATAATATAAATATTGTGCTTTTATAATATTTTAATAATATAAAAAATAAAACCTGACTTAGAAATATTAAAAGTAAAATTATTTACAAACAAAAATATTATTTGAAATCACATACATGAACATGGCTATATTTTTTAATTCGTTAAAATATTGCAATATCATCCGCTCTGAAAAGTGCAGATTTACATTGAGTCAGTTATGCTAGGTTTACACGGGCTCAGTAGTTGTCAGTAGTACTTGTCGCTAACCTGCTTAGTAATTGTAACAAGTAACCGTTTACACGTTGGTATTAGCAAAAAGGTATTAGTAGCACGACCTCAGTTCGAATCGGAACACAACCACCGCCTTATTTTTCATAGGATTTATGGTCCTGGATGTTTTTTTTGTTGTTTCAGAATGTTACGTTTCTGCAGTCATAATCACAAAATAAACTTAGCAAGTGCAACGTAAATAGACAGAAAAGTGTTCACTTGCCGTTTCAATTTATCAGTAACTCTTGCCACGGTTGTTCAATCGAGAAAGCAAGCAACAAGTGCTTAGTAATTCGTGGTATGGGGAAGTCGCTTGTTGCTTAGTAAATAGGATCGGCTTCTATTCACTTGCACTGGCAGTTTCATTGATACTAAGCACTTAGGGGCTCTCTAGACGATCAAGCATGCTTGACAAGCATCGCGTCGCGGGCTGGGAGGAGATCGTAAACCGCAGGAAATATGCAAATATTTCAAAAAAAAATTTTTTACCAAAAATGCCTAATTTTGTAGTTTACACCAGGGAGTAACATTAATTATGTTTGATTGATGAATGAAGTGACTCCCTGGTATAAACTACAAAATCAGGCATTTTTGGTAAATATAAAAAAAAATATTTGCATATTACCTGCGGTTTAAGATTCCCTCCCAGCAAGCGACTTGATCGTCTAGAGAGCGCTTAAACACGCTGCATCAGCATGTTTACATGCAAAGTATTAGTGCAAATGACAAGTACTAAGCATTAGCTACTAAGCTCGTGTACTTAGTAGCATAGCTACTAGCATTACAGGCATCAGTGCTGGTGCACAAAACTGACACATTTTGTTTACATACAATCAGTTAGTTATTTTTTTAGGGTGTATGCACATTATTAAAGTAACCAGGGAAAAACTCGTAATTTTCGCTATAGTTTTCCACACGGCACCCTACAATGCATGGCCAGTGACAGACAAATTCTGACTTACGCGTTTAGACAAGGTTTGTCTGTTTATACTCTTTATTGTAAAATTTCACAACGGGCGGGTTTATTATCATACGACAATCTCTTACAACCAACTCTACTATGAAGTGTTTATTGAGTATGTATGAGTGCGATAACGTGTGTAGATTTTGTTATTGCATTCGATCGACAGAATTAAAATTCGGTTCTGTTAATAAAAGGTCATTACTGCTGGCGCGTGTGGTGGGGGGAAGTGGACTGACTTATGTACTTCTGTGCTGTACGGACTTGTTTTAAGTGACTCAATGTAAATCAGCCTTAATGATAAATTGTACCACATTGACTTTTGAATTTATTATTGTTATTAAAAAGCTAAGCTTTTGCTGATGCAGGGTAGTACGTGATGATATTGTGCGTGTGGGTAAACGGTGATGGTGAAGTCGCAGCTGGCGTGGACGGTAGATGAAGTGGTCGTGATTTTCCTCCGAGAGTGCAGCTTGTCGTGTCTCCGATTTCCACTTCTACAGAAAGGTCCGTTCCTCTTAACCTGTCAGAAAACATTTTTTTTTAGAGGTGCGCTAATTTCGCTTTATAAAAGTTGTTTTTTATCACTTACATATGGAATCGGTTAGCTAATACGCCGATTAATTCACCAATTAGGTCCGGATTGAGCACTGGTGTATGTCCGAAGTGATTGGACGATGGAATAATAGGAGCAGCGGCGATGGGATTCGGCGGTACCAGCCCGACGACCAGGTCATTTCGCATTGACGGGAAACCCAGGACTGCCAACTGTACATCGCTGGACATTACACGCACCACACCGAGCTGCAATACATTTTTTTTAATAGATATAAACGAAGCTGCCATGGAATTGCCCGACCGGAATCGGGCCCATTATAATATTATTATTACACTTATGGGAGGCAAGCGGTGGACTCCGGACTAAAGACCGGCTGTGGTTGGTTTAAAATACAATACAATACAATTTAGTTCTGCTCCAGGCTTTCCTATTTTTGGATGTGTCATTGCGTCTAAAATTTCAAGTAATGTAATTAATTAAGGAATATTAACTATTGTGATAGTAGTGATAATATAAATTAACTTTAGTAATTTATAATCGGTTTGAAATTCTATGATAAATAGAAAATAATCTAATAATGTAAATTGCGAATCAAATAAAGAGCACAATGTCTGTAGCCATAATTATCAAGGCAATAATGTGATGTGTAAAATTGTGTAAAATTGATAATCATGTATTACAAATATATAAATTTAAATTTATTGTCAAATCTAGCAAAATAGCCATCATCGGAAAAATAAAAATTATGCTCTTTGGCAAAGTTAATTATCAGATTTTTTTTATTATTTTACATTGGGATGCTCTTGAAATATGATTTCAGCATTATCCAAATCTCTTAGGTCATATACTGGATTCTTGACTAAGCTATTAAATAAGAACTTTTTGAATTGGTTCTCACCAAGACTTCTGATATGTGTTCGTTTAGAACAGCTTTCTTGCCACATATCAGCGTTCGTCTTACCACCCATTCACTTCCCCTTCGAAGCCCTAGGATTTAAGATGCGGAAATTGAAGTTTTAGATATTTTTTCTATGAAGGAGTCGATTATTTTCCTGGAGAGACCAAGGTCCTTAACTGCTGGGGCGCCCCAGTGACAAAAAGGCCGGATCTGTTTACCACCGCAAAAGGCCAATTGGCTTTTTGCGGTGGTAAACAGATTCAGACGTAGATACGTGCTGATCTGTTTACCACAGCCTAAACAGCCAAAACGACTGTTTCGGCTGGCCTTTATATGTACTATATAAATATATAATATACATGACCGACAAGATTAATTATTAGGTAACAAAAGAGAATTCATTAAAAAAAGATATTGTTAGTATTTATATACAAAATCGACCAAATAAGGTGTTGCACAATTTTTGCGCGAATGCTGGCTTCCTGAAAGGTTAAAGAGATGTAACAGAGATTTGGCTGGCTGGCCACGAACCAACTTCCACCGCATGAAGGTGAACAATGAAGCCGTTCCGGGTGACTGCGTTTGCGAGATCATGATATTTATTTAATTTGTACTTGTGGTTTTTCGGAATATTTAATTCCCATGGAACAGTTAATTCTATAATAAGGGCCATCTTGCAAGAGAGTAAAGAGTTATTTCTTGATTGTGCGTCTGAGACTATACGAAAATATTTTAATCGTTCGAATGCGATAAATATTTTATAAATAGGATAGAAAACGAACGCCGACCGCAAAGACGTAAAACAGGATACAGTGAGTGTTGTGTGCAAGACGAATTTTCAAAATTCCCGCGCTCCGAGCTCGGCCCCCCACCACCGTTATAACCTACGCAGTGGTGGAAGTGTTATGCGGCCTACCCGCAAAACAACGGATTGACAGCTCTTCAGTCTACCCTGGACAACGGCGGCTGCAACGTCACCAAAAGTCGGGTGCTACAAATTTCACGCGGTAAATTTGTTTTCTATCCTATTTATAATGTCAAACAACCGCGATAGTCTTTGATTTTATAATAAATATTTTGTTTACCTCTGATATTGGCAGCGGTTTCTTCATAACTTTGTAATTTGTGGGATTAACCTTGAAGATTGCTTGCTCAGTTACAATCAGGCAACGCTCTGAAGCTTTGTTATACCTAAGACAAAAACAGATATGAGTTTGCTGGGAAAAAATATGATAAAAATGTGTGCGTGAAGTTTGGGAGAAAAACTCTTACCTGTTAAATTTATGGACCTTACAGGAAAATAAGACTTTATGTGGATGTGTCTTCCAAAGCGCTGCGACGGCCGATGAATATGCGGAGAAATTTGGGTTATAAGCCGGCTGCGATAGATAATCACCGGTCCAAATGCGAGTCGAACCCCATTCTGATCTACGGCCTTTGAGAACACTGGCTGCACTAATTTTCATCCTGAAATAAAATCAATTATAAGTAATAATCTTGGAAAAAGAATGAAAAAAACGCAGGGTGCAGGCAATCAAAGAATGCGGTCCCGGAAGCGTCTAAAAAACTTGCCCGCAACCTCACCAGATTAAAAAGGGACAAAATCCGTAAAGTCATAGGTACTATGACAGGCCACTGTCCCCTAAACAAACACCTGTTTACCATAGGTGTGACAGACAGCCCTCTATGCAGAGAATGCATGGAGGAAGAAGAAACGCCACAGCATGTGCTCATGGAATGCAGGAGCGTGGCAGAGCAATGGGGAAGAATACTACAATCTCTAGCATCTGTCCCGGAGGCCTGTAGCAACCCAAACAGGCTGCTAACCTTCTGGGACAGCCTGGGTTGGCTGGAGTAACATAAATAGAAACATGAGCCACGCACAACGGCCCAATCAAGAGGCCAAGTGCGGGAAAAAGCCCAGGAAAACTAACTAACTAACTAAGTAATAATCTTAACCCTTCAGGCCTCGGCCCTTCAGCCGATTGACAAGTTGATGTCCCAAAAAATTTTAGTAAAAATTAGTTAAAAAATTGAATTATGACACTGTCTCACCAAAACATTAATTACTGCCAAACCACTGTATCCATAATTAAAATAAAATATATTAACATAATAAAACATAATAAAATAAAACAAATTAAATTAAAATAAAATTAAAACAGGGTCGTCACACTGAATCGTGTTTTGGACGATATCGGCCAATCGGGGCTCTAGGGGTTAACAATTGGCTTTGATTTGCATTACCTATTTCTATGTCGTTTATCGTGTACCATTATTTTCCTGTGAATGGACAGGTCTTGTGTTTCCTACAATCCTATTTATAATGTATATAATATCCTTATAAATAAGATAAAAACGAATTTACCACATGAAATTTGTAGCACTTGACGTTTCGGCGATGTTGCAACCGCCGTTGTCCAGAGTAGACTGAATCCGTGTAAATAGTCTAACCTGGACAACTTCGGTTGCAACATCGCCGAAACGTCGGGAGGTACAAATTTCATGTGGTAAATTCGTTTTTATCTTATTTATAATCTCAAACAACCGCTAATATTTTATCCATTCTTGTTATATATTAAGTGTACCGAAGAACAATAACATAACAAATGTACTGAAATGTATAAAAAATGTATGTATAACGCCGATGCATATATTGCGTACTTGGGACAAGTCTGTCTCTACCTTTAGTCACACACAGCTGCATTTTGACAGCTGCACTGTGGGTATGTTTGCTGGTAGATTGTCTGTTCTCAATTCAAATTCTTAAAAAAAAGTAAACATAATAATTCATCTGCATACACACACAGAGCAGCTGTCAGAATACAGCTGTTTTGTGAGAGTATTAAAATGTTTACAGGTAGATTGTCTCAGTTCTAAATTCAAATTCTTAAACAAAAGGTAAACCTTATAATCCACCGGTATACACACAGAGTAGCTGTCAAAATACAGCTGTTTTGTGACCAAAATGAGTATTAGCAGTCAACAATCCAATTTAAAATATTGCAACATACAAAAGAAATGGTACACCATAAACCAGTAAACAAGATTCTATACAATTTAAACAAACACATTCATTCAAACAAGCACATTCTAAACAAAGTAAGCAAGAACTTTCAAGCGCAATATATCATCTTCTCTCTCTAAAATGCATAAATGAAAAAGAGATGACAGCTTACTTGAGTTGCGGCCACTGTTCTCTAGGTATTGGTTTCAGCAGCGTCCATGCTCTCCAACGCCTGTAAGCGGCTTGAAAAAGACCGACGTTGAGTCCTCTAGGTGGATGCGAAGGCCAATTGACCTGCTGGCGACCTCTCACTTGACTCATTCGCTTACGAAGCTCCTTGATGTACAGGCGACATTTATAATTCCTGTAATAATTAAGAAGAAAAAAAAACACAATTTAATAAAATGTTTTTACAATTAATTTAATGACAATTTAAATATTTTACCTCCATGCTCTCAAAATCACGAGAGCTGCTTTCATTTTTTTAAATCTCATCCGAGCGATCGCTCCCCTCCATTGTTTCTGCAGCAAAATCACAATGCTTGGAATCAGAGCTGTTCTGGCTGCCTCCAGCGCATGCAGAGTCTTTGCACTCCTGAAATAACAGAACATATGGTCATATGGAACATATGGCCGCTGAGACAACTTAAAAACCTGATCGGGCTTAAAAAATCTACTAAGAGACAACCAGTGGCCCGCGAGGCGTCTTAGTGCGGCCTGCAAGATCCTTTCACAGTGGACACGATATGTACCAAACGATTTACTAATCAACAAGATAGATTTGCAAAGTGATATCTCGCTTTAAATGGCTTTTAAGAAAAATACTAACTTGGTGGATTTTGCCTTCTAAAAACGAATTACAAGGAGTTAAGGAGTTAGTTAAAAAGGTTTGCTCAGAAAATAATTACTGCGTTTGCTACATCCTACATGTATTTGTTAGTAAAATTTTTCAATTTTGAAATACCGAAAAACAAACACTGTTCTCTATTATCAGATTCACATTTAAACGCAATACTACGCGTCTACATCGAAAATCCAAGCTAACATAAAAAAGTTAAATGTAGGCTTAAAAATTCCAATGATTGTGTTTTATTGCCTACAATAGATGTAGTAAAAATATATATTTAGGGTTTTATTTTTTAAAATAACATATTTGTACACACATATTATAGGTATACTGGATTGATATATGGCCAAAGTGCGGCTCACTCTAGTCCCCACGTAAGATATTTGACACTCCTCCAACAATAGGTTGCCGACCCATGACAATGTATAATTACCCCCCTCTCTCCCTCCACTCGTCTCCTAGCTTGTCCTTATATTCCATTCCTCCCTTCAATTTTGAGTTGACATATGTTATAAACTTCTGTCATATTTTCATTATTATGTTTATTATTTAACTGTACTCATTTATTATGACCTCTACTTTCAAAAAATCGCATTTGTTATATATTAATTTGCCTACATAAACATTTAGTCACTATAACCCTGACGGTATGATCTTAACTTATTGCTACTTGGCAATAGGTTGTGACGTTTGGGAATGATAGTATTCGGTATTTATTATAGTTTTAATTCGTATCAAGCTTTATTTTAAAACACGTAACGTCAATTGTGAATCTTCGTATGACGAGCGCGGCAATACAACCATCGCGCTGCGTAACTATCGTACATTCACGAATATCTTAATCATACTAAAATTAACCAACTTAAAACTATCATAATGGAAAATAGAATAAAATATAAAATGACCGGTAACTCTAAATTAATGAAAGCAGACTTGATCCGACGGGTCGGCTCCGTAAATAGAAACCGGAGACAATCAGCTCAGTATTAATCGGTATTTAATGATGATGTTTTACATGTAGTTAAATTAAGAAAGAGATTAATAAAAACATTGACGATCCAGGGGGAAGACGTGGGAACGAGGGAATAGCCCCGAGAGTACTCCCAGTCCGGGCACCGCGCCTGCGAGGCCTCTGTCGGCTTCGACTCCTCGGACGTCCGTAAAGGTGTTTTCGTGTCCAATGTCGCGAACGGGATTTTGTTTTCCGACTGTTTTCCTCGCCGGAAAAGCCAATACCGCTACAAGGTTTGTACTCTATTGTGTTCTACCCCCACATTGTACTCTATTGTGCCTATTGTACACCCACCGCATATTTATTGCACTTTCAATAGAGTACCTATTGAAAGTGCAATAAAGTTTTTCAAACAAGCAAATTAGTGAAGATCATGCTGGATTGACAGGGTTGGATTTAACGGTGTAATAGAAAGGAAACAGGAAATATGTTTAGAAAATGGGTAAACTGAATTTTTGGTTGGACATGGAGCGCCAAATTGTAAGATGCGTTTGCGGCGGGCGTACAAAAAAATACCTTGGAATGGGAAGAAGAAATGATTGATTTACCTTATGAACAGTTTAGTGTGGCCGTATTGCACATCGGTGACATTCTTATCCCGCAGCAGGACCAAAACGGCATCTTTGTCGTTTCCTTGGCGGAAATTCGGCCATGTGTACTGGCTGAGCATCTTGTAACGCCGCAGGAAGCGATCGTAACGTATCCTCGCGGCGAAACCTGCTCTCCTTACTCGAACATTTTCCACGAGGCCCAAGTATGCAACTTGGTGGGAAACCTAATGAAAAATTATGAAAATTGAAGTGTTAAGTCAAGGAGAATGACAATAATAATTATTATATTGCAAACGTTTAGTCTTCCAGGTCTTTCAGTTACGTCTTCTATAAATCATGGATTCAATATATTGAATGGGCTTGCAGGTGTCAATGTATTAAAAACATTTTTACTGTGCTTATTACACTTCAGGTCACTGGTTGCTACTCTTGGAATCGGTTGGGAATAGCATTGCGATCGAGATCAATTGGTACATTTAAGGACTACTACAAGAATAAGTTACTAAAGGAAGATTATTAGAAGCTAAAGAGTGTAAGATATTTTAGAATGATTACTTGTTAATTCGAATATTATGATTTTTTTTCATTTGTTTCGAAATTTTTATTGTTTTTATTTGATGTTGATTACTTTGATCTCAATTATTTTTATTTTTGATATGTTTTTTTATTTATTTATTTTGTTTTTTTTTCAATTTCATTAAATTGTCATATCCTGTACCGATAATATGTGTGTCCTGAAAACAGGTTAAGAGACATCCTGAGGATACCCCTAATTTATAGCATTTGTAGTTTTATTACATAGCCTTTGTCTATCTTCAGTTTCAATATCCAATTTTGTGTTTCTTGTATTGATAGCTGCAAATAAATATTTTATTATTATGTACTTTTGTGCTGTATATTCGGTGACAGTGTTATTTCACCCAACATGTCGACCTGTAATTAGCTTACGTTTTAGTCGAGGGCGACCTGTAATTCTTCATTCAAGAGGGCTGATCAAGAATTGTGAGTCACATCATAAAGGCTGCTACCATTGATGATAGCTGATTTCAAATCAAATACATAAAGAAAGAAGATCATAAGAAGGTCTGAGAATGGATCCCTGAGCGACTCCACTTTCGACAGTTTGTAGTCGGACAATGAAGGCCCAAAACACCTACTCAATGTTGAGACCTTTCTTTAAGGACACAAAGAAAGTTTCTGTACTGTATGTATATAAAAATTATTGTTTGTTTGTCTACTCTTTATCGTGAAATATTAACCGGTCAGATGCCAACAATGCCTATACGCATTTCGCGCCGTTTGACAAACCCGCATATAGCCCTTTTGGCCGGCCCCCATATGTATTATATAAATTTATAATATACATGACTAACAACATTTATTATTAGGTAACCGGAGGGAATTCATGAAAAAACGATATTGTGAGTACCTATTTATTTACAAAATCTTAGTTTTTGCGCACGAACGCTGACTTCAGTCCGGTTAATTATCATACGACAATCTCTTACAACCAACCCTGCTATGAAGTGTTTACAAGTATGTGTGCGTGTAGCATGTGCGTCTTGTTATTGCATTCGATCGACCGAATTGAAAATGCATTTCCGTAAATGTTATCCCAACGGAAAATGGTAACTCGGCCGGGAATGGAAACTGGAATCGGAATGTAAGATCAGGCAACCTAACCACTATGCCACCGAACCGTGTAAAATGCTGATTCAGCAAGCTAAAAAATTAAATAAGCTCGAGTATACTTAATATAATACACAGACTTACCAATTTCTCATCCCACATATTAGGACTCTGAGTAGGATTTGGCTTGACGCATCGTACATAGAACGGTTCTTTAGTCTGCAAGCCGCTGACGAGAGCATTCATGGAAGCACGGAATAAAGATGCAGCTGACGGCGGTCGCTTTGATGTCTGTATGAAAAAAAGAAAATATTATTAAATGAATAGGCGACTGAGATTTCGGGTAGCTTAATTATAGAATAAAGTGAAAGAAATAATCCAATTTCAGAAAATAAATAAACTACTTAGTGATCGTTAGTTTTGATTGAAATGATAGCATTCCTCTTCTCTAATATTGTCAGCTATGTGATGACCTATCCTGAACATGATAACCTATGATCACGATGAGCTTGGTCATATACTCTATTTGCGGAGCCGTCCTCGCAAGCCAACCCAAGTCGGTGGAGTCTGCTTACGTGTGCCGCAAGGCACACGTAAGCAGACTCCACCGACTTGCACGACTGATTGGCGACTGACTGGCTGGCGACGCACATGATGGCGCGACAGGAATTATTGTCTTTCAAGCTTATTTAAAAAGATGTCTTTAATTGATTTTTGGAAAGCAGGACAGGAAGAATATCCCAAGCTATCACTGAAAATGGTGAATTACCTTTTGCCCTGCGAGACAACTACTTTTGTGAGAGTGGGTTTTCACACCTGGATATGATAAAAACGAAATTCAGAAATCCTTTTGATCCTGAATCAAAACTTATATTGAAATTCACCAAAGTTGCTCCTAAAAAGACTCAATTTGCAACAAGAAGCAAACCTATCATTAACATTAACAAGCAATATTATTGCTTTTTATGACTGTGTTTTCTGTTATTTAAATAAAAAGCCTTACTATCAGCTATAGCTAGATTTTTTAAAAGGGGTTCGCACTCGTCTGTGAAATTTAATAGGGGTACGGGGGGATATAAGTTTGAGAAACCCTGCACTAGAGGAACTGATTCACCTGCCGCGACAGGGAAAACAGTCCTTTCCATGTTCAACCCTCTTCGAGGGGGCTACCGGACGTGAGTTTAGTCGACCAAAGATAACAAACTGAACCGTGCAGACTTTTGAAAACAGACTGGACAGTTCCATCAAGTGTGAAAAGACTGTCTGATATAGTATATCTTATATAATATATAAATACTCGATCGGATAGGGCCAGTTTGTGCTGCTTGGCGATTTGTTATTATTTATTTTATTTATTTATTTAATTTATTTATAACGTACAAGAAAAAAGAATACAATTCAAGGATATGCATACTGTTGTACATGAGGAATAATTAAGAACAAACATTATTGTAGCGAAAAGCATATAAATATGCTAGCATATCCGAATGAGGCAAAATCGCACAACCAACTAGACCTAGAAGGTCTGTCTCTGGCTGTGCTGTGTTATACCAACTGTATTTTTGTAACTCGCGAACTGACGAACTCGAAGTATTATTATTAATTCCATAAAATACAGAATTTAAAGATATTGAGAACAAAAACACACCTGTTTTATATGCGTTTCTCCTTCTGGCCACATGACACTTAGAGACGAATTAGACGAAGAATGGAGTAATCTTTTGAGATCCTGGTACAAAGCATCTTTATTCTTGTCCATGAAGCCGACAATGCTGTAGATCACGTCTCCGGCGTAATGGCTGCAATGATATACATTTAATTTTCTTGGAAAACTTTTATCGAAACCACGAACATATTTTGTCAAAACTTGAGGTGCCAAAATCTCATTGAGAGTGTGCAAATATAAATATTTTATTTTAATTAACAAACAGATAATTTTAATTAAAAATTCAAAACAAATTTCTTTCGTGGAGTGCATAAATCAAAAATTTGCAAAACTTTTAACCTTGTGTTTATTCACAATAGATATAAAGATATTTAAAAGTTTAACAGTCAAAATGAAGTCGAAGACATAATATCCACTTTTTTATTTACAATACTTACGTAATGCGGAAATGCTCTCGGTGAATCATGGTCTTGTCGGAGGGGCTGAGCTGCCTTGAAGTGTAGTGCTTATGATGTTGTAGTCGCTTGTCCAAAGCTTCAATCAGCATTTCATCTGAAATCTGAGAGCGAAAACACTTGAAATCATCATGGAAGCGGTGATTTGAAAGAATGCAGATACAAGGTAAGCAAATAGACATATACAGGATTTCCAAAAAGGGTAGCGGTAGTATGAATGTAAAATTAAATTAACACCGCAAAATATTCAATATATTTATTGAATTGATGTTTTGTAAAACTATACCTAATTGAAATTTGTATGGTAACAATTTTTTCTTATCTGAATTAAATCCGTTATGTTTGCCGACACTCCTCTAATCTGAATTAAAAATTTTCAATTACGCATCCACAATTTGGTAAGACTGGTCAGATAATGATTGTGTCTTATTAAGAATAAACTAATAATTAAGTAAATATTATAGAATATATAGGTGTCTATTAAGCCTGCAATGCCCAGTGAGCATTACTACAACTATCCGCTGGTAGAAAGCCTTAAGCAATACCTTATTAATCGTAGGTTGAGCCTCGCAATGACTCTCTTTGCCCACCTACATTTTGGTTTTTCCATCTGTCTTTCACCCATCCTCTGTCCTTTCGCGCATAGCCATATCAGGCTTGATATTCATTTGTGAGATGCGTTTAAGTGTCTGCGTATCGGGGATATCCTTTGATTCTTTATCGCTTGCAGCAACGACCGGCTGTACTTTGTTTTTTATTCACACTATGGTGCTAAGGCGAGATCTTAGGGAGATTTTGGCATAGTGCATACCTCTTCCTGGAAATATTATTGCTATAGAGTTGTTCATGGTCCATGGAGCTCAACATTTCCAGAAACACAATTATTGGCAAGTCGTCTACCAACCATGAGACATTAATTTATCACGACTATTGTTAGAAAATAAATGGAATTAATTGAAACCACATTATATATTGTAGGAAATCACAATCTACAGTTCTTAACCTCTGGAAGGTTAAAAATGACAATTGGTAGTTGCGGTGGTTATGAGATCTGCGCGTAGTCATTTCCATATATATTATATAAATACATGACTAACAAGATTAATATGATAGACATTACTAACAAAGTTAATATGGTAACAAGAGATAATTCAGAAAAAAAAAATATCGTCAGTATTTATATACAAAATAGACCAAAAATGTGCGCTGGCATTTTGACGCATGAAAGGTTAAAAGTTCCACAAATTATTCAATTAGTGAGTCAAGGAGACAAAAATCATCACTTCACAAATTCGCAAAAAGCCTTCACTTTCTAAAAATTGTGGCTGCACTCTATTTTAAAAGTGTGATTTGCATCGTATGTACAAAAAAATAATGTTGAAATTGAATTTACAAAATTTTATGAAGGAAAGAAAGGTTACACCCTTCAGGCCTCGGCCCCTCAGCCGATTGACAAGTTGATGTCCCAAAAAATTTTTGTAAAAATTAGTAAATAAATTGAATTATGACACTATCTCACCAAAACATTAATTACTGCCAAACCACTGTACCCATAATTAAAATAAAACATATTAACATAATAAAACATAATAAAATAAAATAAAATAAATTAAAATAAAATTAAAACGGGGCCGTCACGCTGAGTCGTGTTTTGACCGATATCGGCCAAACGGGGCTCTAGGGGTTAAATACAACCCAGTAATATGAAGTACTTAAAAAAACTTTATGGTAGCAGTCCGACCACTCTCACCTAGTTTAATGTCATTATAGCGATGAACACAAGTGTGGATGCGTATTTTTCATATTTTTTACCATACAAATTTTAATTAGGTATATATAGTTTTACAAACGACTAGCCTTAGTAATTGAGAAAAGAATAAATGAAATATCCGAAAGTTGAATATAAATATTGCTGTCCTGTGTGAATAATAAATTTCCTAATTTCCAGGAAAAAAAATCAAGAAAAAGATTCAGTGCAGGTAAGATTCTTCTAAATCATTTGATAAACTGTACCTTGGTAGGATTCAGGCAAGCCTCATCCATTATTGAGATGATTCCCTTGTGTGGGGCGTCGACTAGCTCGCATATCACCCGGTTGTTAAAGTACTCGACGGGAGTCCACTGGATACCCTCGCGTTCATATTCTTCTTGCTCCTGTCTCAAAACCAATTCTGAAATTAAAATCAAGTGTATTATCATTGAAGCTGCTGTGATTTTTAACCCTTGGAGTAAATGGGTATTTTCATGGATGCATCTGTCTCTTTTGCATGATTTTCGGCGACATTGACTTAAAGTACTATAACTACGAAACTACTACACCAATCATAAAAAGAACAACTGCACAATGATTGCATTGAAATTTCGAATATAGAATATTGAAATATCATTTTGTAAAACAATTAGATAATTATGAATAAATATGAGAACGTCAAAGAAATGAAAAAAACGCACGACCAGATTTGGTCGACTCGTACTCAACTGATAATTGTTTCGCGACCAGATTTGGTTGACTCATACTCAACGGGTTAAAAAAAACCTATAATCAGCTTTCTTACTTCCTATATTTAATATAACTTACCAATAAATAATTGCTGCAGTTTTTCATTGCAGTAGTTGATGCAGAACTGCTCGAAGCTGTTGGTGTCGAAAATTTCAAAGCCGTAAATATCCAAAACTCCAATTAGTGAATTTTTATAAGCGTCCGGTGGTGACTCAATGGCGGAATTAATCTAAAGAAAAAAAAGGCAATCTATATTTTTAAGAAACGTCATTTTAAACAAGTATGGATCAGAAAATCATGAACTGTTCTGATAGAAAATAGGTCTACTTAGTAATAGGTCTACTTTAGAAATAAGAACCCATCCAGCCAACAATAACTATTTTTTATTCATGATACATTGAATATTGTCTACCCTAAACCATGTTTATACTTAGTGGGGTGACATGAGACATATCCATCTACTGCGATATTCAAATTACGACATGCGAAACCCACAGCATGAATATCAAGCTTGTATTGATGAGCTTGATATTCATGATGTGGGTTTAATCTTAAGTTTAATTACGGCCAGCCTGTAAATGGAGCATTACTAAATAAATAAATAGATAAATAAATACCTGCTGGACGATCCACGTGAAGAGTCTGTCGTAAACGGCCTTAGCTAAGGCGTCCCTCGTATATTCTGCGTCGGACAGGGTATGCTCTTTGCTGACCAGCTCTCCACCGGCCGACAAGACGCGCCCCGTCAGAGCAGACTTCAACGCTTCCGGCCTAACTCCTAGGGCTGAGCAACAGTTTCGCACGGGTCCCCCGAGCGAGATCTCGTTGCCGTCACCAGTGTTGGAGAATGTGATCTCGCCCTGAATTGAAAACAGTTCCTTAGTAGAATAAGTACCAATAAAACCTATGTATCTTGGGGAAGAAGCAGCTGGCTTTTTAATAGCGTCATTGATTATACAGCGCATTAGATTGCTACTAAACAGTATTTGCGCACTAAACAGTATTTTACTACAAAACGCAATGAGTAGATGGCACTCATATTGATTTTTATTTCTAATTTGACGACTTTCGTGGTATAACAGTATGACAGCGCGCTATAGATGACGCTCTAAACACGCCTATACAGTATAAAATAATAATATAATAGCAAACGAATTTTTAAATTTTTCCTCTTATTATTTTAATATTACTTATATAAAGATGTCAATATTTAATTTGGTATACAGGTTTCAATGCGTAACAATTACGCACTTTAATGTTCAGATAGTTTTAATAGATGGCATTCTATCTTTCCATATTATTTCTGTGATGTAATCAGCCTATATAAAAAATGCAATAGATAGCACTAATTATTGAATGTTATTATTTTTATCATTGGTCAAATTAATGGGTTTTATTATCAACCAGTCCTTTACAAAAAAACTCAATATCAGTGTTATTACAGTTGGCCAATTAAATTGCTATTAGTTTGGCCATCAATGCTATCAGCACCACCTACATTTCGCCGGCACAGAAGTGTTGATAAATTGTTTTATGGAGTTGCACAATCTAATACCATATATCAATGATAGCATCTAGAAGCGTATGATGACTACAGAGCGAGATCCTCCGTTGTGCAGGAAACCGAAGTTCAAACGGCGGTGTGCGAAAGCAGATGAAAAATCAACTCAACACACTCTATTTCTTGTGAGTCGTACAGCCAAGGTACAGCCTTCTAGGCCAGAGAAGTGAGGACATGATACTCTAAGAAGCAATTTGAACAGCAATAAGCAGACGATGTGCTCTCGGAGCGGGATCTTGCAACATGTACCGCATTAAGTAAACGACCCACATAATGTTGCGCAGAACGTTGCGGGACAATGAACAACATTGCAGCGAAACGTAAATTGCGTATGCGCATCATGTTCTGCAACATTTTGTCCCTTACTGTATCCAAGGCTTTAATTATTTTCCTGGAGAGACCGTGCTCTTTAAAGAGGCGAAACAGAGAATTGGCTGGCAGACCACGACAGCCAACTTCCACCGCGTGATGGTGACAAATGAAGCCGTTCCACGTGATAACATTTGCGAGATCAACGTATTCATTTAATTTGTAGTCGTGGTTTTTCGGGATATTTGATTCCCATAATACTTCAAGTATGCTGATAGTCAAAAGCATTATAGTCAGTAAAGTATCCATTAACAAATCTACACTTACAATTTATGGAATTCGACTGGAGAAGACTGATAACATTATTAATCCTCGGCTGCAATTTGAACAACGACTGGGATACGAGCAAGGATTTAAAAATCCGAATTGAAAAATCCAGAATTGCATTCTTTAAGACGAAAAGGCTATTTAGCGGAAGAAACATCAACCTACATCTAAAGATCAGGCTACGAAGGTGCTATGTATTCCCGATAATATTATATATGATGGGTAAGCTGGACACTTATAGACTTTGAAATGTGCCTATTGAAGGTTATCACATATTAGCTGGGTTGACCGAGTAAGGAATGAAAATTTCTTAAAGTGTTTGAGCAAGAGCATAGAAATATTATTACCCTTAAAAAAATAGATGAAACCTATATACAAAATGTCATATACGAGATGACGCTTAGTTTCCTTTCATAGTAAAGATACAAACGTACAAATAAAATCTTACCAAAAGAATAACAGCGGCGACGATTGTCCAGACTTCTTGGATCTGACTACTGGAAAATCCTAGCGCACTGAATGCGCTATTTGTCAAGGAGTACAGTTTTGGATCATTAGGCGTTGGTTTATTAGGACCTGTAATCTTGTATTGGCTGCTTTTGGAGAGTCCGAGGTTCTTAAGATGGCTATCTGAGGCGCCGCTCAGAAACTGAAAGAAATTGGCAAATATTAAGTATTGGATCTGATACATACATTTTGTATTTGGATTTATTTTATAATTATTTATTTTATAATTATTTATTTTATATTATTTTGCTTGTTTTTTTTTTGTTTTACTATAATATTTTCGTAACCATCTTAGCTTATGAATCCAATGGATTATAAAACATCTTTTTCATAAAATTACATTTAATATTGCTATCATTTACAATTGGTGTCTTCCTTGGAACAGGCGCTGCTTAGTTAGGAGTGATGTAGAATCATTGTGGTTTAAATAATTCCTATTTATTTTCTTGAATAAATGAAATAAAATTATAAATACAATTGGGACTGATTTTCCCATATACATGTTTGTTTGTTTGTTTGTTTATACTCTTTATTGAGAAATGTCACAATGGACGGGTTTATTGTCATATGACAATCTCTTACAACCAACCCTACTATGATGTGTTATATGTAAGTGTGCGTGTAACATGTGTGTAAGTGTGTGTCTTGTTATTGCATTCGATCAACATAATTGAAAATGCAATTTTGTTAATTTGATCCCAACGGAAAATGGTGACCCAGCCGGGAATCGAACCCGGGGCCTTACAATGTAAGATCAGGCGACCTGGATACTGTTACTGTGCTGATGCATGGCATCATCAAGGTGGAGTTTTTTCCACTGTGCAGTGCACTTAACTAATCGTTTATTTTTCTAAAGAAAAAATCCTAACATTTTCCCACAATAATCAGCGGTTTGTCTTTCTCAAAAGGATATAATTTAGTACCTTGTACAGACAAATTTTAGAGGGCTTCAAAAATTTTGCGTGGAATGACTGGCTTCCGAAAGGTTAAGTGTAAAAACATTTTGAGTACTTTTAAAAAATATATAGTGATTGAGAAAGCTAAATCACAATGTTAGGTATGCTGTTATTATGTGTTATTTATTATGCAGTCCCTGTTATTATGTGTTATTTATTATGCGTAGTAAAAGGATTCAACCGTATATCTTTTATTCTAATCTTGGCAAACTGTTTGTTGAGTCTATAAAGTACAGACGCACGTTGAAGGGACAGCATGCCTCTATACTCTATAGACTCAATGAACAAAGTATAGATTGATATTTTAATACAAATACCAAAGAGAATAGTTGATCATATACATACCAAATTAGCAAACTATTCTACAAGGAGGATATACCATAAACAGCAAGGTTTTAAATATCTGTAGAGTCATGCATCATGCTTAGCTACGAAGGTGAAATGACAAAGGACAAAGACAAAAATAATGCACTGTCAAAAGTGTAATGGTATTCAACATACAGACCTTAAGTTGATGAAGAATCGAAATTGCTTGAAAAGTCTTTGTGAAAACGCAACAAGATCTTTCCATTGATCTCAAAATACCGGTAGCTCGATGCTCTGTTTTCTACTGTAAACTGTCAACTATCAACATTTTACTTATCCCGCCGATTATAAAACAAATAACCACAAAGAAAAATTGAGGAAAAGCAATCTGTCAGAAGATGAATATCGTGATAATGGTTTTATTCACTGTCAGTCAGTCTGGACCTTGAAATTTGACGCAGACAGTGCTGCAGTCATGACAGGGAATCTTGTTTTAGGATTTTCAAGGACGCAACAGAAATTTGTCACAAAAAATAAAGCAGAAGTGTTCTTATACATCAGGTATGCACAAGATGTTTAGGACCCAAAATCCCTTTAAAAAGGATGAGTACATCAAAATCAATAAAAAAAAAAAAAAAAAAAAAACTATTTTTTTTAGAAGTTAGATGGGTTTTTACATTACATGAAAAACTGAGTTCACAATATTCTTTTAATTTAGTCCTTTGTTACTTAGAAAAACTATATTTAATATCCTAAAATGAAATAAAAGTGCTCTAACCTCGGTAACCAAAGAATAAAACAATAATCTACTTTTTCATGTAGAATAACATCATGTTAAATAAAATCTTCTAACTCCCTAGAAATTGAAAAAAAAAAAACAAAAACCTTATTTTAGTTTTTTTTATTCAGATTGATTCACAGAATCCCTTTAAAAACAAGGATATTAGGTCCCGAACATCCTGTATAATATTTTATTTATATTCTTTCTCACTCCTCATAAACTGAGTTTTGTAATTGCTTAGACAGTGCATCATTCACTTCACAACTTTCAGGAAGTCTCCCTCTAGCGGGAAAAAATGGCAGAGAATATCCGCATTAGAAATTGAGGAAATCAACTTTCAGTTTGTCTAAAGGGCAATGCATTTGGAAGATGACACCATGCTGATAGGGAAAGAATCACAAACAAGTTGAGTTAATTGTAAAGTTACTTGTCTCTTTGAAACAATCCTCCGCAGCGGCGTCTATCGATTTAGCAGGCGTACTAGATAACCTAATATATAAAATTGTATTAGTCAACTTACAACAGTAAAATTAGTCTTAAATTAAATCAGATAAAGTAATGATAGAAGATGTAGTACACTTAAGATCACTCATGGTATCTGAGAACTGACCACCATTGAAGTTAAAATGCATCATAATTTCATCTTTTTATGTACAGTACAACATCGATTTAACAAACATGAAGGGGATATTAAATTGCACTTGAACGGCGCCCGGACAGTCTATTGCGCCCACTAGTATTTTCGTAGTATTTTAGTAGTATTTTCGTTCTATATTTGTAGTATTTTTTGTGGTAATTAAATGGCATTTTGTCAATATGATTTTCAGAGAAAATCAGTGGGGTCCTCCCCATTATTTTTAAAAATAGTATTTTATAGTATTTCTGTAGTATTTTTGTAGTATATTTGTAGTATATTTTTAGTATCTTTCGTGGTATTAACCCCTCAAGCCCCGATTGGCCGATATCGGCCACAACACGATTCAGCGTGACGGCCACGTTTTAACCCTTGGAGTAAATGGGTATTTTCATGGATGCATCTGTCTCTTTAGCAGGATTTTCGGCGACATCGACTTAAAGTACTATAACTACGAAACTACTACACCAATCATAAAAAGAACAACTGCACAATGATTGCATTGAAATTTCGAATATAGAATATTGAAATATCATTTTGTAAAACAATTATATAATTATGAATAAATATGAGAACGTCAAAGAAGTGAAAAAAACGCGCGACCAGATTTGGTCGACTCGTACTCAACGGATAATTGTTTCGCGACCAGATTTGGTTGACTCATACTCAACGGGTTAATTTTATTTTAATTTAATTTGTTTTATTTTATTACGTTTTATTATGTTAATATGTTTCATTTTAATTATGGATACAGTGGTTTGGCAGTAATTAATGTTTTGGTGAGACAGTGTAGTAATTCAATTTTTTTACTAATTTAAAAAAATTTTTTTTTGGAACAGCAACTTGTCAATCGTCTGAGGGGCCGAGGCCTGAAGGGTTAAAATGGTATTTTCCAATATGATGAAAAAGGCCTAAAGTGTATAGGACTAAAAAAATCGGTTAGGACACCCCAAAACTTTCCCGGCAAGTAAACAACACCCCCTGAGATATCCCCCAAACTCATCCTCCGTGAACAAATAACCCTCCCCAGTGTCGGGTTTACGTATAAGCTACACAAGCTATACCTTAGGGCCCCTATCTTAGTCAGAATGTTTGATAGTCCAAAGAAGCCCCAAAAAATGCAAAGGGGGCCCCGAGACTTCGACGGCCTAAGGGCCCCTACATAGGTTAATCCGGCACTGCCCCCCCTCCCCGCATGATAGTTAATGTGTTCCATTAAAATCGCGAATGTATTTTTAAGATTTTTGTAGTCTTTTAGTAGTATTTTCATGTTATATTTGTCCAATATTTTGAGATTGAAGTATGACAAGCGCAACCCCCTGGCGGGCCGATTTTAACCACAATTATTTTGGTTATATAACGGTATATTTAGCATTGGATTTTATAGTAAGTTCAAGGGGATTTAAATAAATTCGTTACTTTGAGGAATTTAGGTATGTTATATCAAGGTTGTACTGTAACAAATGTTTTTTGCTTTCAAAAATATCAAGACACAATCTTGCTGCTATTAATCCTGTAATATTTACTAGTGCACAAGCGTAATCCTCTATTATTGCTTATCTGATTACGTTTGGTATACGATAAAGATATTAATAAAACTTTATACCTGATAGAAAGAATGGAAATTCCTCTCGCCCGGCTGTAATCTGATAACTCTAGATTTCTCTAAAAGGTAGTTGCTGATGTGTCCTCCCATCGGATCGCCCTTGAAATCAAAATGTATGTCCATGTATTTACCGAACCTTGAAGAGTTGTCGTTTCTGTTGGTTTTCGCATTGCCGAATGTTTCCAGTATAGAGTTTGATTGTATAAGCACATTTTTCACTCTGCAAAAGGAAACATGGTATATTAAAATTAAATGATATACGGTATACGTTACAAAAAGACATCAACGCCTGTAATTTTTTCAAAATTATCAAAAAATTGGTTGTCACCCTGAGACTTTCATCTCATTCAATTTGTATATTTGCATCGTCCTATTCGCCATTAAACTTTTGAATTTCAAAGGAGCAACACAAGGCAATGAAGATTTAAATTTCGAACGTGCGTCGTCTGATATCAAACACGCGACATTACAAAAAAAAAAAAATTTGATTCTCCCATATACGGGCCCGGTGGCAGTGGTTAGGTCGCCTGATCTTACATTGTAAGGTCCCGGGTTCGATTCCCGGCTGGGTCAGGATCACCATTTTCCGTTGGGATCAAATTAACGGAATTGCATTTTCAATTCTGTCGATCGAATGCAATAACAAGACACACACTTACAGACATGTTACGCACACACATACATATAAAACACGTCATAGTAGGGTTGGTTGTAAGAGATTGTCATATGACAATAAACCCGCCCATTGTGACATTTTCACAATAAAGAGTATAAACAAACAAACAAACATTTGTATGGCCGAATTTAAATATTATTTGTGTCGCTTGTATATGACATATTCCAACCGAAATTCCACAATGTGATTTCAACCTACCAAGACACCTGTGTACCGAATTTCAAGTCTCTAAGTCCAATTTTTCGAGATCGAAGTAAGACTAGTGCAGTGCGCCTTCTGTTGGACCGATTTCAACCACAATTTTTTCAACTTTTGCCATGACCAAATTATGCATGCATGCCAAATTTCAACCCAATCGGATGAAGTGAAACCAGTTCGGGTGGCGGCGTTTGCGGAATCATGGTATTTATTTAATTTGTACTCGTGGTTTTTCGGATGTTTGATTCCCATGGAACAGGTATTTCTACAACTAGGGCCATCTTCCGAGATAGGGAGTAAGGAGTTATATCTGGACGGAGGGCTGTGCATCAGACTTTCAGGTAATTGATACAGACAACCACCAGAATCCAATCGGAAGGCCTCTCAATTATTGAGAAAGGTTTTTTAGTGGGATGTTTTTTGCCTTTAGAGCCATCCCGCATAAACTGTGTTGGGGGTTTAGGGGTATTATTGATTGTTTTAATTTGTATGATATTCTATATTACCTTGATTAACATTTTGGAGGGTTTAGGTGTAAAATCTATAAGATTAATACACTTTTTAATGCCTTGTGATTCCGGAAATCATTCTAGAAGTAGCACGTCTACCATCTTTATTCCTGCTTATCAAAACCTGGCCTCAATTGTGATACATGATTTTTCATGGTCAATTTTGTTTCACTGTTTTGCGCAAAAACAACGCCTAAAAATAACCAGATGCCATGTAGGTTAACAACACTCATGGCGCTACCCTTTTTCCAACGCTTTCCACCTGAAACTGTTTCCTATATAATATTATAGAAAAAAGAAGTCCACATTAGAAGCACAAAAGATACCATTACACCTAATCTCGAGAGTCCATAAACCAATGCATCTAATCTAATATTTACGCTGTCAAGGTTTTTCATTCGTAGCCTATATATCGTTGCGAAATCCTTGAATCGATACGGTTAATATCTAATTTGCTATCAGATTATGATACTCTTAAGAAGTATTTTGGGTGTTTACATAACTCTTGGTGTTCAATGCTAATGTAAAATATTGGAGAAAAGGACAAAAGTTTATTTATTGAATTTAGTTATTGGTTAGCAAATTGCCTTGTGACTACTATTATTATCTAGCCTCCGGTTTAAAAAAAACTGTTCTACGTATAATCAAGTGAAAGTAAGTAAAGACATATGAAGAAAGATCTCTTTTTAGAAGAAGTCAACTTTATATTTTTTTTGGTAATTTTTATTTTCAAAGTTTACTAACTTAAAAATTACACTTTAGCAATGGTTTAGATGAGAAAAAAATACATTTTGTCTATAAACCAAATATATTTGTGTTTCTAAAAAAATCTAAAATATAAAATATCGAAATTATTACTTATACTTTTGTCTCCTGGGCTAGATTAGGTCGTCTATAGCGTTTAAACTGGCCGAAATAAATTATGGTGACACTTCTATATCTAAATTCTAGAGACAGACAGTTTCTCTTCAAAAGGTTCTGTTCAGTGAACTGAAAAAAATTAATTCATTGTTGTGTATGACTTACCTGTCAATATACTCTCTGTGTACTTGAGTAGTGTTTGCGGCAATGTATTTCATGATCAATTTGGATGCTTCAGTTTTGCCTGATCCAGATTCGCCACTGATAAGAATACAGGTGTCTTTGCCCTGTAAGAAATTATATCATTAAAGTTACGGAAATAATAATTTTAGTGGAAGTGTGACGTAAGCTTTTTGCAAGCGCTTCATAACATTCATATTAGTCTAAGATCCTGTCTATCCATTTATTATTTCATATAATTTCATTTCATAATGCAATAAATATAATATAAACTTAAGCGGTTAGCTGATTAGACATAGCCGCAAGGCAATAAGCTCGCATTTTTGTTTAAAATAAAGTTGACTATTATTATTATTATTATTTCAGCGACATGCTATTGCACTAGAGCCAGCAGACACACACAATACAAGGCTAGCTGTTGCATTTACCCAAAAAATGACAAAAATAGATTTTGCTCAAAATAAAATCTCTCCACGTTCTAAAACTTTAGAACGAGAAAACGAAAAAAAAATTTTTGTTATATTTTAGCATCACTAGTGTTTTTTGCGATTTTTGTTGGTTTGTTTCAAAAACTGTTGAATGCGTTGCAATATTTAAAAACTATAATAGGGTCATTTTTATGCTGTCTTGTTGCATTTACAGTGCAACAATCCGGAAATTGTATACGGGACAATTAGTTTCAAAAATCTAAATGATGAAATAATGTTGTTTTGGCATTTTCAGAATCTTCTTAGCAGAACTACAGGGTTCTCGTGCAGCGTGAGCTTGCTAATTCGACTCAGAACTAGAATGAAATGGTATAAAATAGAAAGTTACTCTGCTATCCATTACCTGTTGTCTGAGTACTCTCTGGCAGGCATCGGCGATCGAGTAAACGTGTGGAGGCACTTCAAACATTTCCCGCCCCCTGTATTGCGCCATGTAATCCGGGCCATAGATATCGAGAGTCTTATATGGGTTGACTGAAACTAACACCTCTCCGATGTACGTGTAGATACGGTTATGTTTATATCTGTAACAAAAAAAAGAGACAATTAAGAAATAATATATAAATACAAACAGAGCTGCCATGAAGTACACCGACTGGAATCGGGCCTATTATAATTACACTTTTGGGGGTGAGCAGTGGACTCGGGACTAACGACTAGCTGAGGTACATTTAGGATAGCTACCTTGCCACATGTGAGCGTTTATCTTACCACGCATTCACTCCCGTTGAAGCCATAGAATTTGAGATGCAGAAATGGCAGCTTTAAATATATTTCTAAGAAAAAGTTGATTATTTGTCCTGGAGAGACCAAGATCTTTAAAGAGTTGAAACAGAGATATGGCTGGTAAGCTACGAGCGCCATTTTCCACCGCGTGAAGGTGAACAGTGAAGCCGTTCCGGGTGATGCCATTTGTGAGATCATGGTATTTAATTTATTTATACTCGTGGTCTTTTGGGATATTTGATTCCCATGGAGCAGTTAATTCTACGATTAGGGTAATCTTCCGAGATAGAGAGTAAAGAGTTATATCTGGACGGAGGGCTGTGCATCCGAGACTTTTAGGGAATTTATACTGCTTAGAGACTGAAGCGACCTCCAGGATCCAATCTGAAGCTTTCTCGATTATTAAGAAAGGTTTTGTAGTAGAATGTTTTATGTCTTTAGAGCCATCCTGCACAACCTGTATTGGGGGTTTAGAGGGTGCTGTCAGATCCTTATTGACACGAGCCACTGAGAGGCTAATTACTACGCGAATAATATCAAGACCTTTGTCATGCGGTAATTAGTCTATATTATCATACGATGGTCTCCTAATAGTATGGGCGTTCCACAAAGTAGCATCATATTTTTCTGAAACTAAATCCATTAAAAATATTTTTTTATCAGGTTGTTTTTAAGGTATAAAAGGTATAAAAAAGGAGTGCTTTCTATTGCGCTTAAGCTGTATAACATGAGAGAGTTGTCTTTTATTTCATTCTAATGTTGATTTCTTGATTTATTTTCAGGTATATTTTATTTATTACATATAATGGTGCGAGGGTATCAATGGCATTGCTGTCACAGAAGTGCTTATAGACAAACAGATGATCCATGGAGCAGAGAGGAGAAGAGAGGAGCGGAACCAAAGTGTTTATAGACAAACAGATGATCCATGGAGCAGAGAGGAGAAGAGAGGAGCGGAACCATTCCTGAATAGGAAGGGTTTGCCAGGCACTATAACTGTGTGTCTTGTTAGACCGTCGAAAACTTCGTCACTTGTTTTCCAACAGAATGCTAAATATTAATGATCTATACGAATAACTGACGTTTTATGGATGTGAACTGTATTTTTTATTAAAGTATATAAAGCATTTACATGGACTGTTAATATCCAACATACTTTCCGTTACCATCTTGTTCTAACACTGCTCGCTGCGACACATACATTTTCACAAATATTACAGTTTATAAAGCAACTTTTTTTTATTTTATGATTCAAGTTTTGGAGTACAGTGGATGGACGGCCATATTTTTAGAGAGGCACTGTGCACTTTCTGCGCTAACTTCAATAATCTGTGAGTAAAAAATTAGTAAATTTGATATTAAAAAATACATTGGTAGAATAAATTCTACTTATATATTATTTAACAAAAAATTACTAAATAACCACTTACACTCAATATTCAGTGCATTAATGACGTCAATCAATGTAATTCTAGATCTGGTAATAAATGCTAAATTAGTAAGAATGATCCCATTAAATTAAATAATATATACATCAGAGAAATTCCAGTTTCAGAGTTTGAGGATGTTGAAAAATGGCAATTATTATTACTGAAAGCATTTTCAGTGCATACAATGCCTCTAGTTATATGACAGCCCATTGTATCTCCAAGGAAATACGACAGTGTTTTTTAAAATGCCTTTTTAATTATTTTCAATGAAATGACAATCGTATTTTATTTGACTGAGTAGGTATCAGTTTGTCGCTTTATCATAATGATTTCGATGTTATTTTATAAATGATAATTTAAATTATATTTTAGTACTTTAAAACCTATTTGTAGGTTATTATATTTTATTTTATAGTTTTTACTAAGACTTTAGTAAATATATTTTACCATTAATGATTTTATTTCTGATTTTGACTATATTTTAGTATTTTTACAAATACTTTTTAAAGACATTTTTGGAAATATGATTGAGATATTTATTAAATTATAATACTTTTGACTATTTTAAGCTAGTACCTCTAATATTAATCCCACGTTTCATCCATTTATTTAATGATACTTCATGTTTTCCTTAATATCTCGAATATTTGTCCTAACTACTAAAAGTCCAAACTATATTTCTTTTGTTTTTGTTTAAAATAAACGAAATGAGACTGTAATAAGAATGTACTTTAAATCTTTATTTACCTATCTGTTTATAATTTAAATTAAACTTCGTAATATTTCTGCAATATTGCGATTCTACGAAGTGATAGTTAGGGTTTGCATGGCGCCAACCCTTAAAATCACAAAGACCTATACTTAATTCCGCTGGTGGATGATGCCCAGGAATACTAAAACTAAACGGGGAAGCTACCATATGTAGCCGAAAGGCAATATACCCAAAACTGTAGGTCGCACATGATGCAGGTCAATAGAACCAGTATTCTCTAAAATATATTCAGTTCATGGAAATACATTATTATCGTTGAAACAATGCCAAAGTGTTTTTTTCACGCCCATTAACGAAATGGCAAGCACGAAGCGTAGACGAAAATGATACCTCTACGCGATTGCACAGGCATAGCATACCTACATACTTACCCAAAAATTAAAAATAATTATAGTTATTATTCAAGAAAAGAAGGTTATGTTGAATAACGGAATTTTACATAACAAGGCCAAGAAGTGGGTACAAGTAATACGCATTTCTAAAGGCGAGACTTTTTTTAGGGATTTAACCGATTACGATCACGATAATTATTGGTCTTATACCGATTAATCGGCGAACTCTACCATGCGCTGGATATCGATCGTGATCCAGGATCATGATATTTATCGAGCGTATATCATTATATTACACTATAAAATCAATGGTATAGCGTATCACGGATCGTGATACGAATCACAGGATTTCTAGAATCCCAGAAGTCCAAAATCTAGTTCAATTATCGCGCGATATACGGGTATTTCTCTGTAAGCTCGTACAGGTCCCATACAAATGCTGTCCTGGCATTTTTTTTAAACATTTGTCAAAAAACCGTGTTCTATTTCGAAGAAAATTTCAAACTAACGTCAGAAATATTGAATTATGTACAAACATATGTAATGTACAAAAATATGTAATGTACAAAAATATTAAATGTACAAAAATACAAAAAAAATATGTAATTTATAAAATACAAAAATATGTAATGTACAAAAATATAAAAATATGTAATGTACAAAAATACAAAAATATGTAATGTCACAGCTAGTTTTTCTCTCAGATCAATCTCGCCTTCGCCATGACTGTATCATGTTTAGTCAAGCATGGCGTAATCAATTGAAGTACACCATTTACAAATCAAGCATCAGACATGTGATAATAATTTTCGTAGTCACCTATTTCTTGGTATACTCGAATCTGATTTAACATTTTAATACAAATACGTATATTTATCTATGCTTTGGAGCCCCTTTTTTCTCTCCACTCGATTTGTTAATGCTAACGCTAATATGATAGCTACACAAGCTTTCTTTAGCCCACTCGAAACTGACTGCACACCGTATGTGCAGTAGGACGGTGTCGACTATAACGAGCGAACCCGTCACCCCAAGCTGGTATAACGATATGTAATCATTCTTTCAACCGTGGGATAAGCGTAGAAGACTTAGAGACAAGACAATCTACTGTCTAGCTCGCCAGAAGCCCGTTAGAGTCCGAAGCCTTACGGCGAGGCACCGGGAAAGGTAACCAGCGGGCAGCCTCGCCCCTTAACTACCAGTTTTGGTAGGAAATCTCCGTCTGGAATCAACCATCAGGATACCTCCGTCCTCCCGACCGGTTACGGGTACAAAGTCGTTTACGCGACCTTTACCTATTGTATTACAGCGGTAATACAATAGGTAAAGGTCGACGGGATCGAGTGGCCCAAGGTCATTTTAAGAGTGGCATGACAACAGGTCAACATCCATCCCCGCTGCTTAGGAGACAGTGTATTTCCATAGTCTCCAGACTCCTTCAGCAATTGGTCAGAAGGCACAACCGATAGGCTTCGCCGCACGGTGCGCAAACCGTCCAGTGGCGCCGGGATGGTCCACCAGATTTGAGGCCTGAGACACGAGAGTCTTTTCCGGGGTAGCCTTCCACACGAGGAGGCTTCGGAATAGGAGCTGAATCGTGAGTTGAGACGATCCGAGAACAAAGTGGATCTTGTGGCCCAAGCTGCACGAAACCGTTCACCACCCACACCGTGTGTGCAGTGAATTTTCGAGCCAAAAGGACCGGTTACACACCGTGTGTGCAATGATATTGAATTGCAATTATCAGCCAGTATGGAAAAAGCAGCCATCAGGACAAGACTGGTTTAAAACAAAAAATATCTTTGGAGTGTGTAAAAATAAAATTTGATGTTGGTTTCAGTTTAGCAAATAAAATGAGTGACCCAAAGCCATGACCATATGGTAAAAATAGGAAAGTTTAAAGAAAGATTTGTCAACAATGCTCTAAAGACGGTAAATAATACGCACTAATTACTCTTGCCCTGATTGTGTCGATAACCCAGGATTATGTTTGGGAGATTGTTTCGAACGTTATCATTATGTACAAAAAAAGTAAGTGTCGTCCTCCAGGACAAATTCTTACCTTGTACTTTTTCTTAAAATTTATTTTTATTTAGTTATATGGATTATATTCTTTTCTTCATTACTGAACATAAAATAACGATTTCATGTTACCTGACTATTTTTGAGTTTTTTGTGTTTTTTATTTTATTTTACATTACACACCTGGTGTTCAATCCGTCCCTAATAGAAACATTCAGAGGAGCTACCTGCACACACGTTGTACAATCATCTTATTTGTACAAAGGGAGTTACAAAGCGATTGATTTCTATTATAAGAATATTTTTTTTTTCACAAATGGTCAATATAAAGCGAAAAAATCGGTTGTGACACCCCAAGACTTTCCTGTCAAGTAGCCAGAAACTTCATTCATCTGAATATTAATTTCATAGATCCTACCCCCCCCCCCCCCCTTAACCTAGCGCCACCCTTTAAATCCTTGTGATAGCCCCTTCCAAGTTTCCATAATTTAATGCTTACACAGCATTTTGGGTCTCTGCTGTTGACCGTTGAGGAGTCCCCACGTCGGAAGCCAGCCCAGGGGACATCAGCCATGTCATGGTGAAACTTGGAAGCTGCTATCATAATTGAATGCTTACACAAAATTTTGGGTCTCTGCTGTTAACCGTTAAGGAGTTCCCTCGTCGGGAGCGAAACCCTGGGTGGACGGATTTCAACAAGTGGACAGTGGGGTAACCATGTGTTATCATGATAATAGTGGGAAATAAAATTGTACTTCGCAATAAAGGCTGAATGAGACAGTATGTAAGACAAAAAAACGGTTGTGTAACCCCAAGACTTTCCCGGCAAGTAAACAGGTCCCCCCCGCCAACCCCCAACCCACCCCTCTACCCACCCCTCCCCGCACCAACCCAACCTCCACCCGCACGCCAATTCGTAGTATATTTGTAGTATTTTCCGTGGCATTAAAATGGTATTTTACCAAAAATGATTTAGTATTTTCTTAAATATGACGGACTTTAAATATTATTTGCGTCGTTTGTATATGAGATATTTTGACCTTCACAGCGTGAATTCAATCCATAAAGGAATTTTAAGTCTGTAACTGCAGTATCCACTTGCGATTCTGAATAGAAGATTAGGATTTGGATCACAATACAAATAACTCGATAAATATCGAGCGTGTAGCGTTCGCCATCGAAATCCATAATTGTAACCCGATTATTTAAATTACCGTCCGAAAAAAAAAACAAAAGAAACAGGTTAAGAATACATTGATCTTCAAAATCTATAAATCAAAAAAAAAAACAAATCTCAAATAGGCTGATACAAAAAGACATTATCAAGATTCCTTTGAACTACTATACGGTGGCATCCGGAGCGCTTGCGTAAGAATGATTCGGACGGCAGAGGACCAGAAGCTTTTGTCGAATATTGCAGGAAACATCGCTCAAGACGAAGTAGAGTCTTATTTATCTGCACACAATAGTCAAGGAAGCTTTGGCCCACGACAATATTCACGCATTAATAGCCATTACACGAATTTCAGGAAAATTGCACAAAAATATCTGTCCTATTACATATTTAATTAAGATCAGTAGCATCTGAGATACCATTTCAGAAAGCCGGGTCAATGGGCCCGGCTCACACGAAACCCCGCTAAAGGGCAACGCCCGGTGGAAGAAGTTACGGGCCTTAAACACGGCTAGTCGTCCGAATCACGGAAGATACTATTTTTAAAAGCTATAATTATCCGCTGTCACCTGTTTTAACTAACAATTGCTGTATTTTTAAAATAAAAATATTCCTATTGTTAATATTAATTAAACTACGTCATCGCCTGTCGCAACTATTAAACAAGTACCTAATAAACTAGACCTGAAAAACGTAACAAATCAAAAGTGGTAAACTTAAAGTGGTTTCAAAAACTTCTCTATATTAAATACTAAACGAAACTCAATTTTTTCGAGCTTGAAATACAGCAATGTAATCATTAAAAAATAGATTCAACAAGTGAATATATTAAAAGAAATATAAAATACGACTGCCATCTTTTTAGATTTTTTTAATGAAATATTTGTGGTTTATGTTTTTATACATAATAAAGTACATATATATTTTCGGAATGTACGCAATCGGACCTTTCATTTGACACTAAACACTATATACGAGTATTTATTGAGATTTAGAGATTTTGACATTTAGACAACTATTTAATGTTTCGACAGTTAAGACACCTATACCCTATGACACTCGCGAGGACATAACGGTTCTAACAATACCACATACTTCTAAATCGGGTTGAGCGTTTAAAAGTTATAGTGGAATAAGGAAACGGAAAACATATATAGATAAAAACTGAACACTTTACAATCCTTTTTTGTTGGGCAGTCGTGTAAAAAGATAAAACGCAGTGTGTTTTAGGTAAACCCCAATTTTTTAAAATAAAAATAAGCATAAAACCGTATCAATTTCAAAATATTATAATACATTCTCGAGAAACTGATTTGTCTTTGTGCTGTTAGGTACTGCACATTTCCCTACCAAAGCACAATTTCAGATACCTACTAAATATTTAGCAAAGATAATGGGATCCCAGTTATTTTTATATTCATATTGATGATTAATCCGGAATTTAGAAACAGTAACAAAATCATTTAAGAATTTCGTGAATTCCTAATAAAACTACACCTAAAAAACACAATAAAACTAAAGTGCTATAAATAAAATATAGTATTTTAAAAATATATGGTAATTAGTAGGTTATCAACACACATATTTATAATTAGATTTTTTACGTAGGTATGAATAACACGAAACGGAAGCTGTCTATTGTGCAACAGTCATATTTTGCAGTCGTAAGTATGCAATTGTGATAATAATCGGAATCGTAATCGGCGATATTTTTCGAAATAATCGGAATCGCAACCGTATTTGGTAAATTAACAGGTAATCGTTAAATTTCTATTTTTTATATCGATGTATTTTATCCATGCAGTTTAAACCCTGCTCATAGTGCGTCTCTACATCTTTTCTCTTTTAACCACTTGGCCTACCATTTAAGATGCGACAGCACTGTCCCAAAACGTAAAGAAAACTGCCAAGCATTCTACGAATCAGCAAATCTGTCTTAGATTTGGCCTGGTTGACGTACCACGTGCCAGGTCCGTAATACAGTTTAAGCTCGACTGTTGTACCACGGGCCAGGCACGCGATAAACAGTTTTGGGTCTAAAACCTAACCACGATCCCCATACGTGGTTGTAGGCAAAAGGGTTAACGACGTCACTTATGTATGGGAAAGTTAGTCTGAATAGTGTCGAACCTAAACATAGTACCTGCAGTGACTGCAGGTACTATGAAACCAATAATCCTATATTTACTATTTTTCTAATTTACCTACTATTTTACTAAACACAAAAACAACTGAGTTTCAAGCGATGTAATTCATGGTTCTTATGTTGCAAACATACAAAGATGTTAGGTAAATGCCAAATAGAAAGGGTAGATATGTAAGGCCATTTGGAATATATTCAGCCCCATTAACCTCTATAAAAAGTCTCACGGTTGTTGACATATTTTGGTTATTAAAAAAAAACATTTTGGCATGTATTTATCTCATTATTTTTCTTCTAACAGCTATCAATAATTTTATCTGTATCTTTAATGTATCTATGGCAATAAAATATGAGCGAAAAAAATCTTGATAAATAGTACAAAGTTCGTTGAAATTTAATTCTGCATTTTAAAATAATACACAAAATTTTAACAAAAAGAACTCGACTCTTAATTTTTTATTAGAGCAGCCATGTTAGAGTGATACTTGGAACGGATATCATAATTAAATGCGTATATATTTTTTTGTGTCTTTTAAAGAGTTCCCTCATTGGAAGCCAACCCTGGGCGCCGCAGTCCTGTCTTGGTGAAACTTAGAACGGGCTGTCGTAATTTAATGCATATACATTTTTTTTGTCTGTGCTGTTGATTGTTAAGGAGTCCTCTCGTCGGGAGCCAACCCTGGGTGCATCAGCTATGTCGCGGTGAAACGTAGAGCGGGATGTCATAGTTGAATAACTGAATGAGTATACAAAATTGAGTGTCTGTGCTGTTGACCGTGGAAGAGTCTCGTCGGGAGCCGATCCTGGATATAGAATCAGGTCATGCTCACCATAAAAAGTACATTGTCATCAAAATTGAATCAACTTCATATGCTAATATTTGATGATTTCCCTCAATTCCTCATGTATCCCATTGTCAGAACAGGATTTTGATAAAAATGGGACCAATCTGCAAGTAGGTACATCCTTTCAAATAAAAAAAGATTTTTTAAAATCAGTTCATATAAATGACAGAGTTCTGAGGTAACAAACATTTTAAAAAATACAACTGCATTGATAACCTCTTCCTTTTTTTGAAAGCCGGTTAAAAAACTAAAAGTGGTCAACGTGTTTAAGTGCTTTTAAAAACTTCTTTATAAGAAATACAAAACGAAACCAATATTTTTGAGCTTGAAATACGCTAATGTAATCATTAAAAGATTACATATAAAACGAATCTGCTAGGTAAATCCTCATTTTTTAAAACAAAAATATGCATTACACTAATTACATTTCAAAATAATATAATGCAGATACAGACGTCTTCAGATATCAAGATACATACGTCTTTGTGCAAATCGATTTGTTTGTTTGTTTGTGCCTACTCTTTGTTGGGAAATGTCACAATGGGCGAATTTATTATCATACGGCAATCTCTTACAACCAACCCTATTATGAATTGTGTGTGTGTGTAACATGTATGTAAGTGTGTGTATTGTTATTGCATTCGATCGACAGAATTGAAATGCAATTCCGTTAATTTTATTCCAAAGGAAAATCGCGACCCATCCGGCAATCGAACCCGGAACCGAACAATTTAAAATTAGGCGACCTGACCACTATGCTAACGGACCGTGTGCTGTACTTTTATCACAGAAGCACAATTTTAGAACCCTATTAATTATTTAGCAAAGAGAATAGGCTGCCAGTTATTCTCAAATACACATTGATGATTATAATTCGGAATTTAGAAACAGAAACAAAATCATTTTAGAATTTCGCGAATACGATAGCAATGGTTTCAATGGCCGAAGCCTACACCTGTGCAATAGAGATAGGTAGAAGAAGTATTTCAAAACAATCCGAGCGTAGAATATGGAGTATAAGGCCGGATGTACAGCTCCATCGATCGATTATTTAGCAAACAAACGCGAAGATAACACAAAACAATCAGCGACACGCGCTAACTTCATAAATTACCCGCATGTTTTAAAAAGATATACGTCTGTTACTGTAAAGTGTTTCCATAATAATTGATTGGAAGCTATATTTACGACAACTACTTACTTGATATTTGGACAGTTAATGTCAGTTGTCATAACAATTCTAATTCAAACAGTTAACTCAGGATGTCATAACAATTCTAATTTCTAACAATATCACTCACTTCTAAATCGGTTTAAGCGTTTAGAGGTTATGCTGGAATAAAGAAACGGAAAACATACGTAGACATTGTAACACATGTTATTGACATACATAGATAACTATGTAACATATTGACACACATAGATAATTTTAGATATTTGGACAGTGTAGGTACCCTTTGAGCCCGAGATAACGTAACGATTCTAACAATACCACATACGGTTCAATCATTTAGAAGGTATAGTGGAATAAAGAAACGGAATACATAGATGAACCATGAACACATTACACTCCTTTTTTTGTTGGGCAGTCGTGTAAAAAATGCGATAGATAGTTATTATTGGTTTAAATGAATAGGATTTAATAATTAATTAGGCCATTATTAAAAAAAAACATTTATTATCAACGTTATTAGAGATGGCTATTATTATATATGGCTATTATATTGTAGATGAGTGTTCCAGCGAAGCGCGTTATCCATTACAATCTACGCTGCCAGGCGTACGTCTTCGCCGTTATCGCTACTGCTTACACCAAAAGGTAGACAATTCAGATTCAGGCATTCCCATATCAGGTATAACAATGGAATGTATACCGAAAACGAATGGGTACTGCAAAGAATAGGAGAAGAATAATAAATGGAGTTACTCGCTATGATTAAACGACGACTGGAAAATATTGATAACGTTACGAGATCGAATTTCTTGTTACGGGCAGCTACTGAGCCCATGACAAATGTAACTTGTCCCAAATGCCTATACATTTCTTTTTAGGGGCCGTCCACATATTACGTAATCACGTTTTTAGTATTTTCGACCTCCCTCCTCCCCTATGTCTAGAGACGTACCTATATAATCAGCGGCTTGACCCCCCCCCCTCCCCCTCCCCTCCAGATTACGGAGTCAACCGAATTTGCGGAAAATGTGAAGAATCGTGAACCCAGCGTTTGTAAATTGTTTGAAGACGGTAAGTGAAAGAAAAAATGTTAGAACGCTTTAAAAAATGTACTTTATTAATTCAAAGTAATTACAAACTCTCAATTTCTTTGGTTTATTTCACAGGTTCCAATCTTCAGACCGCAGTGGCTGTAAAGACGGTATTGAAGAGAAAAAAATATTTGAGAATGCATTTAAAAATGCACATTCAAAGTGCAGGTTTAGAGCAAAAAAATGCGATGTGGCGACCAAAGTTGATTACGTAATCAGGACATGCACCACCCCCCTGCCCTTCTTATGTAATCAAGCGCAAGTCTCAGCTCCAACCCCTCCCCTTCGGTGATTACGTAATATGTAGACGGCCCATTATATGATTAATCGAATGTTAATAAAATGTATAATTTAGTGACGAATGCTTTTTCTTATCGATGCGGATGCGATTTAAGCCATCCCTCCTAATTACGCGTAGTTTATCAACTTTGCGGCTGTTGTCAACCTCGAGCGATTGAGGTAGGAGTGGAGATAAGAACTATAACACTGCTAAAACCACGGTTAACACTTCAATTCTAGACTGAAGTGTATTGATGTGTGTGTGTGTGACGATAGCGCCTAAATGCTTCATCCTAGCAAGCTGAAATTTGGCATGCAGGCATCATTCGGTCATGGCAAGAGTTTAAAAGATTGTAGTTAAAATCGGTCCATCAGAGGGCGCGCTAATCATACTTCAATCTCGAAATACTGCAGTTAGAGACTTGAAATTCAGTACATAGAAGCCTTGTTGGACCGAAATCTTGTTGTGAAATTTTGGTTGGAATATCTCGTATACAAACGACGCATATAATATTTAAAATCCGCCATATTTAATAAAATACTACATATTTTTTGAATATATACCATTTTAATACTACGGAAAATACATTAAATGTACTACAAATTGGCGCGCGGTGAAAGCTTCGGTTGGCACACGGGGGGGGGGGGGGTTGTCTTGTGACTTGCCGGGAAAGTCTTGGGGTGACACAACCGATTTTTTTAGTAATTTGTTGTAATTTGAAATTTGGTGCGCACGACGTATATTTTATTTATTTTAATTTTAGGATAAATATTCGGATGGGTTACAGGTTTAGTATTACTATGTATGGATTGGTGGCCTCAGTTTAATGAGTTTAACACGATAACATGGAAGTGGAAGTAGGCGTGGGTGACGTCAGATGAGCGAGGCTTGCGGTCTGCCCGTATCGCTCACCATGACTCACCGAACGACGAGACATGCATGAGCAATAGGACGAATTAAGTCATGCATTTGTATACGCTCATCGTAAAAGATTTAGCGCTATTCATCGACACGAAAATGACGTAAAAAGCGAGTTTACAGCAGCAGCGTCGTAGAGATTAGCAGCGCCGTAAAGATTGTATTATTATGATGCGTGCAGGTAGTCTTTTTGTACCGATATTAATCACCGTCCATGCGTACGTGTATGCACACGAGTTTTTCCGTTTCTATTCAAATCGCAATCAATAAGAGAACCCAGCGCATACAACTCAAACCAATAAACTTACTTTATAGCAAAATACGTTTACGGCCTTCTAATGACTTCAGTTGGTAACAATCTCAATTGCTTCAGTTGGTAGTAACGATATATATTCGTGTCATCGAATACCGATGCAATGCGCTGCATTCTGTCGTGAAACTTTAACCTCCCTCTGAATTACAGAATTGGAAAACACGTATCTTCTTATATTTTAATCCCAATTTAATTTTAATTTCCAAATACCCAAGATAGCAGGTGTTTAGTCTACGGGCCGTAATTATAATCATAACATAACAATAAACTATGTATAATAAAAATACCTATATCCTATCCTATATCCCATCTCTCTCCTTTCCTAATCTATCCCATATTATTATATTGAATAGAATAGAATAACTTTATTGTGCTATAAAAACATAACTTTATGAATATTATACTGGTTTTATAAAAAAGACAATTTATGCACAAATGGCGGACTTATCGCTATAGCGATATCTTACAGTCAACCATTTGTTAAAATAATTCCTAATTTTCACAGTACAATATATAAAGAAGTAGTAAAGTGAAATTTAAAATAAACCTTTAAAAATATCTGTCAGTAACTTATGCTAAGGTTGCCCAGGGAAGGATAAAGGAGAGGTCAAGGTGAGGTATTTGGTTAGTGGCTGTGTAAAAATAAATGTTTCTTCAACAACTTTTTGAAAGTATGCAACGAAGGTGCATGCCTGATCGAGTGAGGGAGCTGATTCCATAAACGAGCAGAATGGACTGTAAAAGAGTGCGTGTAAACAGAAGAATGATGTATCGGAATGGCGAGTGTGTTATCCCGGCTTGATCGAAGTGGAAGACCGTGGCCTCCCAAAGGGTGGAAATTCTCCTTGAGATAGGAGGGTGAAGTGGGGTTATTGAGTATGTTGTAGAGTAGCGACAACGTATGCAAATTTCTTCGATCGTGCGTGCAATTATTCTTGCGTGCAATTACCGAATTTGCTAATAAAATATAATGTAGTTCGATAGTAGGGCGTTGTCGACTACAACGGGCGAACCCGTCACCCCAGGCTGGTATAACGATATGTGATCATTCTTTCAGCCGTGGGATGAGCGTAGCAGAATTAGAGACAAGACAATCTACTTTCTAGCTCCGTTAATAAGCCCGACAGAGGCCAACGCCTTACGGCGAGGCGCCGAGAAAAGAAAAACAACGGGCATCCTCGCCCCTAACTACCAGTTTTGGAAGGATATCTCTGTCTGGAATGAATCATAAGGATACCTCCGTCCTCCCGATTGGTTACGGGTCCGAAGTCGCTTACACGGCCTCTTACCTGTTGTATTACAGCGGTAATTCAATTTAAATGTATCGCGGACCTGGGCGTCTTTTGCACGTAGCGCCACACGGGGTCGCGTGGCCTATAGGTCGTTTCAAGAGTGGCATGACAACAGATCAACACCTACCCCCGCTGCTTAGGAGACAGTATAATTCCATAGGCTCCAGACTCCTTCAGCAATTAGTCAGCATGCACAATCGATTGGCGTCGCCGAACGGTGCGCGAACCGTCCACTCAAGGCACATATGCACAGATCTGTCCTCGATAGTCCCATTTCAACTTGGTCTTAATAACTTGGAACTGTAGGCACCTTGAATGTAGCTGCAGTGGTCTACATTTAAAAAGAACGCGGAGCAATGTCTGCTTCCTCAATGCAGATATGCACAGATCTGTCCTTGATAGTCTCATTTCTGCTAGCTTGGAAGTTTTCTGTTGCGATTCTGCAGGTATTTGTGAGACCGTTGTATGCGTTCGCAATGCCTACTTTGACATCTCCATACGAATTGTTAGAAGAATGCTCAGGGAGACCTTGCGCAATGCGCGCGTTCCCACGTTTTTTGCGGTTTTAAAAGGTTTCGCAATCTCCAAGACATTAGATTGTAACATATTTGTAAAACTAGTAATCGTTCGAAAACAGTCAAAATTTACTCAAAAAATCATAGTTTACATTTATGAAAAAAAATGGGTCCTAATTTAATGATAAATAACACTAAAAATGCCAACGAATTTCTTGTCAACACCGACAAGACGCATGCGAAGAAATTTCGTCGCAGGTAAAGAACAGTAGAATAAAATAAAAAGTTGATATTATAGAAGTTTTAACCCGTCGAACGCCAACAGTGCCTATATGCACTTTGCTCCGTTTGACA
Source organism: Micropterix aruncella (assembly GCA_944548615.1). NCBI lineage: Eukaryota > Metazoa > Arthropoda > Insecta > Lepidoptera > Micropterigidae > Micropterix > Micropterix aruncella. Next base: position 11,735,331 of record OX155958.1, read on the forward strand.
GTTCCGTGCGTAACCGTTTCGGCATTGATTTTTTAGTGTAATAAAATCAATGGTTCGGCCACCCACCATATTTATTATATACATATATAATATACACGACTAACAAGATTAACTGCTAGGTAACAAGAGGGAATTCATGAAAAAACGATATTGTCAGTATTTATTTACAAAATAGACCAAAAAGTTGCGGTGCTTTTTTTTGCGCGCGAAGGCTGGCTTTCGAGCGGTTAATAATGTATTGAGATCAAAGAATATGGTTGATCTATTTTTCGATCGCTTGCGTATTATTGGTAATATTGGTAAAATATACAAATAGCCACTGAAAAATACTGAAAAATACATTTATCAATATCTATTCCGAAGACTAAGCCGGGATAAGATAGTGCAAAGTGACACACATCGCAAAGCGAGTAGGTATGTATTTTCAAAGACAATGTTATTATAACAGGTAACATATCAATGAGAAATTATGCAAGAAAGATGCCAAGGCGAGATTCCTAGAATGTTCATAACATAGCAGATAATTTAATCGCCCATAGATATTCAATTGAAACCACGTCGTTATCATTATTCCAGTATGATTAATCAATAAAATATTTCTTATCATTTTCAATTGAAATAGTCAGTCCGACAGCAAGCGTTGGTTTAGGCTTAGAACTGGGCCTGGTCAATAACTATTTGCAACTGCGTCTGCACGACAACGCACTACCGCACACCAAACAGCACAGTTGCAAAGCTGCAGGAGTTATGATTGAAGACTCTTCGTCAGCCACCTTATTTGCCAGACCTTGTTCCAACAGACTATTTATCAACTTTCACGTCCAAGTCATTTGCAGTGCAGGCAGTTCGAATATGGAACTTGCCTTAGCCACTGAGACAACTTAAAAACCTGATTGGCTTTAAAAAATATTTTAAGAGACATTTACACCTATGTATATAATATATAATTACTTATTATATAACTCCCAGCCCCCACTCGTCTCCTAGCTTGTCCCTATATCATATTCCTCCGTTCCATATTAAGTTGACAAATATTAATTTCTGTGCTATTTTTTTGTTATTATTTTAATTATGTAATTGTTCTAATTTATTGTGACCACTATTTTACAAAATTACACATTTTTTTTTGTATTTGCCTACATAAACATTTAGTCACAACAACTCTTCCTAGACCCTGTCCCATTTACTTGGGGTCGGCCTTCTTTGTCCTTCTCCTCCACTGAGCACGATCTTGTGCTGTGTCGGCGTTTTCGGACGCCATAGCATTTGTGCTCATTTTCATATTGTGTAATTTCATGGACAAGGAAAAAAAGTGGCTATGGTGTTTTACGGCCGGTTGCCACCTGACGCCAAGACTTAGAGGCCAAGACTTCAATCTTAGGATTATGAGCGCTGCCGTTGAACCCCTAGGGTCTCTTCCGCCACCGACTCTATTGCACCGCCGCTATTAACAGTGCCTGACAGTACAGCTCCAACATGACCTAGACATCCAACATGTGGGGTTAGCTCCCTGTTGGAGGGAAGGGATGGGTGCCCCTTCCGCCTGCTCCGCCGTTCAATATGACAATATGGTCAAAAGATATTGCCACTTGGCAATAGGCCCGCCATATTGTACTCTATTGTTTGTGCAATAAAAAAATCAATCCAACAAACAAACCGCCATATTGTACTCTATTGTTTGTGCAATAAAAAAATCAATCCAACAAACAAACTATAACTTTTTTCAGGGTAAAAAATCAACTTCGAAGTCTGGTACTCGAGAGTTTAACCGCCCTACCTTTGGGTTATTATTCAAAAAGAAGATTAGATTTTTTAATAACAATACTTGTTTAAAATATACCAGACAACATAGACAGCTGTTTATATAAGCGGTTTGTATATATCAGTTTTATACAAATTTGTATGTATTATAAATCATTTTTATATTTTTTTATCAAAAATGTCAATATGATAATTATAACGGACGTACACGTACGTTCGTATAGGTAGGGCGGGTAATATCAGATGCATTAACTAACTTCCAATAAAATGGCAAAACTTCATAAATAATCAGGATCATAATTCGATTAAATAATAATAATAAAACTCTTTATTCTTAAGAAAAGGCGAGCTTATTGCCTGCAGGAAATATTTTAGAGCTAACCTATACTATTGTATAAACATTATTTGCGAGTAGACTACCTAACTTAACCTATACATATAAGGAGTATGACAAATAAAATAACAGAGGATAGAAAGAAATATATACTTTACTCTTTGTGGGCACAGATTTGCCACATCAAAATAATCTAACACCTATAAGGATGCCAAAGATTCAAAAGGAGGGGAATGGGAGGGGAAAGGAAATGTATCTGAAAGATTTCAAATGCTCTCTGAGTCTGTTTTTAAAAGTTGTTGTGCTTGGAGCGGTTCTCACATTTTTCGGCAAAGCATTCCAAAGACGGGCTCCTTTGCACGGTGAAAGAGAATGAGAAGAAGTCACTGCTGTGACTAGGGATAGAGAGTAGCAGGTTGTTTTTTTTTATCTCAGAGGGCGTCCATGAGCCGATAGTGCAGTAAATCTGCCGGTAAGATAATTGGGAGCGACGCCATCCAAGATCTTGAAAAGCATACAGAGAACTCGCATGTCTCTTTTCTCCCGGGTCGACAGCCAGTGAAGCTTTACTCTGTACTCCGTGATGTGGTCAAATTTTCTGAGGCCATGGATATACCGAATGCAAACATTTTGGAGACGCTCATTTTTGGTGGATAACTCCTCTGTTAGGTAGAGAAATGCGACATCTCCATAATCCAGAAGGGGAAGGAGAGCAGACTGACAAATCGTAATCTTGTTCTCCTCCGGGAGGATATTTTTCAGCCTATTCAGCGAATGAAATCGGCCGAAGAGTTTGCGTCGCATTTCGGCCGCCATGAGAGGTTGTCGTCCATATGGACATCGAGGTTTTTAACCTCGAATTAAATAAATTTTAACATTAAATAAATGTAAGTACCTATATTTTTCATAAAACACAAAAGTCCTATATTTCCATTGTAGGTTACATCAAGAATGATTTAGTAGTAAAAAGCGTGCGACGCCAGCGAGGTAATCTGAATTAAGCGGCTGTTTCACGGTCAATTTTGTGCGCTAGGTACGGAGAACAACTGAATTACGATTACAATACAAATTACACACCATTCATCCAGCTAACGCAGCTATTATAGTATCTTCTCGGTATGCATAGAAACAAGATTATACGCCCCTGATCGTAAATTCTTAACATTTTTGTGTGTAAGTACGCAGCAACAAAACATTTATTTTGTCAGAAATTGTGAAAATAAAAAAGTTTTTTGAATTCATTTATTTTTATCTTGATAACAAACATCTTTAAAAAATCGGTTGTGCCACCTCAAAACTTTACCGGAAAGTAGACAACCCCCCCCCCCCCGCGGTTACGCGCGGGGCGCGGGGTATATTCGTAGTATATTTGTAGTATTTTCAGCGGTATTAAAATGATATTTTTTCCAAAAAATATGTACTATTTGCACCGCTTGTACAGATCAACTCATTCTTTTTGAGCTCTACAACTACATGCTCAGGTCACACGTATTGCATTTATTGCACTGCACTGCACACCAATGCACTGAAACCAAAAAAGGGATAGGCATATTTTATACCTGTGAGAATGACGGAGAGAGGTTGAGTTTACACGTGACTGTAATGATTCTCGTCGAAGCCAGCCGTTTAACGGTACAGTCAGACGATTACATAACTAATAGATTCGTGCGTTGTGATCGTGCGTTCGACTGTGCTGAATCCCAGGAGGTACAGTAGGTAAATAACTTTATTTTCTATTATTTCTTGTCGTGATCGTCGTTTAATATGCCGTTAAAAACAAAATTGGGAAATAAGACGCTGAAATCCCAGACAAGGGAATTAATATCAAATATTTACCATTTCATGAAAGATGAAGCGAAATTCGGAATAACAATTGAATTGCAAGCGGTCTTAAAAAGGCTTTCTGCTGCTAGTAAAATATCTATCGCGTCAATAAAAAGAGTTTTAGCCGAAAAGAAAAAAATATTAGATTCTGACCAGCCGATGTCATTTTCTACGCCAGGGAAAAAAAGACTAACTGTCGTAAACCAAAGACGGGTTTGGATGATTTTGATAAAACGGCAATACGGCGGATTGTTTTAAACTTTCATTTAACAGATAATGTAATCCCAACTTTGAAAACTCTCCACCAGAAAGTTGTTCGTGATACTAATTTCAACGGAAGCCGGTGTAGCTTGGGAAGAATTTTAAGGGAAATTGGATTTATATGGCAAAAGACAGAACATAACCGAAAAGTTTTAATTGAAAGACATGACATTAAATTGCAGCGCATAAATTTTTTAGAATCAATTAAATATTTCCGCAATGAAAATAGATCAATTGTATATACTGATGAGACATATATCCATAGCAGCCATACTACTCCTAAATCATGGACATGTAGTCCGACAAAAGGCCTTAAAATGCCTATTTCCAAGGGTCAGCGTTTGATAGTAGTTCACGCTGGAGGTAGTGATGGGTTTGTACCCAATGCAATGCTGATATATAAATCTTCTCAAAAATGTGGTGATTATCACCACGACATGAACTTCAGTAATTATGAGAAATGGCTTAAAGAAAAACTTATTCCGAATTTAAATCCTAATTCTGTTGTAGTGATTGATAATGCCCCATACCACAACGTGCAATTAAACCCAGCACCAACGTCCAACTCTCGAAAAGCTGTTATGCAACAGTGGTTACGCGATAAAAATATTCGGGATATGTAGCGAAAAAGAACGTTTCTTTTAAACTGGACGATGCTATGACACACGCCATAGATAAAATTGAAACAATGTCAACCAGAGACTCCCAATGTTGGACTAATGTTTGTCGTCATGTTATCGATATAGAAAACAAATATAGGCTAACCGAACCGGTGTTAGATAGAATTTTAGACAATCTATCATTTGTAGTAAATACGGGAAGTAGTGATGAAGAAATGAACGCAGTTAATTTAGATGAAAGTAGATCTGAAAACAGTGACAGTGATTTAGAAGGAATATATCCACTTCAATGAATAATACTATGTGTCTTACTGTGTACTGTAAATTTGGCACATATAATTATAATAATAGTTTGGACAGTGAAAGGTGATCGTATTGTGTTGTAAGCAGAGTCTATAAAAGTATTGTGTTTGAGATGTACTGTTATAATTGAGGCTCCTAATATAAAAGTGGTAATAGTTTGGAAAGTGAAACATGATTGTTTTGTGTTTTTGTGTCACAATCCTAATGTTATTTTCCACATAATTATATATCACACCGTATTATAAACCAAACTAATTATCGATATTACATCATGGACGGTTATGCATGTAATGCATGTGTTAATCGCTAATGAACATTTAAATTATAGTACAGTCATTCTCTAAAACAATACTGTTAGGATGGCTACTCGATTTTGTACGTCGAAATTAAGTTTTTTTTATTTTGTATTCATCACTTCAATATTTATTATTTTTTTTATTTTATTTGATTAAAAAAATTACACCGCTTGTAGTAACAAATGCTTGCGTCGCTCCTAACTAGGCATAGCCGATCTATTTTGAATATTTATATTTTATTGTGAAATTACTTGTTTTCTGCCTGCCTTTTTTCTTTCTGTTTCATGTCTTCAATTCACGGGGACATCGATAAAGTAAATACATGGACCGGGGACATGAAATATTTTTGAATTATTGATTATATATAAATTATGGACAATAATAGTACCAAAAAAGTGGTCACTGGTTTTCTTTGGCGGTTCTTTCCAGTGGAATCTTACACCGTTTGTAGTAACAAATGCTTGCGTCGCTCCTAACTAGGCATAGCCGATCTATTTTGAATATTTATATTTTATTGTGAAATTACTTGTTTTCTGCCTGCCTTTTTTCTTTCTGTTTCATGTCTTCAATTCACGGGGACATCGATAAAGTAAATACATGGACCGGGGACATGAAATATTTTTGAATTATTGATTATATATAAATTATGGATAATAATAGTACCAAAAAAGTGGTCACTGGTTTTCTTTGGCGGTTCTTTCCAGTGGAATCTTACTTGTAGAACTCGCCGGAAAAAATAGGAAAAAGTACAATTACTGTCTTTTGACGTTCAGTATGTGTATATTAAGTATTTACATTGAATAAAAATATTTGAAATTGAATTTGAATTTGTTAATTAGACTATAAAAGCCAATTTTAAATTTTCAATACATCATCACGATATCAAATATTCTGTCGTTGGCTGTACATGCCTTGGTTTTAAGGAAGACGGCGAAGTCCGTTACATATAGCGGCTCTAGTCTAGCACGAGGCCATTTCATTTTCTTTCTCATGTGCAGTTTTGACGAGGTTGTGTTTAATCTGTGTAAGCATTTTTGAGACTGTGGTCGAGAGCTCAAAAAGAATGAGTTGATCTGTACACGATGAGCGGCGCTCTATCGGAAGACGTTTAAATTATTCCGAATCATTTGCTTTCGCAGCCGCAAATGATTCGGAATAACTTCAACGTTTTCCGATAGAGCGTAGTTATCTGATATCAGAAAAAATAAAATAAATAAAATAAATAAATAATTATAATTGCATAAGTTGTTAAAAATGCTATGCAATAGCTTTACCGCGGCAGTCCCAGAGTGCCACACGTATTATATTTTGTAATCTGTCGTTGAGAGACGTCTTCAGTTTAAAACTGGTTTCGGAACGCGTGGTGAAATTTTGAACTTGCACGTACATAGTTCCCGTCAATTATAACGCATACGTTAAACGCATCTATTACGGACGACAAGCCACAACTAACAGAGTGACATCAACGCTAATGACTATTGCCCAGTTTTTTTTCGCTCTCGCCGGTTATCTGGACGTTACACTCTGTCTTCGCATTACATCATAACTAATTGCAATGCGCGGTTCCACTTCGCGAGAAAGTTGTGCAGGATGGCATTTCCGACCGTTTGAGAAAGGCGCTTTTTAAATATTCACGAGAAAATTATGACAATCTACCAAGGTATAATTAATATTAAGTCCTTAACTGTGTATGAAAACTATTATTTTTTTTACCCACAAGGCATATGCTTTTTCGTGGAATCCGCCTTGTTGTTTATTGGCACCATCTTCTAGGTGGGCATTTGTAGCATCACGCAGTCAAACACTCAGGAAGTCACCCATCCCAGTATTGACCGCGCCCGCCGCTGCTTAACTTTGGTAACAACGAAGAGAACCGATGTCAACGGGGCTACGGCGCTATATTTAATTTAAAATACTGACCCCTAATTATGACTTGGAAAGTATCTACTGTAGAACTCTCATGGGCAAATTAATCAATTTATTTATTTATTTAATTAATTTTATATTAAACTTATAGATAGTAAATGCAAAATATACTATTATATTTGTAAAGCCTATTTATATAAAACCAATTTACTATCCTATGAACTTAACACATGAATTACTTACCATATTATATTAAATATTAATGACTTGTTTTTTAACTTATAACTTTATTTTTCTTTTTACTTTAGTGTTAAGTCTATTATGTTTGTCATACTCTATTTAATGGAATGTTATGTACCATTTAATGACAATTTTATAATAGACTTAATTTTTTATTTTTTTTTTGAGAACTATATTTTAGGGCAATTTAATGTTATTAGCATTTTACTAAAAGTTTTACATAATTTATTGTAATATTAGAGTCCTGTCCACCCTAAAATGGGCTAGTCCCAGTTGAGTGACAGAATCAAAAAACCTTGCCATTCGGTTCCTGTTATTTTTGTAAGAAAAAGCAATGTTTTATAGTAATAAATTCCTAAATAATAAATAATAATAATAATAATGAAATGATTACAACGCTTGCATGAAAAATTAAATTAGAAACAAGAAAATAAAAAAACCGACCCGTTACAGACAGTTTACAACATACGGTACCCAGTTTTCGAGTTTTTTACTTTGGCGATTTTACTCAAATGACTCAATATTGTTTTGTCATTTACTGTAAAAGTCGCCGCTAGCTCAAATTCGTGGTGTTTGATCCATATACAATGTTAATATTGCGTACCGGATCTACTGCATCCATGGTACGACGGAACTCATACTCGGAAATAGATCGATTTTTTTACTTCTCAATGACGAAATGCAAAAAATATATGAAACTTTTCTGAATTTTAATGACAAATTTGTGTACTCTAAAAGAGTACATAGACTCTGAAATTACTTTAATTTAAACGTTCCTCGACTTTATAGTCTTTTGAGAAACTTCCGAAATTTCCTACAATGACACTAAATATTAATGCAGATTTTAGACCGATGGCCGAGAATGCGATATGTAACTCTTGTATTTATAGCATCGACACCGTCTTCACTAAGACATCTCAACTACTGGCGTATGATGATAATATTGGTATAATTGCGCGCTGTCTACAAGCACTCAGGGACGCCTTTTTACTAGATTGCCCAACAAAATAGGAGTGTAATGTGTGTCATAAATCCCGAGTGTCAACTATAAGAGTACATTAACTGTCCAAATATTAAGTAAGTAGTTGTCTAAATGTCGAAATGTCAATAAATTAACATAAATATGTCGTGTTTAGTGTCAAATGAAAGGTCTGATTGAGTACATTCTGGAAGTATATCATCCCGAAATTATCTATATGGATAAATACATAAACCACAAATATTTCATAAATAACCCGCAATGAAAATAATTGTAGTGTTTTTTATTTAATATATTTACTATAGTATTATTGGACAGAGCACCAAAATAAATGAGTCTGAAGATATATCAGGAGAAAACCAAATATTATAAATAGGATAGAAAACGAATTTACCGCGTGAAATTTGTAGGACCCGACGTTTCGGTGACGTTGCAGCCGCCGTTGTCTAGGGTAAACTGAAGAGCTGTCAGTCCGTTGTTTTGCGGGTAGGCCGCAAACCGCTGCCGCCACTGCGTAGGTTATAACGGTGGTGGGGGGCCGGGCTCGGAGATAGAAAACCAAATACTTGGCTGCCCACGTTGAAAGAGTGACCACAGCTTCAACTTTCGTTGTTGGTTCCTATACCTTTGAATCTGATGAATCTGTTAATTCGCATACCTCGGCTGAATAATTACCATCGACAACGACATTATTGCAGAGGTATTGCACTGGGAGTACGTTTAATTGCAGCAATTAGGCGTTACTTCGGACTCCATTCTCAAATCAAACCGCGTCGACGAAAGCAATCCTCTACAATACACTCATCAGACCAGTGCAGTCTTAACTTACGCTTCAGAAGTATACTTTACGTTTGTCGACAAATGTTTTTCAAAACACTCATAAATGAGGAAAATGCATTTTTGACCTTTTTAACAAATTTTCACCACGTAATCATCAGAAATATATAACTATCAATGCTAATCATTTAGTACAACCTTGATATAACGAACCTCTATGTAACGAATTCTTCGATGATTTTTTAAAAAAAAACCCTTGAAATTACCATAGCATCTAATGCTAAATATACCGTTCTAATGCTAAGTATATTACGTTAATAACCTTGATGGAGCGATTCTTAAAATTCTCAACAAAAAAAAATAAACACATATATGTAACAAAACCTCAGTATAAACATCGGTATAGCGAATGTCAAAGAGTGCATTACAACAATCAAGGGTCCAGCACACTGGTCCCTCTATAATATGTCCGTAAGAATTGAAATATTATATTTAGTCAGACACAGTATGTATGTAAGTTGATACAGTATTACAAAAGAAACATCTGGGTTTTATATTAGGTAGTGCGTTATGTTGTAGGCCTATTAGACTCGATTAAGCGAACCTCGATGCTACAAATGCCCTGATATAACGATTTTTGTAATATCCCATTCAAGTTCGTTATATCGAGGTTGTACTGCATTTCAGTAATACATTGTGACCCCCGTGACGTTTTTGGTTTACGTGGTGGCGACTGATAATTTTGAGCGATGTTGTTTTTCTCTACAAATTAACTAGTTATGATTTTTTTTTAAATCGAATTCCATATCCGGGGAATCCGGTTGGAGTATGCGAGGTACAAATTTATCGCACCTTCACGAAATTTCCACTCTGAAATTATCAAATGTACTGGACTGAAGCTAAGTATTTAATTACTAGGGCGTCATATTTCGATGAGTCTACCGGTTACGTCCGAAATGTAGCGTGACTGCCAGCGAAGGTGAATGCAGTCATCGAAATTTACCTTGGCAAACAAGGCGAACCTTGATTATAAATGCGGTGTTGCAGCAAGCAGAAACAACAATACCTCAGAGTGTTATGTTAAGGTTTCTTCCTTCTATCTGTCTCTTTCTATATCAAAACTACATATACATTTAGTTTAATTAGTAAAATGGACAATACGTACAATTAAAATGTCATATACAAAAATCAAGTGACAAAAAACTGATAACATGATATGCCGAAGACTGTTGCCATTAATTCTATTTTAATGTCAACTAACTATGCTATTTAAAGACATTTAAATTGTTATAAATATGTGTATGTACCACAGATATACAAGAATAGACCGCAGGAGTACGAAGGTGGACTGTGAGTGAATGCGTTAGCAATATAAAGAGATAGCTGCATATGGGCCCCTTCTATCCTCGTCTAGTCGCGAATGCGCGTTTATCATTTTGCACTCAGTACATATTTACATGTGTGTAACGCGCATGCGCGACTAAACAAGAAAAGAGGGAGCCCATATGTAGCTTTCTCTTTCTATTCCTATATCGATTTCTCAGGCTGGTAGCGTGGTTTATTTTAGTATGCTCTGGTATGAACCTATATAAAAACTAAGTGAATAAAATTATTTATTCTGTATTTCCACTCGCTATAATTTCCCAGCCAGGAGTGACGTCTTCTACTGGAACCTCTTCACCAGATCTTACCTTGTAATGTCAGTCGTAGTTAGTACTATTCGATATTTAAGAATAATATAACCAAAATATTCCAGTTTTCGTTTTTTTATATAATGAACCCAGCAATAATTTTAGGTTGAAATTAGATATGTTAAAATTACCTAATTTGGTAAATTCTACATAAGTTGACTTCAAAGTGCGCAAAACTTTCCAGCGCCCGTTTCTTACTAAGGCAAATACAGAAACTGATCAGCGTTAAACACACCAAAATAATATACTTTGCCTATTTCGAGTCAATTCATCGTTGCGGGATCCCCTTCTGGTCAAAGTGTACCGCAGTTGCATATTTTCTCTTTCCAAAAACGAGCCTTAAGAATTTTGATAAACCTTACCGTAGTGAATCATGTCGTGGCCACTTCAAAAGTCTCAATATTCTCACGCTACTATCACTATACATATTTGAATGCATAAAGTTAATATAAAAAAATATAGGAAAGTTGAAGACCCAAAGAGAAATTCACTTGCATTTCATCAGATGTAGGCACAATTTAGCATTACCCCGTCCATCTTTGGAATTATTCAAAAGGGATCCAAATTACGTTGGAATGGTGTGTTACAATAAACTGCCTGAGAATATTAAAATTATATGTAGAAACGGAAAAATAGCCCAATTTAAATCAAAATTAAGAGGCTACCTTATTGCGAGAGAATTATATATTACCGAATTATAATTAGATGACTGACAATTTCCATCTCGATTTTATTTATTCAACTAGACATTTGTACCATTTTATTGATTATTATTGTTATTTTTAATTGTCTCCGATAATCAATTATATTTCTTAATTTAATATTATACTTTCATGACAAACTGTAGTTATAAGTATATAATACAACTATTATAAATTGTGTGGTGAGTCTCTTATGAAATATTTAGTATCCTTTTTTAAGTTATTTTAACATTAAGAGGCTATATAAAGTGTCTAAGCAACTATGTAAAAGTTTTTGAAGCCAATAAAAGTGATTTGATTTGATTTACTAATTAGGTAGAAATACGTCGATTCGACGTCGAATCGATCTGTGTGGGAATAATCTCGACTGTAATTAAATTCTACTAAATGTACCTACCTAGCAAGTAATCTTGACGTTGATTCGAAGTCGAAGCGACCACATTTTTCGACATTGTCATGTGATAAGAATATTTTTCCCGAGCCTAAGGATTACAAAAACGTGAAAAGGTATTTTTAACTGGTTAGCCGTTTTTTTATATATATCAAGGTAGATAAAGACTCTACACGAAAAATAATATATACTTAAAGTCTGTGTGCGAATCTGGATGGTACGGAACCCTCGTCAAGCGAGTAAAATTCGCGCATCGAAAGAAACATGTGAAGCTTTCCAGAAGTATCAGGAGAGCATACGCGTGACGGGGGATGTAGGTAGGTGTTTATAGGCGCGTACACATGAAGGGGGATGAAATAAATCTGATTAACACATAAGAAAATTACGGAGCGTAAAATAAATGAAAATTATCGATGGTGATGTGAAATATGTTTTATAATAAATGGACGAAAACGGGGATTCGGGAACCTCCTGATCTCGCATGAACTCCTAGTAGTTTGGATGGGAACAAATAAACAATACGGCAGCTAAACTTGGAATAATTTACAGAATTATTATATAAGAATGATGAGAATTATAAATATTATTATATTAAGATAGTTTATAAGAATGATAAGTTTCTGTAATGTTTCTGTAATATTTTTTTGTCATAAATCCTCCATGACTATCCGTTTTTTTAAATTTATTTTAAGACGCTTAGGTACGTATACTTACATCAATTTAAAAAAAGGTATCAAGAAAACATAACAAATTCAGAGTAAAACATAGAAAATGCCTCGAATCGTCGAAGTGACGACCCTCCCATGATCAGTTTTCCTGCGGCAATAATGAGATATCGTGAAAATCATCGGAAAACCCATCGGCATGAGTCATGTTAACGTAATAAAATAATCGTGGGATTTTCTAATAACTCGTGTAAAAAGGATTTTTGTTCAAAGTTAGGGAATTCATGCAGTTTAGCAAACGCATCTACATTTTAATGTCACCCCACTGTATTCATCACACTGAATCTGAATCTGTAAAAAATATCTTAGCTCTATCTCTATAATGCAGTTTAGCTAACTCTGCCATATTATTTAAAAAAACTAACAACCTACTGTCAAATACGTGTTTATGATGGTTTTAAAAAACTCTCTTAACGAACCGCCTTAAGGTGTTTATGAATTGTTTAAAAAAAACTAACAACTTACCGAAATGTAGGTGTTTGACGCTTCTTAAAACGCCTACGTTTCGCTTATTTATAGATCAAAGATTTTTACAGATTCGGAATCAGTGTGGTTAATATAGTGAGGTGACATTAAAACACCTACCATTATATTTACTTTTATTTACTTTACACCAACTATTATTATATTTTAAACTAAAAATGCCAGAGGAAAGGAAGGATAGAGAAAGCGACGAACTGATTACTTCCTAGAAAAGTAGCAATCTTTATAAGACTGCCCAACCAAAAAAGGGGTGTGTTCAATTTTCATCTACATATGTTTTCCGTTTCTTTATTCTAACATAACTTCTAAATGATAGAACCGATTTAGAAGTGGTGGTATTGTTAGAATCTTTATATCATCTCGAGTGTCATAAGGTGCCTTAACTGTCCAAATATCAAGTAAATAGTTGTCTAAATGTCCAAATCTCAAAATGTCAATAAAATAACATAAATATATCGTGATTAGTGCCAAATGAAAGGTCTGATTAAGTACATTCCGAAAATATATTAGTATCTATATGAATAAATACATACACAACAAATATTTCATAAAAACCGCAATAAAAATAATTATAAATATATTACTTCACTTTTTGTAGTGGCAGTCGTGTTTTTTAATCCTTTTAATATATTTACTTGTTGAGGTGTCTTGAATCATTGTAAGGAAGGCGTTAAATGACATAAGAAGACAAGAATAATTATTTTACAACGGTGTTTATTTTGCATAGGTCTGGAATTTATTAAATATGTGAGTGATATTTATCTCTAATATATCAAACAGATCGATGGAGTAACTTAGCTTATTAATTCATTTTTCAATGCCTCTAGAAATCCGGAATTTGTAGTCTTTTGTTAGTTTTTTATTGCAAGCTCTTCCCTGGTAGCATTGATTTTAAACCAAAGGTTTGTGATTGTTTTTCTAATGATAAGTATACCCTGTTTGTAATCTATCACCCTTTGTTACACGACTGCTTAACAAAAAAAGAAGTGTAATGAGCTCAGGGTTCATCTATGTATGTTTTCCGTTTCTTTATTTCCCCATAACTTCTAAACGCTTGAACCGATTTAAAAGTGTGTGGTATCGTTAAAATCGTTATGTCATCCCGAGTATCATAGGGTACCTGAACTGACCAAATATCAAGTACTTAAGTAGTTGTCTAAATGTCCAAATGTCAATAAATTAACATAAATATATCGTGTTTAGTGTCAAATGAAAGGTCTGATTGAGTACATTCCGAATTTATATTAGTACCTATCTATATGGATAAATACATAAACCACAAATATTTAATTAAAAAACTGTAATAAAAATAAATATAAATAGATTATAAATAGGATAGAAAACGAATTTACCGCGTGAAATTTGTAGGACCCGACGTTTCGGTGACGTTGCAGCCGCCGTTGTCTAGGGTAAACTGAAGAGCTGTCAGTCCGTTGTTTTGCGGGTAGGCCGCAAACCGCTGCCGCCACTGCGTAGGTTATAACGGTGGTGGGGGGCCGGGCTCGGAGCGCGGGAATTTTTAAAATCCGTCTTGCACACAACACTCACTGTATCCTGTTTTACGTCTTTGCGTTCGGCGTTCGGCGGCGGGAACATTTTAAGAAGAGGGTTCCACGTAGAAGAGAGTTTGTAGCCGTCATCTCTATTGAAGTTCGGAGTTCTTCTTATTTCAATGGCTTCCCGGATCATGCGAGGAAAGTAGAATTGTTCCTTGGATAGAACAATGGGATTTTGAAACTGCATCCAGTGGTTACTTCCGCTATCCAATATATGTTCGCAGATCGCCGATTTTTCTCGCTGAACGTTTTTAACAGCTTTGATGTGTTCTGTCAGTCGCGTGGCTATGGGCCGTTTCGTTTGTCCAACGTAGGCTAGACCGCCGCAGACAAGAGCATTCTTACCATACGTCAAGGGCGTGACAGATCGAATAAGTAAGATGCTAAACAGATTCGATATAAAAACGATCTTCAAACCGACCCAAAATATAGCTCGATTTTTGAGGCCTGTAAAGGATGTAATACCACTGCAAACCCCGGGTGTGTATAAAGTCGAATGCAGCTGCGGTCTAGCCTACGTTGGACAAACGAAACGGCCCATAGCCACGCGACTGACAGAACACATCAAAGCTGTTAAAAACGTTCAGCGAGAAAAATCGGCGATCTGCGAACATATATTGGATAGCGGAAGTAACCACTGGATGCAGTTTCAAAATCCCATTGTTCTATCCAAGGAACAATTCTACTTTCCTCGCATGATCCGGGAAGCCATTGAAATAAGAAGAACTCCGAACTTCAATAGAGATGACGGCTACAAACTCTCTTCTACGTGGAACCCTCTTCTTAAAATGTTCCCGCCGCCGAACGCCGAACGCAAAGACGTAAAACAGGATACAGTGAGTGTTGTGTGCAAGACGGATTTTAAAAATTCCCGCGCTCCGAGCCCGGCCCCCCACCACCGTTATAACCTACGCAGTGGCGGCAGCGGTTTGCGGCCTACCCGCAAAACAACGGACTGACAGCTCTTCAGTTTACCCTAGACAACGGCGGCTGCAACGTCACCGAAACGTCGGGTCCTACAAATTTCACGCGGTAAATTCGTTTTCTATCCTATTTATAATGTCAAACAACCGCGATAGTCTTCGATTTCATATTACGAGCCTCTACGGAGAGGAAGTTTCGTATAGTGCGTCAGTTCGAACGTTTGCGGAAAAAACGCGCGCGAATTTTGTCATCGTTAGTGTTCTTGAAACAGTGTCGTGATAGTAATTTAATTCCGAATTGTGTGCGGATTCATCCACGAAAAGATATCCCAGGATCTACAGACATTCTCCGTGTCGCCAGTGTCAAATTGCTTCGAAAGTTGATTCAAAACAATCGGTACAAACTCGATAATGTGCAAAAAGAGTTATTATTTCTTCATCTAGAATTAAGCAGCGTATTAAGTGGCGAGGATTTTCACAAGTGCGACAGAGTTTCCTTCAGCCAATCGGAACGTACCACGGTGCTATGTGAGGAGTCGCATAATGCCAAGTTTCTGCGCCTGGCAAACGCAGGGCATTCCCGCAAGGAGGTACCGAAATACGCTGTAAGTACTGTCATTAATCTTTCGAAAATTGACATTGACCAGCCGACGACAGAAATTCTTAGCAGGGGATTAAATTATGTACCGACACCGAACCGTTTGCCTGTGGAAAGTATTATCGGTGGCATTGAAGAAGTCATCTCTCGTAACAAGATCCCTGCGCCAGAGGCCGACTTACTGCGACAGGATGTGGCTGTCTTTGTACGCAAGGCCAAGCTCCCACAGTCGAACACCACAGCCGCCCAGAGAAAAAGCTTAAAATCTCTGCGGGATAATAAGGACGTAGTTGTGTTGCGGGCCGATAAAGGCAACGCAACCGTGATACTCGATACTGTGGACTACGAGCGGAAAATTGGGACGCTCTTAGAAGACGCCAACACTTACGAGAAGGTGAATTACAATCCCACGAGCAGAATTACCAGGCAAACGAGAGTTTTAATCGATAAATCTGTCACTTCCCTCCCAGAAATAGCTTATCTCACTAAACCACGTAACGTACAGCCACCGAAATTATATGGCTTACCTAAAATCCATAAGGATAATGCACCATTGAGACCGATTGTGAGCCAAATCGACAGCCCCACATATCCTCTGTCAAAACACTTGGCTGGTGTCCTCCAACCGCTTACGGGCAAAACGACGTCTTACGTGAAAGACTCGCGACATTTCGTAAGCATTATTAGAAGCTTAAAACTGGCCGAAGACGAAATAATGGTGAGCTTTGACGTCGAATCTTTATTTACGAATTTGCCCATTTCGGAGTGTCTTACGGTGGTGAGAGATAAACTAAGGTCTGAGGACCTCCCTATTAGCTACGCCGACATGCTTCAACATTGCCTGACATCCTGCTACTTTCTATGGAACGGCGATTATTACAAACAAATCGACGGAGTAGCAATGGGATGCCCCGTATCGCCGATAGTTAGTGACCTATATATGGAATATTTTGAGGAATTAGCCATAAAAACCTCCAAAATTAAACCCATTCTCTGGCTTCGCTACGTGGATGATACCTTCTGCATCCTGAAAGGCAACATTCAAACGGTGAAAGAATTCCTGGGTCATCTAAACTCCATACACCCAAAAATCAGTTTCACCTATGAAGTAGAGAAGGACGGCTCCTTACCATTTTTGGATGTCAAAGTGACGAGGAGAAGTGACAATACTCTCGGACATACGGTATATCGGAAGCCCACACATACGGACAGATATTTGCATGCAAGCTCACACCATCATCCCTACCATCTACGTTCAGTGCAAACGTCGCTCGTGAATCGAGCACGCGATCTATGCGACACTGAGCATTTTCCGAAGGAGATGGAACATGTCAATGATGTCCTTAAGAAAAATGGATACGGAAAATATCACGAGACACGCACACGATCTAATACGGACGAAACTCAAAAACCGAGCAGATCAAGAGCATTCTTACCATACGTCAAGGGCGTGACAGATCGAATAAGTAAGATGCTAAACAGATTCGATATAAAAACGATCTTCAAACCGACCCAAAATATAGCTCGATTTTTGAGGCCTGTAAAGGATGTAATACCACTGCAAACCCCGGGTGTGTGTATAAAGTCGAATGCAGCTGCGGTCTAGCCTACGTTGGACAAACGAAACGGCCCATAGCCACGCGACTGACAGAACACATCAAAGCTGTTAAAAACGTTCAGCGAGAAAAATCGGCGATCTGCGAACATATATTGGATAGCGGAAGTAACCACTGGATGCAGTTTCAAAATCCCATTGTTCTATCCAAGGAACAATTCTACTTTCCTCGCATGATCCGGGAAGCCATTGAAATAAGAAGAACTCCGAACTTCAATAGAGATGACGGCTACAAACTCTCTTCTACGTGGAACCCTCTTCTTAAAATGTTCCCGCCGCCGAACGCCGAACGCAAAGACGTAAAACAGGATACAGTGAGTGTTGTGTGCAAGACGGATTTTAAAAATTCCCGCGCTCCGAGCCCGGCCCCCCACCACCGTTATAACCTACGCAGTGGCGGCAGCGGTTTGCGGCCTACCCGCAAAACAACGGACTGACAGCTCTTCAGTTTACCCTAGACAACGGCGGCTGCAACGTCACCGAAACGTCGGGTCCTACAAATTTCACGCGGTAAATTCGTTTTCTATCCTATTTATAATGTCAAACAACCGCGATAGTCTTCGATTTCATATAAATAGATTAGTTCACTTCTTGTAACGGCAGAGGTGTCTTGAATGATTGTAAAGAAGGCATTTCGTATATTTGCTGGGAGATCGTTCTAGTATTGCGCCATGTACACAGAAATAGTAGTGTCAAGGGATTATATCATTTTAACGTCGCGGAAAATATATTTCATAAAATAACAGCCACCAAAAATATTCCACAGGATACCTAATATTAGAAAAATCCCAACCCTCTAAAGTGCAGTCATAAAACCACTTAATGCATGCTTCCTGCAATAAGTAATGGAACCTTTTACTATGGCAAGGATTTCGAAAAGATAACGAAATACCTGCCATAAAAGCACTCAACGAAAAATACACATCCTGTCCGTAGTTATAAAATAAACCGAAACCATTCGAAAATAGATGAGCAATAAAACCTTGCGGCTTAGGTACGTACACGTGTGCGTGGTACACGAACAAAGGAAAAGGTCTCCGAGGAAACGACGGAATATTTTTAAAATAATTTGCAAATCTTCCACTCCAAATTCGCAAGCTTATACATAGTTTATTTAGTAATAGTAATTTCTACATTTAAAAAACTGTTTATAATCTGTATTTAAGGATAATTTAATGCAAGATGTTTAATTAAGAATTCCGTGCTTAAACAATTAATAAATGTCGTTAGAATTTAAATATATATGTCTTTATATAATAAATATAATAATATGTGCATTTAGTTTAGAAATTATTAATATGGAAAATTTCATGTAACTATCAGATAAGTAATACATAGTGATTTCCTTTGAGCTAATTAATCATATCATAATTTGCATGACTCAAAAAATTATAATTTGAAATTTCAAAATCCTATGTTTAGGCATTACATAGAAGTAGGCGCTAATTAGTTAAGAAATATTATAGCACCTTAAGCTTAATATTTAAAATAATTAAGGCATTTTTTGACACGTAACGCTCTCTGTTAACGAGTAGATGAACCGAAGCTAGCATCCCCGAACGGATAATGGAGGGGGTGTTTCGATATTATATAAAAGGGAGGCGTTGCGCCCTTACGACCAGTAATCAGTACGACGATAGTCGAGTAAACACGTCAGACTTGTGCTCCTAGAGGCTTGTTAAAGTTAAAGCCGACAACTTGTAATATTCAAATAATTCAAAAGCGTTTTCTTAAAGAAACTAGTTTGATAAGTTGATGTTTTATAAGTGTAAATTCTGTGTTTTTGAAGTGTAGACTTTGTGAAAATAATAATAAGCTCTCCTAGTATTTAATTTGTTTACATGTACAAAATCCTAAAGGTCTAAATATTCGGCTTTTGAATTTAGTAAACGAACACTCACGTAATGAGACTTTTATTTATTTTCCTTTGTGATTAAACCAAAAAATCGTGTAAAAAGTGAAGTGAAATTTCTGTTGGATCTGGAAATAAACTGCGGGTTCCCGAGCCTACAAAACGCCCGACGAATACAGCAGCTTACAAAGAACTTCAGAGAGCGGTAAGAACTTTGGTTTATAACATGCCAATTCATGCCAATTCTTCATACTAGCACGGGGCGAGATCATGCCTTACAAGCAAGAAAACCAATACTAAAGATTAGCTTAATCATTATCGAGGAAATTCAGCAACAACGATCAATATAAACAGCAAATCTTTGGTAAAAAACCGCCCACGTCGCCGTGAATAAACATCGGAGACGTATTAAACCACAATTTCACAATCCAAAATTATATTAAATTTGGCCTTCGCAAGCTGAATTAATCAGATAATTAATAAGTGCGGTTTATCACCTAAAATGCATTAAACCCGCACAAGTAGGACCAGAAATCAGTATGATGACATCGAAATAATCGTGGTGTTTACTAAGGCTCATGTACATAATAATATCTAATAAAAATGGGTTTATAGTTTTTAAAAATGTACGTAAGTATAAAAATATGACAATTTGGAACATTATTTAAAGTTGGTATTATTGCAGTATAGGAACCTCTTCTGGATTGTTGATTTTTAATCTCACCCGACTATATTCATCACGCTGATTCCGAATCTGCAATAATCTTTATTCGGTCTCAATAAATAAGCGAGATATAGGCATTCAAAAAAAGCGTCAAACCCATACATTCCGGTAGTTTTTTTTAATAATACATGAACACCTATTTGGCGGTAGGTTAGATTGTTTTTTTTTAAACAATCAAACTGAGTTAAAAAACTTTTTTTTTTGTAGATACATAGGTATGTAAATTTGTTTTTTTTTGCCTCGAAATTTTACGCGTCCGAAGTATTTTTGTTTCAAATTTAGCATTACAATGATCAAATCTAGTAGTCTTTCTTTATTTTTTCCATTTCTGAGAAAGGTTCATGTACTGCAATAATTCCTTAGTTTGATTAGGACAGGAAAAATCTTAGACGAATCCAATAAGAATGAAGTAACAATATTTATATTTTCGAGTCTTGTTAATTTTATCCTCAACGTAACCGAAATAGATTCAAATCCTCCAGCGTTCCCGTTTCCGTTGCAGCAATGCGAACCGAATAATAAACAGATCTAAATAATATAGACTCCTAAAACGGCTCGTCAATTATAAATCCACGGCACGCCCTTCACATTTTTTAATCTATAGACGACCTGCCGCACACATTTTTATTGTTATGTCGATATATCATACATAAACCTCACCTCAAATGAAGGTTTTCCATGAACTTCTCTTGCGTGAGATCGTCGAGCAGCACGAAATCCGCCACCCCTATCTCCGCCTGGGTAGCCATGTTAAATATTCTCACTCAAAAATTTTCAAAAAACGATTCACAATATTCACAACACAGACTGCGGCACTTGTGACATTATTCGTTCGGAGTTCGGAGCCCGCGAACACCGGCAGCGAAGCGGCGGCGACGATACACGCGCGGCAGATGCGACGGCTGGCAGGCAACAAGTGTTGCTATCGCACTCGCACTAGCGTGGGCTTTAAAAGTTTTTTCTGAATATCGTCGAATTTATTTTTTATAACATCGTACTCGTACTAGCGGTCTGCGGAGAACTGGAAAACTGGAAGAGCAAAATCATCATTCATCAAAGGGGAAAAATCGGAATGAAATTGCAGCAACCTAGCACGTTGGTGAACGATAGACCGCTTTCAGTATCCTTCTCCTTATAAGGGCAGTCAAATGAAAACGAGACAGATGGAAAAAATAACTATTTATTATTTTAAGAGTAATCGCCATAGCTGGTGATACATTTATTACACTGTGAGACAAGACGGCCAATGCCTTAATAGAGGAACGTTTGCGGTTGCCTACGGAGCCATGATTGTACCCACCCAGGCGTGCACCTCTTTGTACGAAGCAAATCGTCGGCCCCAAATGTCTTTCTTCAGGGTTCCAAAAATATGAAAATCGCAGGGAGAGAGATCTGGACTGTATGAAGAATGTGTTAAAGCTCCCAGCGAAACTTTTGCAGTGTGGTAGAAACAACTTGGGCAACAAAAGGGCGCGCAATCGAACAACAGAATGATGCCGTTTGTCAACATTCCTGTGCGTATGGACTTGATGGCGCGTCTCAAGTTGTTAACGTTCAGATGAACCTTCACGCTCTTATTTCCCAATTCCCAATAGAGGGCGCCACTATAAGCGCATCTACCTGCGTTACCAAATTCCGCGCTATGCTCGTTATGGCTCGGCGCAAACGAGCAACCGGCCACGTGGCCAACGACAAGCAGATGATACGCTTTTTCATGCATTTTGTAAAGACTCGCCGCAAACGCGTCGCCGGCGGCTGCCCCTCTCTATAGCAGTATCCGCGACTCGCGACTTGTGGCTGACACGGGCCACAACACGCGGACACTGGGCACTGCGCGCCGCTCTGCCATCTCTCACAGGTCCAGGCGGATATATCCTTTCAAACTGGTAGTCAGGAGGCGAGGTAAGCTTTTACCTTTCCCGGTGCCTCGCCGTAAAGCGTTGGCCTCTGACAGGCAGGGACTGTTGATTGTTTTTCGTCTTAAGTCTTCTGCGTTCACAAACTTTCTGAGGTGACGGGTTCGCCCGTTATAGTTGACAGCTCTAGCTGCCACCTCTTACCCCCACTTCTCACCTGTCTCCCTCTACGTCATTTGCATATGCAGTGTGTTCGACTCGAGGTCCATGAGACTGCACGGTAGAGAGGGTTATAAATTGTCGCGGCCACCGAACACCGTGGGCTGTCGCCATGGGCGACTCGACATAAAATCTCTAGCCTTGCCAGAAGTATTTTTGCCCCCCCCCCCTCCATTACATGTCGCCCCTCCCCCAGCTAAAGTTTTTTGGGACATGTACAGTTGTCATGTACACACAAATCAGATATGTTTTGTTCCAGCTCATTATACGCTTCATCCTCCTTGATTTCTCCTATCTAATCTTCGTCAGCAGTAGGTTTACACCCGTCATCCGCCTACGAAAAATAAGTTTAGATAGCGTGACAACGTCTTATAAATCGATGGAGCCTGCTGCACGCACGAAAAAACATGACTCATGCGGCGTTACCTCGCTCTGAGGCGTTCCATATATTATATTTATTATTCAATATAAATCGTCGCTCTAGTGCTTGTTTGTCCAATCGACCATTTTTGGCGAAAATGACCTTTAAATGCAGTGGGCTTAAAAAATATATTCTACACAACTTAAACTAAGAAAAACATATATACATGTACAAATACGTAAATTATATCGAATTTTCAAAATCAATCTCCAGCGCTATTAATTTAGTTTTAGTGCTTAAAGGTCTTATCTCCAAAAAAACAAGAAAAGATCGATATCCTCCACTAAAAAGCTCAAAGTTCGTGCTTGTCTGTCGCATCTCCTCAAATAAGCCAATCACAGGCACTCTCGCGCATGACGTCACGTCGCCATCTTGTTCGTTGACTATCAGTGCATCACAAGTGATTGAATCGGCGACCGCTGCTGCGTATAATAATTAAGTGATTAAGTAATTATCTAGCTTAACTTGTGATTCCTTTTATAAACAACATATTCCGGACCAACTACAAAAGACACTACAACCACAGCATTGCAAAATCTGAACAGTAAGTTGATTTACTTGTTGGAATGTTACCTATAGGTTATGTCGTGTCTACATATACAGGTTGTTACATATTTTATATTTTGAGGAAATTACAGAGGGGTGTAGGTAAAGGCGAGGGGGTGAAAAGGCATTATACGAATGGTGTTTGTATCATAGTGAATGATTTATGTGCCTAAATCTAAACTGTAAGTACATAGGTATATAAAGCATTGCCTTGCAGAAACAGGCATATATATTCCAGTAATTCAATAGGAGTATTATTTGATAATAAAATTTAGCTCATACTTCAAATCTGTAACATTAAGTAAATAAATAGACCACTTTAAATAAAAGGATAATATTACTACTACTACTTTAAATAAAAGTTTAATAATACTGTAATATAAAAGGACAACATTTCCCGGCAAAGAGAGTTTAGATTGGATGTGGAGTCAATTGCGCCTATAAGTGCGCAACGAAATTCACATTTCAAGAATGAGAAGCCATTAAAGGAATCACATTTTTGTAGGGAAAGCACGAAACGTCAGTACCTCGACAAAAATCTAAGTATTGCCAGAATGTATTCGCTGTATGTGGAGTCAAATTTTAATAAAGAACCGGTTAAAGAAAACATTTACCGGAAAATATTTACCGAAAGATTTAATTTAGCATTTCATCGTCCAAAAGAGGATGCTTGAGATGCTTGTTGGGAATTTAAAGCCCAGAAGAGTCCAAGTAATGAAAAATAAATAAATATGAAGAACATATAAAAAGGAAAGAAGAAGGTAATGCAGAAAGAGAAAAGGGCAGGAAATTAAATGACATAACAGCGGTTATAACGTTTGATTTAGAGAACATTTTTTCTCTTCCAAAAGCCAACATAGCCTGTTTTTTTTACACAAGTAAATTAACTGTGAATAATTTGACTGCTCACTGCAATGTCAACAAATCTGCAACAATCGCAACATGGGATGAGACTAAGAACGGAAGGAGTGAGACTAAGAACGCATTAATAAAAATTCTTAAAATGATAGTGGATGATTTGACTGACACGGTAACCAAACTCATCTTATGGTCCGAGTCATGCGTTCCTCAGAACAGAAATTCGCATATGAGTGTCGCAATAATAACATTCTTTCAGTCTGAAGAACCAAAACAGATAAAAGAGATAACCCAGAAATATTCCGAACCGGGCCAAGGACAAGAAGTACAAGAAGTCGACGCGGTTCACAGCTTAATTAAGCGCAACCTTCGACATCAAGAAATATACAGCTCACTATCATTAATGCGAGCATTATGTAAAAAAAAATAATCCAAGACTAAAACGCTAAAATTCCTCCAGATGCTTAACGATGACTTCCACTACTACCACGAAGAAACTATCAAATTTGGATTTAATCAAATACCTTACTCGAAAGTAAAGTCCATTATTTACAATAAATCGAACTGGAATATAATACGTTTCTATGGGCTCACAAGAGAAATAAATATGAACAAAAAAAAAAAAACAAATTATAAGCGATATATGTGTAAACCCACCTAATTACACTTTGTTGCAAAAGAAAATTCAAGACATACGTAGTTCATATAAATATATGCCCGCTGAAGATAAAAAATACATGGAGGCCATAATAAAGAACGTCCTGAAAGAGCCAATATCTGTTACAAAAACTTTAACTTTTTCAAAAATCCAGTAAACCAAAAAAAAACAAAAAATCAGCTCACAATAAGGTTTCTGAAGAAAATCCTGTCCCTAGTACATCGGCAGCTACAATCAACGCTCTTCAGAAGCAAAACAAGAAATCTCAAGGCACCAGCAGCAAAGGAACAATAGATTAAAATAGAAAAAAAGGGAAAATATTTTTTTATATCGATTATACATTACTTCCCTTTAAATTATGTACAGTGATCTGAAGTTATAATAAGTAATAATATCATATTATGCAGTGTAAATCATTTTCGTTATTTTTTCATTCTTTTTAAATAAATAACATGATTAAAATAAAGTTGCTTTTATTGCTTTGACAATAATATTGTTTCTGTCTGGTCACATAAGCCTAACTAGATATATAAAAGTCAAGTCTTTCTTGGTAACAAGTTAATTGTAATAAAAGCTTATTAAACAAATACGAGATGACATTTAGGTCATCATTGAATTGTCATACACGGTGGAATACTGAAACATTCTTTATATGTAAGCTGGGCGTTAGGACAAACAAGCATTCAATACTTATTGCGACCGTTTGGTCAAGCTCCGTGACAATGTGTTCAATCTCCAATTACAAAATTTTTGTTGTGCTTCTTTAGCCTATCTCCATTTTCAAACAGTATTTTCTATTCTAAAAAGTGCATTTATTTCGCTTTGTATGGATTATACTAGATCCAGAGGCTAAATATTTATAGCAACAGCTGTAATTCTATTGCCATCAAGTACTACCACATTAAAAAACACAAAAACGTTGCTCCTGTAAAATTACCTCAGTGGTAGATTGGACAAACAAGCACTAGGGCGACGAAATGCTGCCATCTACCGGTTGCGACAAGAATTATTTACTAACCTCAGTCTAAAATAGTACGAATGAAAATCACTAGATTGATTTAAATTCTTGACATAATTTTATATGTATTCTTGATATACGGAATGCTATTACTGAACGGACAATTTTCTTGTGGGTACAACGAAGTGCAACAAAGTAAGCAACTTTTATTAAAAAAAAAAAAAAAGTATGAAAAGCTATCATTACGATTTACGACGTATTACCTACCGCTAGATGGCGCAGCTTTCTCAAACGCTTCTCAACCCGTTATTTAACAGTTTGAGATTTCGAAATTTCAAATTTAAAAAAAAAACAGTAAACTTTAAACAATAAACAATTATACTGCTATACAATAATACATTTACATGTTGTAGTCAAATCGGTGAGTATAAAAGCATATATTTTTGGGTGTTTGTAATAAACAATATCAGAATCTTAAATGAAACTGCTTCAAATGCAACCATTCCATCAGTATGTTCTTATGACGTTGTCACGTTCAACTATCGTCAGTAAACCAACTTTACAGACAACCGATTTTTTTCGTGCGTGCAGCAGGCTCCATCGATTTATAAGACTTTGTCACGTCAAAAAATATCGAATATTTTAGAGTAGAAATAAAAAGGTGTTTATTTTGGTAACTACAGCCTAATTATATAAAGTAACACATGGTTTTAACCTCAATTTCTCATGTAAAATTAGCTCGACTGAACAAAAATATTCAGCCATAAAGAAAAACAAAATGATATTTCAATATTCTATATTCGAAATTTCAATGCAATCATTGTGCAGTTGTTCTTTTTATGATTGGTGTAGTACTTTCGTAGTTATAGTACTTTAAGGTCGATGTCGCCGAAAATCCTGCAAAAGAGACAGATGCATCCATGAAAATACCCATTTACTCCAAGGGTTAGGGATGTATGCAATATACACGTAGATTTTATGAAACGTTATTTTACGCTAAATAAACACATTAAGCTAATTTAACACAGTTTTATTTGAACCTCACTGAGAAGTATTAGTTTCAAATTATTCATGAAATTCAACTTTCATATTACATAATCGCATGTCTCACAAAAATATCGCATTGAGAACATCGCTGATCGCATTCTTTTACACATACCTACTTTTATTCTTGAATGACATCATGCAGAGCCGATGGTCTTACGTCATTTGAAAAGATTGCCAGTTGATTTCAAAATCCCAAGCTGCAGGAAAATTGATCCAGCTAGCAGCACTGATATGAAACGTCAAAATTCAAAGATTATGGCGGAAGAAAACAGACAACATTTTTGTTTTTTAGTTTTTAATGGCGTTTTCCACAATAAAGCTTTCTTATTGAAGTAAGTACATATTTAGAAACTCAACTAGTTATTATATCTCTATAGTCTGGGGAAAAATATGGTCTAGGTATTGGGGGCTTTCAAAGTTCTGCAAAGATTTCGGCCGCTGCTTGTTGCTTCTGTTCGACCGTCGATGTTTGGATGAAAACGAAGAGTTTAAGGGTTTGGAAATTGTTAGGAAGGTGGCAGGCGATCCGGGCTTGGATATTGTCAGGTCATATTGAATTCGGGGCTCCACAATTGAATATATGTGCTCTTTGGCCTCTCTGTTTGACCTTACATTTTGGTCCTGGAACGAGATAAATGCACACCCACTTAGCAGGTTTAAATTTTTTATAAGCCTTCACCGCAAACTGGGTTCGTTTTGAGAGGTTCAGTTTTGATTTAGTTTAAGTGACCAGTTTCGGTCTTGGGGACTAATTATTACTTGTTTACACACAAAATCACAAATGAAACGTTAACTGTCATATTGTTTATTACAGTTTTGTAGACCTCAGGGTCCTCATTCTCGAAAATGCCTGGCCAAAAGTTACAAGTAAATTTTAAATTTCACAAATACCCCAGTGTGATATTTTGACAGATTCACTTTACTGACTTTTCAATTTTGTTTGTTTGTTTCTACTCTTTATTGTGAACATTCACAATGTGCAGGTTTATTATTATACGACAATGTCATACAACCAAACCTACTTTGAAAGTTGTGGGCATGTTTGTAAGTGTATGACTTGTCATTGTATTCGATCGACAGAATTCGAATGCAATTCCAATAATTTTATCCCAATGGAAAATGATGCCCATCCAGGAATTGAACCGGAACCCTGCAATGTAAGATCAGGCGACTATGTTATTGGATCGTTTAAGTATTTAAAAGGTGGAGAGAAAAGAATGGGCTTGTAAATGCTCGTTGGCTGGCTCCACACATAGGCAATAAAGCCTTATGTGTACAGCTCCTGTTAGACATTTTCAGGTGGATCGGTTATAGCAGGAAAGTCTGTAAGCCTCAAATCGTCCTCCAAAAGAACCCCTCCTCCCCCCCCCTCAAGACTCAAAACTGATCACATAAATCCAAAGACTGGCATCCCTGGCGCCCGAGGGTGTGTGGATCCCTTCATGCATTCCGTTAGTGAGGTATTATTTCAAAATCACATTCGGTCCGTGATTCGTGCAGCGAACACAGTGCGGTTAGTTTCTTTTTTTGCTTTTCCCCTTTTTTGTCACAAACAAACATCAAACGATTGTCGCTGGTTGTAGTACGAGCGCCGCTCGCCGCACCTTAAGCGCATCGGGGGAGTACATCTTCGTTGAGTATATGGCGTCAGCCGGTAACCGCTGCGGTTTTTCACTGTAAAAATAAGAATTCATTAAACGCAGCTGTAGGGGAGCAAGGGATAGCCCTGGATAGCGTGCTGAAAGGGGCAGCGTAGATAGTGCAGTCACAGTGAATCAATAACTGCAATCTACTAATTGAATGGTTAGAGGTACCAGTAGCGTAAAGTCTAAAATATTAGCTTGCGGCGAATATTTCATATTGCGAATTGTTAAACTTTGTCGCAAGCTGATAAAACCAAACATCGCCAGAACGATTGTTCCGGCGATGTTTGGTTATATATTGATTATACATTGATTATACATTGATAATTCATTGATTATATATTGTATTAGATTGTTCAGCTCCATAGGACGTTTTGGCAACATTTTTTTTGACAGCAAAACTCAAGTGGCGCTGTCAGCATTGACGGCGAAACTGATAGCGATTTATTTAACTATCTATAATAACATTGATAATCATTTTTTTTTTATTAATGACCAATTGATTATAAAAACCCAATAACTTAACCCTTCAAGCCCCGCGACTTCGATATCGAAGTCAACTGAACGCGTCCAGGAAAAGTGATTTGATTGGGTTTTTCGTGTCATTTTGTATGCAGTTGTATTTTATTTAAATGATACAAATATCATCGTGCATTTAAATAAAATACAACTGCATACGGAATGACGCAAAAAACCCAATCAAATAACTTTTCCTGGATGCGTTCAGTTGACTTCGATATCGAAGTCGCGGGGCTTGAAGGGTTAACCAGCGACAACAATAATAATATTCAATTATTAGTGCCATCTATCACTCTTTTAGGATAGAATGTCATCAATAGATAGCATTCTGTTTAGATAGACTAATAAGTCTATCTGGATATTAACCGGTCGAAACTGCACTGCATCTTTTTGGTCGATTTTGTAAATAAATACTAACAGTATCGTTTTTTCCATGATTTTCCTCTTGTTACCTAGTAATTAATCTTGGTAGTCATGTATATTATATATTTATATAATATATATGGTGGCCAACCAAAACGGCTACGCGTCAAATGTCCGTCGTCATCTGTCAAATGACGCGAAATGCCTATAGGAAATGTTGGCGTTCGACCGGTTTAGTAGTAGTAGTAGTAGTAGTAGATGGAGTGGGGGGCTTGTTTCCAGCCCTTGATGTCACCTAGATCTGTAAGGTCTTTTGTAACTACCCACTGTGTGGTTAGGTCAATTGTCAGCTAGTAGCCCGGTACTTCTTACCAGACTAAGTAGGTCACTGACCTTCAAGTTGGGCAGATCGCTGGGTTCGAGAAAGGCTCGTCCCAGTAAACTGTGTCTTTTGGCGTTCGACCGGTTAAAGTGCATAATTATTACCTATTGAAACCTGCATACCAAGTTAAAGATTGATATATTTTTGTAAATAAAATTTAAATAAAAAGATTTTATTATTTTAAACCGTTTAGGCTTGTTTAGAGCGCCATCTACATTGCATCTACATAATGTTATACCTTGAAAGTTGCCATATTGACATAAACATCCATTTTACAGTGCCATTTTTTGTGCATCTTTTACATCTTTAAGTGCATCTTTACACTTTCCAGTTCATCTTTTACAGTGCCATCTACAGGTTGCGTTTCGTAGTAAAATACTGGTTTCCATATCGTAGTAAGTCCTTGAGCAATCTAATAAACTATATAATCAATGGTTTTATATATTGGATAGATATAACACCACCTCAAACCCCACATCAAGGATGTTAAAAATGGAACCACTGGGTGCAGTTTTGACATCTCACTGTGATATCCGAAAAACAGTCCTAATTTCCACAGTCTTACTTTAGCTGATAGACATTGCCGCAAGGCAATAAGCTCACCTTTTTTATTTTGAAATAAAGAGTTTATTATTATTATTATTATTGCTTTCCACGAGGAAACCATTGAAATAAGACAAACCCCAAATATTAGTAGAGATGAAGGTTTCTAATCTTAAAATGTTCTCCTCGTACAATGGTGAGTGCAAAGAACGAAACGGGAGATAGTGAATGCAGACCTCCACTGCTATAATCTGCATAGTAACAGTAGCATTATGCCGCATATCTGTAGAACAACAGCGGACAAAAACTGACAGCACTTCAGTCTACCCTAGACAACTGCAATGCTAACATCGCTGAACCGTCGGGTGCAGTGGCGTAGCTACGAAAAATTAAACCCCGGTGCTAAATTAAACAAAAGGACCCTCTACCTATTTCCCATCATTATGGCATATAGGATGTAATTTATGTATACCTAGCTACATTACATATTTATATTGCCGTGTCATTATGGCATATAGGTATACATTTCTGTATACCTAGCTACATTACATATTTATATTGCAACTACATTATAAATCGGCGTGGTAATTTGGGGGCATTGCCTCGAACATGTTGCGAAATCAAAAACAAACGTTCAGCTGTTGACACGTGACAGGAATTGTTAAAATTAATATTAGTAACGAGTAAACCTCAGCAAAATCGGCTGTCTTAGCATTGTCTTTTATAATATCTGATTAAGCAATCTCAAAAATAGTTGCAAGTTTTGCAATTGCACTTGTTATTAAGGCACAGAGTAATAATTTTAATGTGTCCGAAAGGTCGCTTCAATATTGTTTTTGTACTTTGTTGTTTGTGTCACAATCGTGGTATCGTCCATTTTGGGCCCTTGAACTACCCTTGGCCACGGTGCGCCGCACCGGCTTAGTTACGCTACTGGTCGGGTGCGACATCGGGGGTTTTTGTTATATTTATAGCAAACTATCATTTAAAGAACTTGCGAATAGAGAATGACTTACGTTTCTAATTCCGACGATTTGTATGCAACTGCTTCTGAAAAAAAAAAGTTTGTTTGATATATATTTCTCAACCCTCATTGTTTTTATGATTGCAGGATTACAAGCATCCGTAGCATGCACTAACAGTGCAGGCGACAATCAGCATGACTCTCACTATCATGTCTATGATCCATATGATCTGACCATGCTGAACCTGAAGGGAGTACTTGTGTAACGGCTATGCTTAGCAATATTGAGGGTGGTACTTAAGTGTCACTCGAGTGAGGGTTTGCTAAAGGCCAACTTGAGTATCGACTGTGAATATGGCATTAAATCCCCAATACAGTTTATGCAGGATAATTTAAAAGACATACACATTCTACCCCAAAAGCTTTCTCAATCACTTTTTTGCTAGCTTAACGACTTTCCTAGCTTGACAACTACCTTACATCTCATTTGTTGTATCTCATTTGGCATGGCCCTTTCTTATTTAAGATTTCACCAAAACCCAACTGTCCCATCAGGATGCGCTGGAGACAGCTAGTTTAAAATCATGGTTGTCCTTAGCCAAAGCGGCCGACCCCTCGACTCTTCTCAGGTCCAAACTCAATTTTGGGCTAGCTCTGAAACTGCCGTCTGCTCTATGCCAACTCCAGAATAAACAAAACTTCGATTCTGCCCAATTCCAAGGATGCGGCAATATTGAAGCACGTAATAAGTGGCCGTAGTGAATCAAATTAATACCGGAAATAAAAAAGGCAATAAATACCAAAAATCAAACCGAGTATGACATTTTTTTCTAAATACTATCACCAACAGCCTAAATAATGCACTGTATGCCAGACTCCAATATTCTCCCTGTGAGAGGTGTGTGAAGTTTGCGCAAGTTCTATGTACCGACCAATAGGAAACAAAATATGCACTATGTGCATACGCAGTTAACTTCAGTTTGGATCGAAAATGGCTGACAAGTAAGTATAAGTAAGCAAGGAGTATGGACTGCTCATGAACCGCAGCAAGACCAAACTCATGTTTGTGGACCGGGCTGGAACCATGCAACGCACCAATGAGCTGAGTGACCTTCAAGCTGTGAAAGACTTTGTCTGTCTGGGCTCCATGATATGCAACGACGGAAACTGCGAACAGGAGGTCTCACGCAGAAGCCAGAAGGTAAGATCGGCCATGAGCAAGCTAGAAAGGCTGTGGAAGAATCGGGGTATAAGTCAGCGGACTAAGGTCAGGCTGGTTCGAGCTCTGGTTTTCTCGATCTTTCTCTATGCATCGGAGACATGGACCCTGAAGGCTCGGATACGCATCAAAATCGATGCACTGGAGATGTCGTGTTGGCGTAAAATGCTAGGAATCCCATGGACAGCACGCCGCACCAACAAATCTGTCCTGAAAGAACTCGGCATCCAAGTGAGGTTTTCCACCGTATGCATGAGAAGGGTCCCGCAGTTCTTCGGTTATGTTGCCAGGAGAAACCCAAAGAATCTGGAGAAAATGCTTTCCGGGGGTCAAGTGGAAGGAAGAAGAAGCAGAGGCAGATCACCGGCCAGATGGAACGACCTCATCAAAGAAGTTACAAAAGGGTCAATACAATCTACGACCCACCATGCAGAAGACAGGTCAAAGTGGAAGAGCCTCGTAGGCAAACTGTTGTCTAGTGGCCACGATCCTCAGTAATGAGGGAACGACGGAGAAGAAGATATATAAGTTACAACTCTTCCTTAGAAATAAAATAGTTGAAAACGTTATTTGTGTCATTTTATTTTTTGGTTTTACTCAATACAAGCGAATGGTATTTAGTACCTGTTATGTTTTTGGTATTCAAATGATCTACAAGATCGCATAGACTTTAAGACCGCGAGAGTAAATGTGTGGTAAGGTGAACGCTCACATGTGGCAAGACAGCTGTCCTAAACCTACCACAGCTGATCATTTGTCCTGAGTCCACCGCTCACCCCTTAGAAGTGTAATAATAGTATTATGATGGGGTAAGTAGACTTCTGTGGGTAAATTCCATGACAGCTCCGTATGTTTTATATTTTATTTTTCATTCCTGTCCGTAACAATAAGTAAATCAGAGCTCACCTTTTCTATGCCTGCAATGCCTGATCAGGCAAATAATAAGAACTGCTAAAGCCGCCACAATCAATACCACACCAATCACCGGGGTTGTGTAACTTACAGCCTCTGAAAGTGGCAATAATGACACATTGTTACAATTGGTGGTAATGGTGAATCTTTCAGTAATTTAATTAATTAAATTTAACGTAATTTTATAATAGAGTCGAGTGCGACGATATTCCTATTTTGACTTAAGGGCCATCCATAAATTACGTATTTTCTTATTAAGATTATTTCGTAAAATTAATAATTTCAAAAATGCCAGTGGGCCTGAAGAATAGGAATTATGAAGATCGCTTGAAATTACTTGGAATTACTACACTCAAACAAAGAAGACAGAGAGGGGACCTGATTGAGACATATAAAATTCTAACACATTATTACGATGTACCTGCACTGAAGAATATTTACAAAATCAACGTCAACACAAATCTTCGAGGTCACAAGAAAAAAGCTCAACCGTACAAATTTTAAATTTAATCCTCTCCACAAAAAAAAACTCAACAATGCAAAATCTAAATCTGATCCTCTTAAGATATTTCTGCCAAATAGAATGTATGGAGTAAACTACCATTTGAAATAATTAGTGCAATCTCTGTCAATCAATTTAAAAACAGACTCGATGTGTACCTAAAAACTTGTTTATATTATAATTTTTTAATTTTGTTTATACTTGTTAATATTGTTTAGCTTTACAAGATCTGATCCGGACATATCAGCAAAGCTGGCTGTCTATAATAAATAATAATAATAATAATAAATCATTTGAAAAACAGAGAGAGGTCACGAGCAACCTTTTGAACCTAGCGCGGCATGGCGCAACATGGAGAAGAACCGCTTAGCACAGGATACCACCCAGAAGCTTTACTGCTACAAGGCTATGCGGGAAGAGGGTGCGAGGCATGTGGGCAGTTAAGAGTTTCAAGGCGATAGGTGAGGGCAGCAAACCCCGCCCACCGCCCGGGCAGTTATAACGACGAGGGTCGTCTTGTCTGCCCGGGATGTCGTGCCACGACAACCCTGCGCTACCAGAAGGGTAAAACGCGCAGGGGGTGAAATAGGGTAAACCACCCCCCCCGTACCGCCCTGAGAACCCATTTATTCAAAAAAAGGTATTTACAAAAAAAAAAAAAAATTACAAAATATTACAAAATTTACCGAAAAAAAAAACTACAATAGCGTA
This sequence comes from Micropterix aruncella, assembly GCA_944548615.1. Taxonomy (NCBI): domain Eukaryota; kingdom Metazoa; phylum Arthropoda; class Insecta; order Lepidoptera; family Micropterigidae; genus Micropterix; species Micropterix aruncella. The sequence goes on from OX155958.1 coordinate 11,770,172, forward strand.
AATTTAGGAGCCGGTAAGCGGGGTAGAGGACGCTCTAGAACAATGAAGGTAAAGGCGCACTGTCCGTGGGCAGGTCTCTGAGCAGCCACGGGGGGGAGGAATCCCTGGATCCTGCGAAGAACGAAACGCCCCTCGGGGCGGTAAAGAGACGGACACAAAGACGGGCACTTCGGGCTGGAAGTAGCCGACGAATCACGCCACCAAGGAAGAGGGTACCCCCTGGGGGGTATCCCGAAGCCTCATGCTTTCCCAAGAAGCCACCCAGTGCCCCACAAACTCGCCAAACGACTGGAAGCAGCTCCTACAACTGACCAAATCCGGGTACCAAATCGGAGAACGCCCAACGCACGCGCCCACTGCATCCATCAATTTCTCCCATGCAGCCGCTAGAATTGGGCAAGACCAAATTACGTGTTCCGCAGTTTGGCGACCATACCCACAGGCGCACCGGGGGTCATCGGCAAGTCCAAAGTCAAATAGTTTGGCTCTGAACTCTCCGTGGCCCCCAACCAGCTGCGTGGTATGGTGGTCGAACCGCAGAAACGAATTTGCCATCCGCACTGCGACGGACGGGAAAGAGCAATGGGTGAGGCGGCCCGTACCCCCGGCGTCCCATCTAGCCCGCCAGACACGCAAGGACTCCACCCGAATCACGCGGGCAAACTCCCCAGCTCGGTGCGCCACCGGGTCGATCGACAGGCCATGAAGGACTACCGGCTCGCCCCGGCGGTACCGCGACAACGCTGAACGCTCCAAAATCTCCAGGTCAATCGGCAGAACGCCAGCGATGACGGGTAACGCAAGAGTGGACGTCGTTCTGTACGCCCCGGTCAGGGCCACGAGAGGGATGCGCTGTCCACGCAGCAGCGCGACACGCGTCGCCTCAGGAACAGCAGACTCCGTCCAAGCGCGTGCGGCATAAGTCGCACGCGGGACGAAGACGCCCTTATAGATAGTCATGACCGCCGGGAAACGAATTCCCCAGTCGGCCCGACTCACTCCGCGGAGCGCAAAGAATAGATCCCGGGATTTTTCAGCTGTAATCTTTGCGTGCGAAAGAAAGGAAAGGGAAGCCGTAAGCGTCACCCCCAGGTATCAAACGGTAGCCGGGAAGGATACCGGGCGACCGTTCATCCTGATGACAGGGTTCCGCTTAAGATGTCCCTTCAGGAGAAGCGCCTGAGTTTTCGTCGGAGAGAAATGGAGTCTGTTTCGCTGACCCCATCCGAGGATCAGGTCCAGCGAGTCAGCCACCCTTCTCTCGACCTCTGCGCGACTCCTGCCGCCCACCAGGAGAAGAGCGTCGTCTGCATAAGCGCTGACGGTGCACCCGTCCGGGTAAGGTAGACCGAGGAAATCATCAAAGAGAATGTTCCAAAGGCTAGGACCCAACACTGACCCCTGTGGACAGCCCATAGTCGGGGTTTTGGTGACGCTGGTCGGGCCGTACCTCAGAGTGACAGATCTGTCAATGTGGGCAACTTGCGGTGTCAACTACAACGGGCGAGCCCGTCACCACAGGACGTTTTAACGATTTTCTCGTTCTGTCGCCCTGCAGTGAACGTAGAAGACTTAGGACAGAACAAATCCAACGTCCAGCTACGTCACAACCCGCAAGAAGCCAACGCCTTACCGCAAGGGCGCGGGGCCGACCCTCGCGCCCTTGCTTCCAATTTAGACCAGATTTCTCCGGTCTCTCGATTGGTTCCGAGTTCGAGGTCGCTTGCGCGGTCCTCTCCCTTACGAAGCGGAGAAACGGTGTGCACCGAATCTATCGCGGACCAAGGCGTCCTTTGCCCGACTCTGAACCGGGATCGGATGGCCAAAGGTCATTTCAAGAGCAGTCGCCGTAAGGTAGACAACCACCCCCGCTCTATAGGAAACAATACAGTTCCCAGACTCCCCCGACTGTTAGTCGGAGAGCACAGTCGATTGGCTTGCGCCGCTCGGTGTGCAGACCGTCCAGGAGCGCCAGAGGTTTGATTCCCAGGGGAGACTGGTTGACCCAGTGTCCTACCCAGGTTCGCACCCCATGCGTGGAGGCCATCGGATGGGTGTTGACCCGTGAGTGTGACCGACCCTGAACACATGGGTCATCGTGGCCACCTCATCATGGGCCCAGGGCAGAGGGGTTCGTCACGACGAACGCGAACAGTACGCATTATGGGCAGGTAATGGCTGCTGACCTTTTCAAGCAGATATCTGCCTAGGCCGAGTTGCAAAACATCTGGCGACCATATCCGAGCCCTTACTCGTGACGTGTTCGCTTCGATTTCAATTTTGTTCTAAGAGAAGCTACTGTCTGCTATACTGTACGCTTAGTGACTATCTTATCATTAAAATAGATAAGCACGATATATGACAGTAAAGTAATGAGACTATCATCAATGAGAGGGACCTAACAAACCTAAGAACATTCTCCTTCGCGTAGCTTGTACCTCAGTCCCTCCTAGACGCGCAGTTAAAGTCTCAACCTCTTGCGGTAACTATGCGCCCGTAGAGAGTTAGTTGTGTGGCAGTTGTTAAGTGAAGTTGTATTTTTGGAGTGCGCTATGAAAAATGAAACAGCAAAATTTGGAGCAAAGATGTGTTATCAAATTTTGTGTTAAGCTTGGTGGTGGTGAGCGGTTCGTGCAGCTTGGGCCACAAGATCCATTTTGCTCTCGGATTGGCTCAACTCACGATTCAGCTGATATTCAGAACCCTCCTCGAGTGGAAGGCTACCCCGGGTAAGACTCCCGTGTCTCAAGCTTCAAAGATGGTGGACCGGTTTCTCCCGGCGGGATTGCATCCCGGCGCCACTGGACTGTTTGCGCACCGGTCGGCAAAGCGAATCGGTTGTGCATTCTGACTAATTGCTGAAGGGGTCTGGAGACTATGGAAATACACTGACTCTTGAAATGACCTTGGGCCACTTGATACCGTGGCACTACGGGCAAAGAACGTCCAGGTCTGCGATAAATTCGAATTTAATTACCGCTGTAATACAACAGGTAGAGGTCAAGTAAGCGACTTCGGACTCGTAACCAGTCGGGAGGACGGAGGTATCCTGAAGGTTAATTCCAGACGGAGATATCCTGCCAAAACTGGTAGTCAGGGGGTGCGGCTGCCCGCTGTGTACCTTTCCCGGTGCCTCGCCGTAAGGTGTTGGCCTCGACGGGCAGGTGGCGGAGCTTGACGGTGACTGTTTTGTCCTAAGTCTTCTGTGCTCACCTCACGGGAGACAGAACGATACATTTCGTTAAAACTTCCTGAGGTGACGGGTTCGCCTGTTGTAGTTGACAGCTCTAGTTGTGTTAAGTTTGGTGGGTCCGCGAGTTTGGCCTACAAGAGTGCAACGAGAGCAAGGGTAACATTCCTTATCAAAAGAACAAGGTTTTCTTTGGCACAAAGTATTTTAGGGGGCTGAGAAGCAACGGAAGACGAACTTCATTCAGGGAGGCCTTCGACATCAAAAACTGAGAAAAATGTGGACCTAGTGAGGGCTCTTGTGACCATCGACTAAGATTCAAGCTGTATGGAGTTAAATTTTAGGTCATATCATCAGATTTTAACTCAAGACTTGGGCATAGTTCATTCAGTTAGAATATTTCGACTTCAAAAAATCGCAATTTATTTACAACTAGCTGACCCGGCGAACTTCGTACTGCCTAACAGTCAACAAATGTCGTGTTACAGATTAGCTGAACTTAATGTATGATTTTATGAAAGTAATACAATGAATACAAAATAATTATTAAATTCACACTTTATTAAGATAATAACAAAAAAATAAATATAAAAGTACAAAAATTAAATGTATCAATTGCGTGTCAGCCAGACATGATTGAATTAAACTATTTACATATTGTGCAGCATGGGATGCACTCGGTTTAATTCTCTTCATTGAAGCACCTTGTGATATAAGACATATTTTGTTTTTTTTTTAATCAGGCGCAAGAACAAATAAAGCAGATGATTTGCTGACACGTGAACATGCCACGTACAACTGACCATGAGAAAAACACGGATTTACATTTTGTATGGGAAAATGTTTTTTCTTTTATTTTAAATTTTCGTCAATTTTCCAATTTTCGTTTTTGATAGTTATTCTGCTATTCGAGACGGAGACAAACAGAACAAATCAAAAACCATGAAAATTCGTCCAGCCGTTCTCGAGTGTTCGAACAAACCCGACTTTGTTTCCTATATAGATATCATCGCTAACATCTTGCAGGCCGTATTTCATTGAATCTGGTATCATGACAATGTATGCTGCTTATGTATACCAGGGTATCATAAATGCAAGAAAAAACATCAATACTACTTTAAAAAAACGGATATTCATTCGCATAACACGCGGAACAAACATGACTTGCATCCTTACAAAGTACGACTGAGTAAGGTTAGAAATAGTTTCCTTTACCAGTCCAACCTTTTTTATAATGAGATTCCATTGTGCGTCAGGGATCTTGGAGACGCTCATTGAAAAAGGTCCAGGACATTCTTATTAAGAACCCAGTTTAATCTATTAGGGACTTTAACAGTATTGAATTTCTTAATCTTTCGTGATTACTTTTATTATAATACAATTCTATTTTTTTTTCTTGACTATATATCCAATTATTTTGATAATCGGAGATGGATTATATTAATAAAATTTAATATCGACTATTAATAAAATTTCTATTGCGACATTTTAATTGTTGTAATCTTATAATTGTAATATTTCTAATTTGACTATTTTATAACTGACTATTCGTTTTTATATTTTGTATAATTGTATTTTTCATCTTTACCTATTTAGGTATTTTAGCACCTCAAATAGTTTTTTAGAAGACTTTGTATTTTTATTTTAAATTTAGTTAAAAATAGTTTTTTTTCTGTTTAAAAAAAATAGTCAATCTGTTAAAAAATAATTATACCACATAAGGTATAACACATTATCTTGTAAAAAGAATTTAAGTATGCCAAGAGAAGTGATTCCTACCAACTGGTTTATTTTATAAAATAAAAAATAAATAAATAAGAAACGTTTTTGATTAGATGGTGTCAAGAAACCTCTCGATTAAACAGGGAAAAAAGTGATTCTTGTGGTTTCACAACTATCTATTTACCTGAACTCAGTCCTATAATTTTTTTTCGAGACGACGGAATTATCTATTTTGAGCTCTCCTGGGACGATTAAGACCATTTCTAGATTGAAGTCTGTCTGTGTCTGTGTGTATTCCTCCACGATAGCGCCCTAACGCCATGCAGGCATCATTTGGTTATGGCAAGAGTTGAAAAGTTGTAATTGTAGTTGAAATCGGATCACCAATTTATATACAAATAGCGTACTCGTAATATTTCAATCTCGAAATATTGGACTTAGAGATTTGATATTGGGTGCCTTATTAAGTCTAAATCACATTGTGAAATTTTGGTAGGAATGTCTCATATACAAGCTACACTAATAATATTTAAATTCCGCCATACATTTTAATGAAATATTAACGCCGTCTGTTGGCTCTTAGCCGAAAACGAACCGCGCTGCCTTAGGCAAGAACAACGGAACCCAACTGGGTTGATCCGCCGGCCGAAAGAGGGCGCTCATCGATTTTATTTGTGAAATGATTATTCAGATGAAATCAGTCCTTGGCTACTTGCCGGGAAAGTCTTGGGATGTCACAGCCTTTTTTTTCTGTTCCTCAAGATCAAAACTTATTTGATTGGACGTCATTTTGGTACTGTTGATAACATCCAATGGACTAACTGAGTATGTAATTGAGACTGTATTTGAGGACTGTAATGTGATTCCAGTTGAAGCTTTTCAGCATTGCTGCGAAGGCTGGAAACAACTCTCCGCCGATGTATAACTACCCAAGGAAATTACTAACTGCCTAAGGGAATTAGTCTCATTACTTTACTATACCTCGTATATGTAATAGGCCTGAATTTTGTAGAATATAAAATAGTATACCGTGTAGAGTGAGAGAGACGGCATGATTAGTGTGTCCTCTTTCATTTTCGACGTGCAACAGATAGATTCTGGCGTCTTGTTTAGTCGTCTCTTCTATATACAACATGAATCGAAAGCAGCCGCCTCGTTTGACAGGGTCCACGGAGCGGTAGCGACCTAGGTATATACCATAAAAATACATCAGATAAAGTAAAATCATCAGATAAAATCACTATTTAAAAAGATGGTTCAAAGACTATTAAAGGGACTGGAGTGGGGGTACAGTCGCAATCCCTTGTACTAAAAAAAATCCCTGGGTCCCATTCCACCATTTTCCAAGCGGAAATTAAAGGGTGGGATCAAAAGGATAATAATTGGTTTTTGAGATTGTTGGATAAAGGGTAATCGTTCACCGGTGGCAAAGTCGAAAGTTCTGTATCTCATTTAAACATAAACATTTCCCAATCCAATAGGAAACGGGTACTGATGTATAATAAATATGCATTTTATGAGGTGACCATAAAAGTGACCAGAGGTTATTTAGGTTTGGTAGTCCCAACTAGGCGTCATTCATCATAAATTGTAACAACGCTACGTTTGAAATTCTTCATCATAAATGGATCATAATTTATCATAAATAGTAACACGAAGGGTTAGGTACATGAGCGCCGCCAGGATTACTTTAAGGGAGGTGCATCTACATCTATACACTTTTAACTAATTAAATAGAAAAGTGTAGAGGAAGACACTAAATTCAATGACAATGTGATGGACACATTTGCACAGCAACCTAGACGACGGTTTTTATTCAAACAGTAACTTAATACTAAAAAACTTAAAACCTAATCTTTTATATGCATTTTTTCCTGACAAGTGCAGCCCCTTGCACCTTGCTGCCGGCGCCCATGGTTAAGTAGATATATGCCGCAAACCGGCATGTCATCTGAGTTTGAAATAACATCAGTTCGTGTCGAAGAGTGCTTTAGGTCATTAGAGTGTTATTCGATGATCTTTAAGTCATAATCTAATGGCACATTACTCAATAATGTTGGCCATCGTTGTTGTAGCCGACACTGCCTCAGAAGGCATCATCGTTCGATATAAAGTAGCGGCTCTTACCAATCTGTGAAGGAACGTTCAGCTTCAGGCTGCCCCACAGCCAGGACGCTTTGATGGGAGGCGGATCGGCGCAGACGTCCACCGCGATGGTCGCCTCCTGGCCCATCCAGGCCTCCGCCCCCCCTTCCTCGATGCCCAGCGGCGGGCCGATCACGTTCAGTAGCATCGGGTCCGCCTGGTGCTTCAAATGCTTCAGGCCGATCTGGTTCGACACCTGGCAGAAGTACTGGCCCTGGTGCTTGTAGGAGACGTTGGCGATGGTGTACGTCGGCTCGTTGGAGACTATCGCCATTCGGTCGACGTCGTAAGGTGCTCCTATCGGCCTGCAACATTAATGTTAATAATAATTAGGCATGCATTACTTGGACTGACTACTCTCAAACGAGGAGGGGACCTGATTGGGACATTTAAAATTATCACGAATTATTGCGATGTACTAGAGAATAATTACAACTTCAACGTCAACAAAAATCTTCGAGGTCGCAGCAAAAAACTCAATCGTGCAAAATTTAAATCTAATCCTCCAAAATAGAGCAGTGGACATGTGGAATAAATGACCATTCGAAGTGATTAGTGCAAGCTCTGTCAATCCATTTAAAAACAGACTCGATGTGTACCTAAAAACTTGTTAATATTATTTATTGCTAGCTTTACAAGATCTGATCTGGACGTATCAGCAAAGCTGCATGTCCAGAATAAGTAACAATAATAATTATAATTGATTAGTATATGATTTATAGATGATTATAGGCGTTTTCCCGATTAATCGGAATCATCGATTGTTGCCCCGTTACCCCACTAAAAAACCGAAGAAACAGAATAAGAATACTCCGATAAATGATATAAAAATTCAAAATCCGAAATATACTGATTGAATAATAAATTTTGAAGACTCCTCTGAACTACTAGGCGGTAACATCTGGTGTACTTGCTATAAAATGACCAGGGTGGCAGAGGTTTTGGAGCGTTAGTCAAATATTGCAAAGATAATCGCTTAAGTACAGTTTACAATCCTATTGACACATAGACAATCTTCCGCGAAGCTCTGACCCACGACATTATTGGCACAATAATAGCTATTATCATAATCATATTGCAAAAATATCTGTAGTTTCAAGCATCTGGCAACCAGGCGTCAGTACCAGCTGGAATTATCCAGAGTGGTTGAAGAAATATTACACTGATATTATTGAACTGATAACTTACAAATGCTTTGTTTTATTTAATAACAATGGTAGTATTGTTAAGGTTGACTACATGCATTAATTAACTGTTGAGTAAATACGTAATAAAATTAAAATAGATAAAACAGTTTAATTTCAAAAATGTGTGGTAACAAGTAGGTTAATATCACACATACCTACATATAATTAGATTGCTTCTGTCCTACCCACGGAGCAGCTAATCGGTGGTCCTACCGAAATACCAAAATGTAACAATTGTAAGCAAATTCTCCAGATTTTTTTAACGATTTTACATTTCCAAGCTGGCAATCTTATTTTAGGGCGATCTCTCGAGATAATTCACTTGTCTATTATATAACCAGAATTCGGATTTTCCTTTTTTTTCGTAATTTTGAAGAGAAACTTTCTCCGAGTTACCAATAGCGGATTATCTACCAAAAATATAACACCTTGTCAGACGAAGAATCGAGTACAAGCGCGAGTGAAAAAAAAACGACAATTTCATAGAAAAGAATGGGAAGAAGAATTTCCAGGCTGTCTGCAAGAAAGTCGTAAAGGTGCAAGTTATGCCAATTGTAGGAGTTGTAATAAAGATATAACTATATAATTAAGGAACGCCGATTTTAGGAAACGCAATTCTTCACAAGCACACAAATAATGCTCACAAATATCATCAAATAATGTTCACAATCAAACATATCATCATTTACCGTGGCAAAACTCAAAAACCTGATGTATAGTACAAGTTAAACTAGGCAAAAATAATTCGTATTTTTTTACTAAGTACCAGCGCATTATTATATTATTTTGTATTCTACCAGCGTATAGTAAATACGCCTTTTTAATTTATATTTTCAGGTAAAATAAGGTTAACCTCGTTTGTTACTGAACATAATCTACTCATCACCATTACGAAGCAACCACCGAAACTGATACCTACACTCCGCTTGTTAAAAAAATATTGTTTATAAAATATTAAAAAAAAAACACTCGTATTAGTTATAATTTTATAGTATATTATGTAAGTTCCTATTATTTTACAAAAATTAAGAAGTCGAAAATGAACACATTTGACCGAATATTGTATTTTTTCATATACCGATTTTGGGTACAAATATACCGATATTAATGGGCAGCTTCAACAGCTGAACAAATTTGATCGAATATTGTATTACTTTCCTGTTTAAGGAAATTATTGTGGACGCACTCCTGTGTCTGTGTGTCTGTGTGTATTCTCCGACGATAGCGCCGAAACGCTTCATCCGATTGAGCTGAAATTTGGCATGCAGGCATCATTTGGTCATAACATGAGCTGACAAGCGGTTGAAATCCACATTGTGGTTGAAATCCGTCCACCCAGGGTTGGCTCGCGACGAGGGAACTCCTCAATGGTCAACAGCAGAGACCCAAAATTTTGTGTACGCATTCAATTATGATAGCAACTTTCAAGTTTCACCATGACATGGCTGATGTACTCTGGGTTGGCTCCCGACGAGGGAACTCCTCAATGGTCAACAGCAGACACAAAATTTGAAAAGTCGTAAAGTCGAAAAGTCGAAAGTCAAAAAGTTGAAAAGTCGAAAAGTGGAAAAGTCCTTGAATTCAGATGAATTAAGTTCCTGGCTACTTGACAGGAAAGTCTTGGGGTGACAAATATACTGATATTAGTGAGCAGCTTTACCAATTTTGCATTTTGATCAACTTCGCTCTTTCTCTCAAAGGCGGCAAGTTATCAGGCTCGACCATGATAAAGTGTTTTGGATAGTTCTCGGATCTTTCAATGTCAACGGCATCCGTCCATAATAAGGGAAAGGCTGCCTGAAAGAATACTCAACCACTGAGGAACTGGATACCTCAGTTCCGGCTTCAGCTAACCAGATGGTAGACAAATTCAGACTTACTTATGATGCCATTGGTAGCTAGGTTCTGGATTTCCTTCTGCTTTGCATTCCAGAGACACCTTTGAAAATAGATTCGCTTCAATAACCATGTCGGGCCCGACCCAGATGACTTTAGGCGCATCTGAAAATTACAATAATAACCATAAAATACATAAAATATATTTAAAAAACCGGTTGTGTTTCTTTCGAAAAACTTTCCCGGGAAGTATCCAAGGACTGATTTCATCTGAATAATAATTTCATATCGATGAGCGTCCTCTTTTGGTCGGCAGATTAACCTGGTTGGGTTTCATCGCAACCGCCTCGGGCGGCGCGGCTCGTTTCCCGCCTAAGGGCGGGGTTGGGCCAGGCCCAATAGATGGCGTTGGGAATTTCGGCCCAACAAGGCATCTGTGTACGCGCTAAAAAAATTAGATGAAGACTAGATCCATTTTGAGCCCCCCTGAGACGATTAAGACAATTTCCAGATTGAAGTCTGCATGTGTGTGTCTGTGTGTCTCCACGATAGCGCTCAAACAATCCGATGAGCGGAAATTTGGCATGCACGTATCATTTGGTCATGGTAAGAGTTGAAAAAAATATGGTTGAAATCGGACCATCAGGGGGCGCAATAACCATATTTTCGAAATACTGTGCTTAGAGACTTGAAATTTGGTACAAAGATGCCTTATTAGGACGAAATCACCTTGCAAATTTTGGTTGGAATATCTTATATACAAGCTGCACTAGTAATATTTAAAGTCTGCCATATATTTTAATCAAATAATAACGCCGAGCCGCCCGAGGCTAGCCGAGAGACGATCCGTGCCGACAGAGGCGGTTGTGATTTTATTTATGAAACAGTCCTTGGCTACTTGCCCGGAAAGGCTTGGGGCGAGACAACCGATTTTTTTTATAATAATCGATGCTCCACAGAAAAGTAGCAGGATGTCAGGCAATGTTGAAGCATGTCGGCTTATCTTATCGGGAGGTCCTCAGACCTTAGTTTTTCTCTCGCTGCTGGAAGGCCTACCTAAATGGGCACATTCCTAAAAAGAGACTCATAAAAATAGATTCGTAAAAAGAGCTAAATTTAGCAAATAAATAAATTAATTACTCACATTTTACGTCGATTTGAATTTTAGCGGGAGTTGCTACTCCAACTGAATTTCTGGCCTGGCAAGAATAAATGCCTGAAAAGAAAACAGACCATTGTCATAATATTTATGTACATTTTTATATTTCTGAGCTGAAAAATCCTCTTTTTTTCTTCATATTTTAGCCTAAATTTCCACTGCTGCCACACTCCTGTCACTACCTTTCCTCACCCACTGAAGACCAGCATTAGGTAGCTTAGGGTTTAATAAACTGAGGAAAAGAAAAACATAATTCTGCTTTCCTTCACCGTATTTCCTAACTTACATACATTTCCAAGGCTTTGGATTGTTAAATGGCGTTCGATAATTTAACATCTCTACGATACATGGAGCAGGAGTTCTTATCCGACAACCATAATATACTCTGGTAAACCGTGCCAGACTAACTCCTAATGGAATCCAAATTATATAACAAATTTCCTAAATATTATAGTAATTACATAAGAGAGCCCCTCCTCTCCCCCTCCCCCCCCCCCCCCTTATAACTCCCTCCAACCACTCCCATTTCATCATCCTCTCACACTAGGTCCAGGTGTCCGTCAGGATCCCCCCAGAGACTTAGAAACTAGTAGGAAAACAATATTTTTTTTAATGATTTTTTGTGGTTTTTGATTAGAACCTCTGATATAACCTCCATCTGTTTAGTTATTAAAGATTATTAACAGCGAAAGTATTTCGAAGCTCGTGTGTGTTTTTGATTGTGACGTCCATAAGTCTTCTTGCCGTGAGCTTGAATCTTTTACAGTGGGATCTGCAACCTACGCTGGTTGCAGATCCCGTTGTAATGCTTGGGGAAAGAAACCCAATGCTTGAAGAACTGCTGTAGGTGAGGTTCAAAATACAGGTAGTTAGGCAAATGTTATCCTACTAATCACCACCATGATCATCATTAAAATCGATTAGTCAAATATTCTTGAAAAAATGGCATGCTAAATTTGTCTATGGCCCATGAAAATCAAACGGACCATAGACAAATTTAGAATGCGAAATTAAAAAAAAACAACCCTCAGCTCACAAACAAGCATTACTCACCTGAATTATTCCTACTCAACGGTGCCAGCAATAAGTTGGATCCAGTCGTCTGAATGACCTGATCATTCATTGCCCACCAGACATATGGAGGAGGATTGGCCTCCGCTCTGCACTCCAAAGAAAGTGCGCTGATGCCTTCTTCTAAACTTCCTAGTCCGCTCTCCGTGCCTTGTATCGATACCACGGGCTGAACTAGAAAAAAGAAAAATAAGTAAATATATTATATATAATATAAAAATAAAAGAATAAAAAACACGACAGACGTTACAGAAAGTGAACTGTTGTATTTATAATTATGTTATTACGGTTTTTAATGAAATATTTGTTGTTTATGTATTTATCCATATTAATACATGTATATTTTTAAAATGAACTCAATTAGACCTTTCATTTGATACTAAACACGATATATTTATGTTAATTTATTGTAATTTAGACATGTAGACAACTACTTACATCATTTTTAAACAGTTAATGTACCATATTACACTTGGGATGACATAACGGTTTTAATGATACCACACACTTCTAAATCAGTGCAAGCGTTTAGAAGTTATGGTGGGATAAAGAAATGGAAAACATACATAGATGAACCCTGAACACATTACACTCCTTTTTGTCGGGCAGTCGTGTAAAAACATTGTGAGTTGCCGGTTTTATTCGAGCGCAAGTCGGACCGGTATGTCGTATCCGGTTAAGAATATTTTTGAATTTTCATGATTTTCAAATCCAGTTTTTTCTCTTATTCAGTCGAGGCGGGTATCGTTTCGAAGGGCTCCATTCGCTAATTCCAAAACAGTGTCGCTTCTGTTTTTGTTAAACATACGTGAGAAAGTATTTCCCACACCGACTCTATATCCGAAGTTTCTAGTCCGAAATTTCGGTTTGTCAAAATTTTGGCCAAAATTAAAACAACCTTTAACCTTTCGAAAGTTAGTCATTCCACGCAAAATTTCCGAAGCCCTCGAAAATTTGTTTGTAGAAGGTGTGTGGAAGCATACTAATATATACCGGTGGCTTATTCAATGACAGGCTTCAATGACAGGCTTTTAGCACAATGGAGGGAGAAATAGAGCCGATAATTGCATAAATACAGATATAATACGGATAATACGAAAAACGCCGATCGGCGGGCGTGGCCACCCAGGGGTTAAAAAGCAGTAGTGCACGCGGAAATAGATTTTGGGGTAGGGTAAGGGTTCAGAAGAAATAAACGCCCCTATTGCTTTGTGCACACTGTGATGTAAAGGGTAATGAGAAGGGTAGGGGAAAGTTGAATGAGGCTAATCTGGCGGGAATATTTCAACAATTACAAAAACTGGAAAAATCTACGTATTTTTCGGTTACTACACCTTACTTTTACACGTTTAAAACTCACATTACAAATTGATATTGTCACAGATTATCGTTTAAAAGAAGTCTGGAAAATTTCTATTTTTTTTATAGAAATTACACGAAAATAAAAAGTCAATTCTCTCATTTTCACTGTCTTAATTTTTTTTACCGTACTATTGATCCTATAATTCCACGAAAAATACGCTGCTGCTCATAAAAGGTACCTAAAGCAACACCAAATGCTTCTGAAGTTTGTGGCAGTGAGCGGTCTGACGTGCATTAAACGAGTCTGGCAAGGCTTTGGCGATAGCACATCAAAACTTGATGTTATTCTAAGGCATCGTTATGTATCAAATATCACCTGACCAATTTTCAGGTATTAAAAAGGGCCATCATTTTGTTTGGTTTTTCAGGGGGCAGACACTTTTGCCATACCTATTGATCAGCTAGATTGTTTTTTTTTCATAATCAATGTGCATGCGACTCGACAGTAAAACGATTTTCACTAGTGCTAAAAAAAAGTAGAGCACATTTGTATTTTCTAAAGCATTTTCCAGATTAACCCCTTGGAAAACCCACTACAAAATACATGTCCGAATTAGTCACCGAATTAGTATCGACGTTTGGTGATTGATAAATCAGTACCGAAAAAAAACACTAGCTCTCCGACTATTACAGGCTTACTCGGAGGTACGACGGCGTTATTGGCACCATTGAAAAAAGTTAATTGTACTTGACCGATGTTATATACACTTACATGTAATATCTAGGTACGCAAAGGTTTCCTTGAAGCCTTCCAGGTAAGATGCGTGCGTCGCCTGACAGACCAGTTTCTTCCTGTGGACCGCCCGAGCGGCGCTCAACTCCAGCACCGACCGCGAAGCCCACAGCCGAGGTTTCTCCACCTCGGACGCGTTCGTCTGGCTCCAGGCGATGAGTCGCTCGTTGTCCAGGAACCAGGACAGAGAAGAAGGCGGGTTGCCGTAGCGCGCCTCGCACACTACGCTGCCGCGGCTTCCGGCCGGCATCGTGATGTTCTCCCCTGGCATCACCTGAGCGCCGTTGAACAGGATTCTCGGGGCTTGCGGAGCGGAACGCACCACCAGGGCGGCGGGTGGGCTGGAGAGGGCATCCTGGGGAAAATATTATTATTTTTTATTTTTTTATTTATTTAGGTACTTATGATTAGGTATACAGTTCATTGATCATGTAATCTTATAATAATTATATAAATTATTTAATAATTAATATAGGGAGGTTTAACACATCTTACATGACCTTTCCTGCCAATAGCACATCTAACTAGGCGACAATTTGGCCTGTCTCTAGATGTGCGTATTTTTATGCAATTTTAAGAAATGAAATGTTTTTTTTTTAATAAATTATTTGGATACCTGTATATACACATAAATATACCAACTTTATAAAATATATAGCTATGTAATAAATATATACATTTATAGTTGAAATTTTAAAAAAAATAATTAAGAAAAATAGATAAGTGATACTAAATAAATTGTCGTGCGTTGCAAAGAAGTTGATCAGATTTTACATATCCCTTGTTAAGTAGCCATCTATTAAGGTTTGCAGCTATATTATCTATTGCAATTGTATTATTAGCAACTGTATTATCTATTGCAACTGTATTATTAGCAACTGTATTATCTGACAGACAGGCCCATCCAAAGAGAATATAATCCGCTTTGGCCCATAGCAAATGCAGAATTTAAACAGCGTTCCGTATACTATACAGCGTTAGTTTTTATTAATGAGCACGAGACAAGTGGTGATTCTACACTTAATAATAAACCGAAGAACATTTATTTTCGTCTCGCCTTTCTTTCTCGCGTTCGTTTAAATATCACATTATTCTACCTAAAAGTTTTTATATTTTTTCCTCGGTAATGAAGGCCTCGGTAATGACATTTTCCTCGGTAATAAAGACACACATGAAACGACGGTGTATGCACAGAGAAAAGAACTGGTGCATGCGTGTATATTTGTTTGTTTACGTTTTGAAAATCTCTCGTCTTTGCTGGTAGGCACTAATTGATCTCCGAAGACGTGTATGTTTTTTTATGTCACATTTCGTAACATTATGAATCTCAATCTGTTCTTTAGACATACTAAAGTATACATAGAATTGTTTTTCATCATATTTCAAATTCAACAATAATGTATGGTACTCTCCAAACTTTTCTCTTTGTTTATTTATCTCATGAATCTAACATCTTCTTTTCTTAACTTTTTTGTTTTTGTGGTGCGGACATATTTATTTAAAAATATCAAACTCACTCTTAGAATCAGAAAACATTTTGTACAGGGGGGCAATTCTTGAAAAATTTAGCATGCCATATTTGTCTATGGTCCATTTGATTTACATGGACCATAGACAAATTTAGCATGCTAAATTTTTCAAGAATAGGCCCCCAGTCGTTGTACATAATACTATTGCTGCTTCTAATGGGGCGTTTACACTCTCGCGCGAGGCGCGAGGCGAGACGCAAAACCATGCGGTAAACAAACGGAACAGAGGCAAAGCTTCTAGCAAGTAGGTAAACATTTTGAACGCTCGTTAGAAGCTTTGCCTCTGTTCCATTTGTTTACTGATATGGTTTTGCGTCTCGCCTCGCGCCTCACGCGAGAGTGTAAACGCCCTATAAGAAGTGACAACAGCTTCTGATGCTATATAAATGTTGCATACGTTAGAAAAGTGTGTTACACCAACGTGGGAGAGTTGCATCGTATATTTTGCGTACCTGGGCTCAACCTGTCCTTGCCTTTGTGCATTATGGTGCCCTAGCTAAATTAAAAATCAGACAACCTGCGACACACCATAGAGAAAGTCCGCCATTATAAATTTAAAGTACGAGTCAGCAGCTGTCAAAACTGACGTTTACATCGTCAAAATCCGGGGCAACCCCGATTTTACTTTTCACATAAACTAAAACACCGACTATAAAGAAAACCGTACCCGCTGCATCCAATTAATTCGCGAACCCACGTAGCGTGAAGATAGAAATCTTCAAACGCTTATGTTGCTCCGTAATTTATGCGCCAAACGAAAATGAACCGTTAATATTCAGAGAGAGAAGAAAAGTCCAATGTTTAGCTAAAGCCATTGTCCTGTTTTGTCGGACTGAAATAAAGGTGGTGAATGAAAGTGAATGCAGTGAAGTTGTGTTGTATGATCTTTGGAGCATTATATTAGTGGCATTTAAAAAAATAAATACCTAACCATTGATATATTATTTAATAAACGACTACCGAACGAATACTATAGGTTTCCAGACGTAGACAAAATAGAATCAAGTAGGTAGCTAAAATATTTATGCATAAACAACAACTACGCATCTAATTATTAGTTAGACGAGTACTTTACTCCTTTTTGCAAAAAAAAACTATTTTCATAATAATTGCATATTTCTCTCGGTTGCTATTTATTAGGCGCTGAATCTTTAGGTGTGATGGCAGTTTGAAACTTCTCTACATATCTAGCGAAAACCGCTCGATAAAAGATAAAAATTAGTTAAATCATTGATTATATTTATTATAAGGTATTAGATTTCTCGATGCCATAGCATGTTTTAGCAACCTTTTGCGCCGGCGACATGCATGTGACGCTGTTAGCATTGTCCGGAACGAATAGCAATTTATTTGCGATTTATTGATAACGAATTTTTTTTATATAAAGGGCTGACTGATTATGTATCCAATGAAAACAATAATATTATTACATTATTACTGCCATCTATCGCATGTTTGTATAGGCCGATTAGGCCACATAAATAATACGGAGAGATTAGAATGCCATCTATTAGACTATTCGAACATTAAAGCGCCTTATTATTTTATATCAAAACTTGCATGTCAAATTAAAATTGACATCTATATGTAAATAATATTGAAATGATTTAAACATTTGTTTGTTATTATATTATTGTTATTATATTATTATTGTTATTATATTATGATTATAGTTATTATATTATTATTATTATTTTGAGATACCGTATAAGCATGTTCAGAACGCCATATATTAGGCTACTGAACATACCATAAGATTAACCAATGTTTGGAGCTATAAGTGCCATCTATAAGTTGCGTTTTATAGTAAAATATTGGCTGCCAAAACGTAGTACGGGCTGAACAATCTGATACCCTATATAATCAATGGTTTGATCAAAACCTAGGTAGGTCTGTTACATCATTTCTGCCGTCTTCTCATTCTTCCTGAGTCTGAAACTACTGGTTTGGAGGGAATATTTAAAAAAGTTATATAGATCCACTTACCTGAATATCGTATGAGCTGGCAGTAACTTGGCATTGCCACTGGCCATCGTCAAGCTGTAGAGTCGCAGCTCTCACCCAAAGAGAACACTCGTCGTTGGAAGCCGTGCTTGTCTTAGCCCATTCATACTTGCCGTTATATGTTCCAACTGGCTGCAGACAGAACAAAATTGTTAGTGTTGCTATACTATCTTCGTGTTTATACAGTTTATAAGTTGTTCGTTCGTTAACGTGTCCCGAGCCAGGCTAGGACACGTCTCTCCAAAAGTATGCGGCCTGGATGGCCTTGTCGTTCGAAATCATAGACAATGGCCTAATACTTTTGACCTATAATAGATAGGCGTACAATTTAAGAGAATAAAGTAATAATAGGTTGTTTTCGCCAAATTATATAGCTTTGGACACTGACATGGTTTTATTTGTTATTGCTTAATCTTCCTCAGCCTGGTTAAGTCCACTCCTGGACGTAGGCCTCTTGCTTTTTCTTCCATGTATGTCTGTCAGCTGCTGCCCTCAGCCAGTTGGTCCCTGCTGCTTTTCTGATGTCGTCCAGCCATCGTAGTTGTGATCTCCCTACGCCTCGCTTTGTAATTCTTAGTCTCCACTGGACAAGCCTCTTCGGCCACCTCGGGTCATCCTGCCTTGCGTCGGGGAGCTAATGGGCCCTTGCTGGGTTGGCCAGGAAGACCCATTCTGTTCAGGGTTGGTCACACTCACGGATCAACACCCATCCGGCGGCCTCCACGCATAAAGTGCGAGCCCGGGTAGGACTCTGGCCTTGGGGCTAGTTTCCCATAGGAATCAAACTTATGGCACTCCTGGACGGTCTGCGCACCGTGCGGCGTAGGCCAATCGACTGTGCACTCTGACTAACAGTCGGGGGAGTCTGGAAGCAGTACTGTTTCCTATAGAGGGGGGGGGGGGTGGTTGCGGACCTTACGGCGACTGCTCTTGAAACGACCATTGGCTACCCGATCCTGGGTGAACACGGCAAAGGATGCCGTGGTCCTCGATAGATTTCGGTATACACCGTTTCACCGCTTCGTAAGGGAGAGGACCGCGCAAGCGACCTCGAACTCGTAACCAATCGAGAGAATTAGGTACTTTTATTATAATAAAATATATGTAAAAAAATCTTTACTATATATCTAATCATTTTGATAATCGGAGATGGATTATATTAATAAAATTTGTATTGACTATTTCTATTGAGACATTTCTATTTGTAATCTTATAACTGTTGTGTTTCTGATTTGACTATTTTATAACTGACTATTCGTTTTTATATTTTGACTATTTTTATTTTAGCACCTCGAATAGTTTTTTAAAGGACCATATATTTTTATTGTACATTTATTTAATAATTGTTTTTTCCGTTTAAAAAAATAGTCAATCTGTATAAAAAATAATTATACCACATAATGTATAACATATTATCTTGTATAAAGAATTTGACTATGCCAAGAGTAGGGATAACTACCAACTGGTTTATTTTATAAAATAAAAAAATAAATAAAAAAAACCTTATTATCCTTCTGCCACGAGCACGTGCCCTGCTTGTCCTGAATCCTACAGATCAGAAGAGCGTCTTGGCCAGGATTTACTTCTGTGTATTGTGGCAGCGCGAAAAACTTCTGCAAACCTTCTGTAAGACAAACAAAATAACATTAGACATGATATGATACAGCAAAACCAATAATAAGCAAAACTTTGCCTATTTCCATTCCTTGTTAAGTTATGGCCTCATGTTCTGGGGAATGGCGGCGAATGTTATAAGGATCTTTCGCCTACAAAAACGAGCGATTAGAAATCTGTTCTCAATATCTTCGCTAACATCTTGCAAGCAGTAGGTACTTCATCGAATCAGGTATCATGACTTTGTACGCCGCGTATATATACCAAAACATCATGTATATGAGAAAAAATATCGAGACTAAATCAACTAACTCAAATATTCATTCGCATAATACGCGAAATAAAGAGGACTTGCGTCATTTTAAGGTGCGTCTGAGTAAGGTTCGGAATAGCTTTCTCTGCCAATCTTACTTATTCTACAACAAACTTCCATTACACATCAGGGGCCTTGGGGAGGTTCACTTTAAGAAAAAGGTACAGGGTATTTTGACTAAAAACCCCATTTATAGCATTGAGGATTTCGACAACATCAATTTTTCGCAGCTCTATTGACCTACTTGACTATTATTATTCCTTATTCTTTCTATTATTGACTATTTTACAATTGCGTTTTTTTTTCTTCAAACTATTGGCTATTGACAATAATTATTATTACTGATTTGTTTGTGTTTGTGTTTTTTCTTTAAAATATCTTCCCGTATGATAATTTGGGAAATTATCCAATATTTATTTGATTATTTAGTACTTAGGATTATATAGAAAATTAGATAGAAAATTTTGCGAAATTACTTAAGAATTTTGATTGAAAATATTGGAAAATGTTGTTTCCTCTAATAACCTAGAAAATCTGCGCTTGGATGTTCAACGTTCATACCTTGCAATACTGACGTTCATATGTTATACCTTAATAGGTATTTACTTAAATATTATACTTGTTATTTTCATTACTTTTGACTTAACCAAGTGTAGGAACTCCTATCAACTGGTTTGAAATAAAAAAAATAAAAAAATAAAAATGAAGAGAATCTATGTATACATACCTACCTACCTATTTATGTACCTATGCCTATCATTAATTTCTATTCGCGGAGAAGGTTTAGCATTTGATGCGGAACGGAAAGTTGTAGTGACGCAACGAAAAGATAATAATGTAATTGCAATTCATTTTCAAGAATTGCTATTTTTAAAATCATAGGAGATTTAGCGCAATTGTTTTGCCTGCGTATTATGATAATTAACGTCTTGTGGAATAAATAATAGTTTTGTGGGCCTCCCTCATCAAATTAGGCGCAGACCTTGATCTTACAGACTTGTTTTTCCACAATTTTATAATATACAGGTACGCAATTTCGTTGAAGACTATAAAAATATATAACCAGTGTCTTTCAAAATGTACCTAGGTAAGGTAATAATGGGAATCCCCTTAGTTTCACAAAGGTCAATAGAAATCACAGAGCCTGGTTAGGGCTGGGCGACAACGAAATGTTAATATTGAACTATAAAAATATATAACCAGTGTCTTTCAAAACGTACCTAGGTAAAGGTAAAAATGGGAATTCCCTCAGTTTCAAAAAGGTAAATAGAAATCACAGAGCTTGGCGACAAAGAAATTTGAATGATGAACTATAAAAATATATAACAAGTGTCTTTCAAAACGTACCAAGGTAAAGTAATAATGGAAATCCCCTTAGTTTTACAAAGGTAAATAGAAATCACAGAGCCTGGCGAAAAAGAAATTTGAATGATGAACTATAAAAATATATAACCAGTGTCTTTCAAAACGTACAGGTAATAATGGGAATCCCCTTAGTTTCACAAAGGTAAATAGAAATCACAGAACCTGGCGAAAAAGAAATTTGAATGATGAATTATAAAAATATATAACCAGTGTCTTTCAAAACGTACCTAGGTAAGGTAATAATGGGAATTCCCTCAGTTTCAAAAAGGTAAATAGAAATCACAGAGCCTGGTTAGAGCTGGGCGACAAAGCAATTTGAATGTCGAACAATAATAATTGAATTCAGATAATTCGCGCGAATGACATGTATGATTTTTTAAAAATGTTTGAAAAACTTTATTGCAAACACAATAGATTACAACATTGCCAAGTGGCAATATGATACTCTCCATGATGATGATGACCATGATACTATCAGGGATACATTGATTAAATGAGTACAGTTGCATAATAAACATAATAGTGGAAATGACAGAAATTAATAACATACGTCAATTCAATATCGAAGGGAGGAATGGGATATAAGGACAAGCTAGGAGACCGGTGGAGGGGGAAGGAGGGGGGGGGGGGGTAGGTATACATTAAGTAACTCTTAACCCTTATAAATCTAGCTACGGGAATGCAATTCACAAAGGCATGCTTTCAACCCTCAAAAATTTCTTTGTAGAGGGTGTTAGTGCACGCATACTTACTGATGTATAATGGTGGCTTATTCAATGAAGGCGGCTTTTTCGCATACATTATATAATTGCATAAATACAGAGATGGCCGCGCAGGAGTTGTCGTAACGGAAAAACAACCGATCAGTGGTATTAGCATTTTCAAGTTGTCTCAGTGGCAAAGGCACAGAGTTCCATATCTGAGCCTGCACTGCAAAAGACTTGTACATGGAACTTGATGAATACTGAGGTATTAGGCAGTAACATAATTGCCTGTGTTCTAAATTTAAATTTATTTGTCGCCCAGCTCTTACGTTCTACGTCACGTTACAGGTTCTGTGATTTTTATGTATCTAACTAGCTGACCCGGCGAACTTCGTACCGCCAAACAGTTAATGAATGTCGTGTTATATTAGCTGAACTTAATTTATGATTTTATAAAAGTAATACAATAAATACAAAATAAATATTAAGTTCACTACTTTATTAAGATAATAACACAAAAAGAAATATAAAAGTACAAAAATTAAGTATATCAATCACGTGTCAGCAAAACATGATTGAATTAATTTATTTACATATTGTGCAGCATGGGATGCACTCGGTTTAATTCCCTTCATTGAAGCACCTTGTGATATATGTAATTTTTTGTTTTTTTTATCAGGCGATAGAACAAATAAAGGGGATGATTTGCCGACACGTGAACATGCCACGTACAACTGACTGAGAGAAAAACGCGGATTTCCATTTTGTATGGGAAAATGTTTTTCTTTTATTTTAATTTTTCGTCAATTTTCCAATTTTTGTTTTTCTGCTGTTATAGTTATTCTGCTATTCGGGATGGAGACAAATATTAAAAATAAAAAACCATGAAAATCGGTCCAGCTGTTCTCGAGTTATAAGTGTTCGAACAAACCCGAATTTGTTTTATATATACGGGGTGTTATTACTGCACGGGCATTTTTTCTGTGGGTGAATCGGTACAACGTGATGAGCAACTTTTAATAATTTTTTTTGGAAATAAAACACATTTTTTTTTTTAAAGACTTTTTTTTTATAATGAAAGTTTCAAGAAGTTGACTGTTAAATAAAGATTTGAGAAGAGGTTGAGCGCGCTGCGCCAACTAGCGGTAGGTAATGAGTCGTAAATAAACAATATCAGTGACATTTTACTAACCGCTAGATAGCGTATCGTGATCATAGATTTTCATACTATTTAAAAACAAAATTAAAAAAAATAATTTTCAAAAACATTATTTTGAAGTTTTTTTTAATATTTTTAATTAAAGTTGCTTACTTTGTTGTTCTGAGTCACCCACAAAAAAATAACGCCCGTGCAATAATAACCGTATAGATGTGACAGCTGTCCAACAACTAAATAGCAGATTTTCGGGTTTTATGACTACCGCTATTTCGTCACGGTCTACCCTTCAGTTAGGCACATACCCTGACCTACCTATTTTGGAAGTGACCACCAGCAGCAGGATCAGGATACACTCGAGCGGGGTACACCTCCCCCCGCGCATTCTCGACGCACGGCACAGATTAACAGGTCACAAGCGTCGGTATCATGGTCACGACTGGCCCGATTCTCGGTCGCGCGCGCTTCGCAAGACAATGAGGAAGCATACCGTCGAGCGATGCGGCGCTCGCGGGTGTGTTTCGCCTACAATGGCCGTTAGCGTTGGTAATATTGCCGCCAAAACTGAATGGTTCGGTGATTTGGTTAGAGGAACGACCCCACACCGGAAGCACAGTTGACAGAGCGCGACCGGGCCTTCCTATATATCGTATACGGTCGCCGTCAGGGCCGCATCAAGGTGGTATATACGGTCGATCATCACATCTCAGAGCCTCTGAGAGCCCATATTCAGACTACAATGGAACGAAATTACAAAGCGAATTATTTGAGCTGGAAATGCTCTCGATCATTGGCTTCCACACTGAGAAAAATATTGGATTGTATGATTCTTATGCCGCATCCCCACGTTGGCGAATGTTCGTGTTACAGATTAGGTAACGTATAAGATGCGAATATTTAACATAAAAAAGACCCCCAGCTGACAGCTCAGAGCTATCAAAATCACGTCAAAATTAAAAGGGGTGCGCAGAGTGCGCAAGCGCCGATCGCAGGCTGACAACCATAGCTCATATTTAGTACGGTGACGTTGGCATATCTGCTAAAGGAGTTTTCCATATATGTTTCTTAAAGTTGTTTACACCCACTTGGGACACGAACATTCGCCAACGTGTGAATGCGGCATTACATTGCCATTTGGTTATTACGGTTTTATACAGAATAACGATGTTTCAATCGTAATTTTGTTGAATTACAAGGAAATTTGTTGAAATTCCATTACTCGATTATATGTATCAACATTTACCTTATAGTTAATACAGAAATAACCGTATACTGTAGTTTCAACATGATCGATGTGTCCAACATAACGGTACGAATACTACTACGTGCTGTCATGTTAGAAGCGAGATCCCAAGTTCGCGACGCAACGCAATAACATTATGTTTTAACATTACTACACTGTAACTGCCATCATGTCAACACCGCTACGCGTTTTGCTAATTCATACGTCTAGACCACAGGCCAAGTTATATACTTAATCCTTATTGAAACATGCGTCTTTCCGTGTATTTCATCGTTATATTTTTCTCAGTGTAGATCCGGGGCTATATACATATTACCTAATACATACCTACATAATATTTGTATATTTGTAATACCTGTATGTATATTACATAATATACATACAGGGTAAGTTTTAATTAGCGACATCCTTAAGGTGGGTGAATAAGCAGGTTTTAATAAGAAAAATGAAAAAAAAAACTCAAAAATCGATTTTTTTCGTTTTTTTTAAATTTGAAAATTAGAAAAAAGGAGTTGATCTCGTTGCGCCATCTAGCGTAGCGGTAGATAAAATATCGCGAATATTGTTTATTCGCGATATTTTACCTATTAATAGATGTCAAACTTTTAGTTATCAGTCAAATTGTTCAAATTTACAAAAAAACAACACTTTTTTTTTGTTTTTTTCCATTTTTTTTTATTAAAAGTTGCTTATTTGCTTGTCTTGATTTACCCACTTTGTGGATGTCACTAATTAAAAACTCACCTATATATAAATAATAATATTTATTAATCTACCAGTGTAGACAACACACAAGCCATTATGTACCTACACTTAACTTCAATCCGTAGGTCTCATCAAATTTTACTATCTCGTCTTGTTATCTCCTCGTTTTGCCCCCTCCCCCCCACTTTCCGGCGGTACCTGCCCCGGTCGGCAATTTAATGTGACGCTAAATAAATGTGTTTTAAAAAAAAAGTTTCACTAAAGCGCCTAGTATCATTGAACTTCGTGCTATCGATTGTTCCTTTTATCTTGGAAAGCATTCTAAGTAGATTTTTGAACTCGTGCACAGTGCGTGAGTCTCTGACAGGGGCATCCCCAAAGATGCTACTAGAGCGAAGCCTAGTAAACCCGAATGGCCATACTTCAAGTGACGGTCGGTAATTATGTGGCTGATTGGCTGTGCGAGTATTCGCGTTGGTTTTCTTCGTTAACGACTTCTCTTTTAAACTGTCACTATAATTACTAGTCAATGTGATAATATATTAATTCACGGAAGGGAAGCTCGACGTGTAGTGGGAGCAAGACGAGACAGTAAAATTTGCTTGGACCTAAGGATTGAAGGTGATTGTACAGACTGGCTTGTGCGTTGTCTACACTAGTAGTATGTATTCTTTAATGAGACACATAAGGAAAAATTATTTGCAAACAGGTAATAATGAGTGAAAAATTATTTCAGCGTGCTTATCCCCGGTAACAAAAAATCCCACATAGTATATATTTCTTGTGGCTCTTTTCAAATCATTAATCTCAAATGCAGGATTGGAGGTAGATACGGGGCTGTTTCTACATGCAACGATTATATCAGCAGATTTGAGTCAGCCACTGCTGAGAGGGAGGGGGCGGCCTAGGAGTGGTGTCAATCACAACGGACGAATCCGTCTCCCCAGGAAGTTATAACGGCATCGGCTCGTTCTGTCTCCTGAGTAAGTAAACGTGAAAGACTTGGCGGAAAAAACCAACCCACATTCTAACAACGCCAATAACGAGCCCGTAAGAGTTCAAAGCCTTACAGCGAGGTAGGTACTGGGAGTGCCCAGTCGACAAACCTCGCTTCCTTACTACCAGATTTGAACGGATTTCTCCATCCTCCAATCTGTTCACAGATTCGAAGTCGCTTGCTCAGGCTCTACTTGATGCCAGCGGTAATTCAAATCGAATTTATCGCGGATCGATGCGTCCTTTGCCCGTCTATATTACTCGGGATCGGGTTGCCAAGGGATCGTTTCAAAGGTAGCTGATATCAGGTCAACAACAACCTTCCCCGCTGCTTAAGAAACTCACGTTTCCAGACTTCCCCGGGGAGTGCACAGTCGATTGGCTAACTCCGCACGGTGCCCAAACCGACCAGAACCGCCCGAGGTGTACCCACGACTGGACTTACATATGCACTCAGAGTTCACAGGGACCTTTCCAGGTCAGTCCCTCTTCGAGGACGCTACCGCATGGGATCTGAACCGTGTGTTTGGCCGACCTTAAAAAGACAAGCAGATTATTAGGCCCAAGCTGCACGGTCCCGTTATGTTCCGGAGGGGACGGCATAGGCAGATATCATAAAACTAGTAAGTTGGTAATGTATTAAATATAAATATTACCTACTATTTTAATGGCAGACATGTTGGCCGTTTCGAAAAAGAGTCCATGACAGCTACAGAGAGCTTTTTTCGGAGGCAGCGGTTAATAATTCAGAGCACCGTGACGCTAGAAACAATCGCAAGGCGTGTCTGCTATTGTCCATTTTGTAGCATAGAATTATGAAACAATGATGCCGTCACCGAGAAAGTGCCGCGCCTGTGAAAGAGTGACGCTATGGAAGCTTGTCCACGATCACTGCAAGTTGTTTACAAAATGGAGTGCGGCTAACGCGTCATGCGGTGAAAAAACCGTGTCGTGGACAAAAGCTCACGCGTTTTTTTCACGGCACTGCTAAACAACAATCAGTGGAGAAGAGGCCTTAGGCCGCCAAAATTTCGCCCCCCCCCCTTTGCACTTTTCGGGACCCCTCTTTGGGCTGTCAAATATTCTGAGGACGACGATATAGTGTAGAATATAATAGACGTGTATATAAGCAAAACACGATCGCATCGGAAAATAGGGCCGTTAAACATGTTTAAACGCTTAGGTGCGTAGCTAAGACAGACAAATAAACATAATACGATCGCACAGGCTAACAGCGGCCAGCTTTCGATAATTTATAACAGTTATACTATTAGTCGGATCAAATAATTATTAAACGTGTTCTCTTAAAATGTCAATGAAATTATTTTTCTATCTTGTAAAAACAATTTTTAACAATGTTAGTTGTTGCGACGAGCGAGAGGATTTAAGATAAAATCTCTCGGCGACGGCCATGAAATAGGGAAAAATTGGTCGTCGCATTTCGCCTGAAAATCGGGCATAGATTCGGTGCATGTCAAGGGGGCATTCACTGAATTTCCATACAAAAGTATGGGCTTAGGTGCGGCGGGACGGACCTCGCAGACGTCGCGTCCCGGCCGAAAACACCGTCCACCAAACCGCAAGATTAATTTCTTGGATTTATTCCGAGTGTTGTGGCTGCTAAAGAAAGGGCGATCCGCCAGAAATGTAAAAATTAATTTTAAAGACGGAAACTGTCGAGGCCGACGCACAGTTTCCGTCAAGATGAAATCGGGCATAGCATCCGCGTAAATTTTACTCAAAAATGTATGGGCTTAGGTGCGACGGGACGGACCTCGCAGACGTCGCGTCACGAGCGAGGCCGCCGTCGACCAAAAGCGAAAAGTAATGTTTTAAAATTAAACAGATGTGTTTTATCACAAAAATAATAAGGGAAAAATATAACGTAAAGCAGGATAAGCAGTCAAAGCAACAAGGAAAAGCCCCGCTCGAAATTGCCATATCGGGAGAAAAAATATTGAAGTCGCCAAAGGAGAAATCGGCAAAAGATTCTCCAGATGCGAAGGAAAACAAGCCCGAAAAGGAATACATCGTCGAATACCGAAAAATGGAATCGCAGAAACGAAAAATCGGAAAAGACGGAGACAGAAAGATCGGCGAGCGCCGAGCCGAGCGGCGGTCAATCAGAGGCCGCCGGCAGCCGCCGGCAGAACGAGCCGCGCGCGCGCCACCGGAGCCGGGGTATAAATATAGCCACCGGGCGGGGAGCAAATCACCTTTCTGGAATCGATAGCGGACGATATGCCCTCAGTCTATAAGTTAAACAAATCGCTACTCGGGACTCCGGAGCCCGTGCGTCCTCTATTCAACGAGAACGGCGAGCTGCGGTACATGGCGGAGGACAGAGCAGAGCTGCTCGCGGACCACCTAGAGCGGACCTTTAGACCCAACAGTCACGAGGATCCAAACCACTCTAGACTGGTTCGCGAGTATCTCGAGAACCCCTGTCCGACACCAGTGCAGCAGACCGCCGAGGCGATACGGGGCGCGGACCCCGAGGAGCGAAACGAGAGCAGTAGGGAGAACAACGAAGAACGCGACCCAAAGAGCCAGATTGTCTCTCCAATCTCTCCGAGCGAGCTAAGACGACACCTCAGCAGGACGAAAATAAGGAAGGCCCCAGGACCCGATGAAATCCCGGGGTCAGCACTAAGACACCTACCAAATGCTCTACTACCGGCTATGGCCAGCCTGCTCAACGGGTGTATACGACTCGGGCACTTTCCGACGGCGTGGAAAACGGCTCGCGTCATAATGCTCCCGAAACCGGCAAAAGATCTCCGCCAACCGAGCAGTTACCGGCCCATTTCCCTCCTCCCCCTCCTCGGCAAACTATTTGAACGTTGCACTCTGGAACGTATCAGACCTCACCTCCCGATACGCACGGAGCAATTCGGATTCCGGCAGGGCCACTCTACCACACTACAACTGGTCAGAGTGATCCACCATCTAACACTCACAAAAGCCAAAAAGAACCATACCGCAGCCGTTTTTCTAGACGTCGAGAAAGCCTTCGACAAAGTGTGGCACGAAGGCCTAAACTACAAATTAGCCACCCAAACCAGCGTACCGCGACTGCTCACCCATCTGGTAGCCTCCTTCCTAACAGGAAGAGGTTTCTTCGTCTCGGTGGAGGACGCGCGTTCCACTGCGCGCCCCATCGCGGCAGGAGTTCCCCAAGGGAGCTGCCTCTCCCCGTCGCTGTACGCGGTATACACAAACGACATCCCAGTAGGCCCCGAAGCACAGCTGGCCCTCTTCGCCGACGACGCCATGTTCATGGCCGACTCCATAAACCTTCACCGCTCGGTCTCCAAGCTCCAGAGGACTCTGGACCTTCTGCCCGAGTGGCTCACCAAATGGAGGATAGCTGTGAACGCTGCAAAGTCCGAAGCAATAGTCACCGGATCCAACCAGCAATACCCCAAAAACAAAAACCTCACGCTGGACGGGGTGCAGATTCCGTGGAAGAAGTCGGTAAAATACCTGGGGATACACATAGACCGACGACTAACCTTCCACATTCAAGCCAGAAAAGCCCTTGCGGCGGGGAGGTCGGCCAATTGGGCCCTCCTACCCGTCCTAAGGGCTGAACAGATCCCGGTAAGAACACGACTGACATTCCTAAAGATGTACGTGCGGGCGCGACTGACGTATGCAGCGCCCGCATGGTACCAGGCCATCAGCAAGACACACAAGGACGCCATGCAACGCATCATGGACAAAGGGCTGCGGACCATAGCAGCGGCTCCATGGTGCGTTCACAACACGACGCTACGGAAAGATCTTTTTAACGACGAAACTATCGACGACTTCGTTAGAAGACTGGCCAAAAACATGTTTGAGCGGGCCGATTCCTCCCACCACCCACACCTCCGAGGGATCGCCCCACTCCACTCGAGACCCCCTGATGCTCCATACCCGCGGAATCTGATTGACGCCCACTAGACCCAAAAAGCCACCACTAACCCTCTCCACCACATGAGATTTTCAGGACCACCAGACAACGGGAGGAAGAGGTACGCGCCAGCAGCCGAACAGTATCCGGTAACCAAATTTTATGTTCCAGGTGCTGCTCAATGTTCACAAAATCCGGACACGGACTTCATCCGTACCATTGTTTTGCTTAGAATATAAAATGTAAATAAATGTAAATGTAACTCCGAACCCCTCCTTTTTAAACAAAATCGGACTTCTTCCGTCCCCTTTGATTTGCTTTGACAACCGGATAAATATAAATGTAGCTTCAAACCATTGCTTTGTCTAGAAAAAACTAATGTGTAAATGTAAATGTAAACTCACACCATTGTACTGTGGCCCTACGGGGACGTTTGTTTGTTGCGGCCGTTGGCTGGCGGCGTCGAGAGAATTTTAATGTTAGCAATTCCTTAGACTCCTCACTCGTCGCTCTTCGATTGGAGCTGGTGTACTTGGTATAGAAGAAAGAAGGAAGAAGAAGGAAGAAAAAGGAAAAAAAAGAGAGAAATAAAAATAATAAAAAAAAAACAAAAAAAAATAATAAAATAAAACAAAAAGAGATGCCCACTACATCAGTAGTAAACAATAAAGCATGACCGGTCTGTGGGCCGGTCACCTCTGACGCCCCAAATAAGCGCATCAGCGTGTTGGGAAATGCCACTGGGTCCGCACAGGATGTGCGCACCTAGGAGGTAGATATTTACGATTTGGAGCAAATCATTCAGTGCCCGGCGTCCGTCTCGAACGGTCGCTTGCTCCGCTCCGCCGCCCGCGCTGAATATTGCCGCCGCGAGTCGACCGTCGAGCGCCGTCTCCGGTCCTCGCCGTGAAGTTCGTGCCGTCGAGTATCTCCGGTTCGAAATGCAGTCTGCTGCCAACTCCGCCGAAGCTGCTGCCGCCCCGCATAGCCCACCAGTGACTAGGGGCCTGGACATGCCGCTCATTCCGGTCGCGACACCGAGGAAACGCGTGAGAGACCCCGCGTCTCCAGAAGATGAGCGGCAGAGGGAGTCGCAGAGCCGCCGAGCCGACTCCCCTGACTCCTTCGTCGATCATCAACAGATCTTCGGATCGCCGGTACCCTCGGACACCGAAGACGAGCCTACCTACGCCCAACTAGCGGCGACGAAAAGCCCGACGCCGTGCCGCAGCGATGCGGCCCCAGCACCATTGCCGCCCGCGCCGCTTCTGCCGAAGCAGGCGCCGCGCCCCCGACCCATCGTCGTGGACAAGCTCGATAGGTGGCCCGACCACCTGAAGGCTCTCCGTGCGAAGTTGGGGCGCGCGCCGAACGTCGCACCGCTCGGACGCGGCGGCGGCCTCAGATTCCGCCCGGCCGACGACGCAGAGTACCGCGTCGTCCAGGCCTACCTTCACACCCTTGGCAACTCGGTGGCGTGGCACACCTACACGCCGCCGATAGAAAAGGACGCCAAGATAGCCATTCGGGGCCTCCCGGCTAACACCACCCAGCAGGAGGTCATCGAAGGGCTGGCGGCTAATGACATCGAAGCGACGTACGCGCGCCTGATCCATGGAGGGCGGCGCGCGCTGTTCTTCGTTGTCATTCGAAAGAACGAGGGCTGGCGCAAGGTATTCAGTCTCCCGGACATCTGGTACCTGCCCGTCACCATCGAGAGCAGGAGAGGCCGGAACGGGCCCAAGCAGTGCCACCGCTGTCAAAAGTTCCGGCACAGCAGCCACAACTGCCACCGGCCGCAGGTTTGCGTTTGCTGCGGCGAGGAGCACGCTGCCAAAAACTGCCCTCGGCCAAAGACCGCCGAGCAACCTGTGGAAACTGCGGGCAGGAGCACCCCGCCAACAACCGGCGCTGCCCCAGTTTCCTAGCGGAAATCCGCCAGACGACGCGGAAGCAGCAGGGTGCTCCATCAAGTTCAAGTTCTTCAAGTTTTTTATTGTGTGAATTATTAAAAAAACATACAATGTTTAAGTAACAAACTGCCCAGAGAGCATACAACATTTCGTTTTAGAAGAAACTTCATAAAGTAGAAGCTATATAAGGCGCAATCAACAAGCAGTAAAACTAAAACCATCAACAATTAAAATAATCAATATCAGAAATGATCAAACAAAAGCAATAAACATCAAGAGTTCCAGACGCTACATCCCGGCGCAATCGTCAAATCAGCTCGATGGTACCATAATATTGCATTGTATCCGAACTAACATAAGTATGCCTTTCAGCTCAATCAGATACAAGTGGTTGAAAAATGGTTTGCAAATTTTGAAACGGACAACTTAGGTACATACGAAAATTGCAAGTTAATATAAAGCTTGTTATAAAAATAAGTAACCACCTGGCAGAAATCACCCTCATTGGGTGGATAGCCAAAAAAAAAGAAGAAGAACCTATCTATTACAGTTCATGAAATATTTACAAAAAAAACTCATGTCAGCTTATTGTAATGTTTTTTACTCCCTCCGACCCTGGTGACCGTCGCGCACGACCGCGACACAAAAGAGTTTCCTTTGGTTGAACCCTCGTGCTTTATTCCTGTGCCATCTTCATGGCATGACCAATTTAATAGGGGACATTACATTCAGGAAATAAGTAGGGACGTACCTTGGAGGAGGTGCAAGGCTCATGTGTATCGGGGTCAGGGGCTAGCAGATCTTCAACCACTCAAATCTTCCAGAAAGTTTACCAATCTAAACCATTTTTGGTAATAATACCTATTCTACATTGATGATGTTTTAACGCCACCGACTATACACACACTGATTCCGAAACTGCAATAATCTTTATTGCAATCTTAGGCTTGAAGCTTTATTAATCTTTATATCAATAAATAAGCGAGATATAGGTATTTAAAGGATCGCCAAACACCTACATTTCGTTAGGTTAAGTTAGTTCTTTTAAAAACTAACAAAAACAAAAAAAAACACGTTTTTTAAATGTAAATTTGAAAATTATGTTTCGAAATATTGCGTATTTTTTTTAATAAATGAACAACAGTTTTAATAATACATAAATCCCCATTTTTTTAAATCTTGCAAAAACCTTACGTTTAGTATTTCATGTTTATTCCATTTGTTGCAATGAAAAAAACAGTATTATCTGATAAAATACCGGTGTTTCATTGTCTGAAATAGACGGTAAATCTG
This sequence comes from Micropterix aruncella, assembly GCA_944548615.1. NCBI lineage: Eukaryota > Metazoa > Arthropoda > Insecta > Lepidoptera > Micropterigidae > Micropterix > Micropterix aruncella. Next base: position 11,803,310 of record OX155958.1, read on the forward strand.
GTTATAGTCAAGTTGATAATATTTCAAAATAAATAATATAATTAATTGTAAGGCAACCGCTACACAGGTATAAAGCAGGGGGTCCCATCAAACTTGCAGAAGGCAAATTTGCAGACGGCAATCTTGCAGACGGCATTCTTGCAGGCGGCAGTTTTGCAGAAGGCAATCTTGCAGAAGGCAGTTTTGCAAATGTCAAAATGACCTAACCTAACCTAACAGAAAAACTTAAAACATTTTTTTTAATGTTTAGTTTGATGTATAAAAGTCATCCACTACAAGGATGCCGGTAATTAATGTCACTTCGATTTTAGGGAAAGAAAAACCTAACCTAACCTAACCTAACAGAAAAACTTAAAAACTGTACTGAAGGTTGCCGCCTGCAAGGTTGCCGCCTGCAAGGTTGCCTCCTGCAAATCTGCCCTCAACAGATTTGGAACTGTCAAAAGTGACATTTGTGCAAAATTGCCGCATGCAAAACTGGCGCCCCCCAAAGCGGGCCATGACAGCGGCCACATCGCGTAAAATACTGGCCGCCAAACTTCAGCAGGCCTCCCAGATAAAAACACTGAAACGTCAGTTTGACATTCCGACCTTTTCTGTTAACTTGCTGATGTCGGGAAGTTTTATTCTGTAATTGTTTTGGAAATAAGCGGGATATCACATTTTAGTTTCTAATCCGTAGTTTTAATACATCCACATTTTGATATCGGCTCTACATTTATTGCACTTTGTATAGGCTCAAAAGCAGCGTTTTGAGGTTATTTTGTGGACGTGTTTTTTTTTGTTGAACGCAATAGTTGTGCAACAATGGAGTCGAAGACGAAAAAGTATATATTACACGAGTTGGACTCGTTTGAAAAGTTGCTGGATGGCGTACAGGCCGCATCCTGCATGATTTCAGAAACACCACTGATTGGTTAGTTTGTGATTTGAGCTTAATTTTGCCGCGCGTCGCCATTGCCTGCTTTATACCCCTTTAAGGCCCATAACTTTTTTGTTCTTAAACCATGTTTTTTTTGGACAGCAAGTAGCTTAAAAGGTAACGGCGCGAAAATTATATTTTAAGTACTGCATTGTGCAATTCATGCACGATCGCTTGGCGCGGGATCTCACCCCACGAAATTATTTTGACCAGACGCGAGGATTTTTTAAATGAATGTGCACAATGATCAATGATGTGCACTATCGTGTTGGACAGGCCCTTAACCTTTCGGAAGCCAGTCATTCCACGCAAAATTTTCGAAGTGCTCGAAAACTTGTTTGTAGAAGGTGTGTGCAAGCATTCTTATATATACCGGTGGCTTATTCATTGGCAGGCTTCAATGACAGGCTTTTACCGCAGTTGAGGGAGCAATAGAGCCGATAATTGCATAAATACGAATATTACGAAAAACGCTAATCGATGTGCGTGGCCACCCAGGGATTAAAGGGATATACTCGGTTGGCCAGGGGCATGGAGGTCGTTTGACTGGTCGCCTTTAGCTGAGCATGCGGTATTATTGTAGAATTGGTACTTTTTCTACATTGCTGATGTTTTAACGTCACCCTACTTACTATATTCATCACGCTAATTCTGAATCTGCAATAACCCTTCTTCGGTCTCAATAAATAAGCGAGATATAAGCATTTAAAGAAGCGTCAAACACCTATATTTCGGTATGTTGAGTTAGTTTATCTTAAAACAATTCATAAACACCTATATGGCGGTAGGTTAAGTTAATTTGGGATACATGCATCATACCTTTCTCAACAATCAAAAAAAAAAAAAAGGAACACTACTAGATTTGATCATTGTAACGTGATAGAGAAAAGCCTCAGACACGCAATACTTCACAAAAAAATAAAACAAAATACATAAAAGAAAAAAAACACAAAATTTACACAATAATGCATATGTTACGCGTTAATTTCTTGTGTTGTGACTAAACATACTTTCAGTGCGGAATCAATGCTTATGCATCAGTAATATAGTTAAATCATCCTATTTTTTGTCTCATTTTTAAAAAAAATTACTATAGCCATCTATTGAATACGCATGCGACTATTGTGAAATCCAATTGCAAGATCACTGAAAGTAATCATTCCAACCGCTAGATAGCAATCTGTGATTTTGGTTTTTTTATTTTTTATTTTAAATTACTGCTTTTTAACTATTAGGTACATTTTAGGCCCTGTTTTCTTTGTAATATCTATTCTGTTTTATAAAAAGGTTTTATAAGTGCTGGTAAATGTCTCAAATATCTCAAATATATCTGTTGAGAAATAACAGCGCAGCGCCATCTATGGCCTTGCCTCGCGACTTTTGTGTAATGTTGAACGCCGTTCAAGGTCGCTGACTTGAACGACCAAGCGCCGATAGCAATGTCAAATGAATAGCTGATCGGTTCTCAAACTGTTCTAAATTATTTGAGATAAAATGTAATTTAAAAATATTTTTTTTATATTATTTGTTTTAACAATTTATTGTTAGAAGTTGCTTACTTGCTCGTACTGATTCACCTACTACAAGGATGTCACTAATAAACAAGGCACGGTGTGAAATGCAGTAATAACATTAGTTTTCTTAAAAACCATCCTAAAAAATAAAAAACAAAAAGAAAAAAGTGTCTTACGCATTTACCTATCAGATTCAGCATTGAAATTATCAAATTTAGTGTATTTTTTAAAAAATATTATAATTCTGAGCATGCTTGATAGGATATGAGCATGCTTGAACTACAGATTCAATTGACTATTAAATCTTGTTAACTAGGGTTTATTATGTAGAACTAGCTATATATTTAAAGCTTTTGTTGTTATTTGAATCAGCAGTTCAATTAAAATAAAAAAATCCCTAACATAAAATGAAGGAATAAATACGCCTAGGCTCAAAATCTCACCTGCCACCATGGTAATGTATGGACACTGAGTATCTATCTCTGTCTTGCTTATTTGCTGTATATTTTTCTTCCATAAACTTGTTTAGACAACTCTAACGTAAAACAAAAGACGGCCCACGCTCAAAATCTTACCTGACTTCCTCACATTGATCATCTATCTCTTTCTAACTTATTGGCTGTTTTACTTACATCCATAACTTATTTACCGCTTTAGCTTTCGGGGTAAGCTAAAAATACTCACTCAATACTATACAGTTATTTCAACTATTAATAGTTGATATTGATATAGGTATACCTACAGCTTGTGATATTTTCTGTATATTTTGTTTGTATACCTTGTATATAAATAATATAATCGAGTGTATTATTTAATTAAATCGAAGTAAATAATGTATTTCACAACAAAGGTGTAATTATTTTGCATGTAAACTATTTTGCAATTTCAATACTTTTTAACTTTTGGCAGCTACATATTTCAGTTAGCTACTATCGAATGAAATGTTATACTTGTAATCAGCCTTTTTCGGTATATCGGTAAAAAGTGTTTTATTTTTGGTATATAATGTGTCAAATTACTCACTTACATACAATACAATACAATTAAATTATAATCGTAATTTATTTTTGGTATATGTGTCAAATTACTCACTTACATACAATACAATACAATTAAACTATAAAGTGGGTACGAAAATTCCCATTCTCTCTTTTGACCTTGTTGACCATAGTTTGACAAAACAGTATTTTCCCTCTTACCATTTTCAATTAGTTTTTAAGCGAGCTTTGGGTTCTCTAACTATGCTTTTAAATTCTGCTTTGCGGTATTTGATCAAAATTAATTACCATGTTTTTTTTGCAGTCGACGAAGAAAGCGTGGTATCCAGAGTGGAGGCCCTCACTTTAAACAATAACCCCACCAGCTGTTCCAGTTGCAATGCGGGACCTTTCGAATCGAGACAGCAGCAAATCGCACATTACAAAAACCACTGGCATACGCATAACCTCAAAAGGAAATTACTCGGCAGGCCGGCTTTGACTCTTTACGACTTTACTTCTAGACAAGGTGAGAACATAATTTCTTGTTACTTCAACATGAGATATGGGACGATTGAAGATGTCCTAAATTCTTAAGCAAAAAACAGAAATATCAAAATCCACAAAATCGAATGCTTTGCAGAACTACAAAACCTCTTGCTACGCAAGATATTCGGGAGACGAAACTAGGGTCGGAGATGTCTATCCCGGCTTCGAAATCTTCGAGAATGTTTCAAAAATCCACCAGATTCCAGGATGCAGCCAACAAAGTCGGTGGCACCCAACCAGAGTGGCAGTTCTTAAACCCGAAAAATACTATCGGTTTGGTCGAGAAAATATCATTTTATACTATGGAATGGTCAAAAATACTATAAATATACAACCAGACATACTTTAACCCTCTGGCAGGCACACCTCCAGGCCACCTGAACTCGGGCGCAATGTGCCGGTCAGCATATGTTTGACAATGGCCGCTATTAACTACCTATCTTAATATTAACTTTCCAAAGTAATCATTGACCTAAATAGGTATGTATACTAAGGGAATAAGTGAAGAGAGAATGGTCATTTTGCCGACGCAAGACGTAAAACAGGATACAGTGAGTGTTGTGTGCAAGACGGATTTTAAAAATTCCCGCGCTCCGAGCCCGGCCCCCCACCACCGTTATAACCTACGCAGTGGCGGCAGCGGTTTGCGGCCTACCCGCAAAACAACGGACTGACAGCTCTTCAGTCTACCCTAGACAACGGCGGCTGCAACGTCACCGAAACGTCGGGTCCTACAAATTTCACGCGGTAAATTCGTTTTCTATCCTATTAGTGTGCCCAGTGAAAATCTTGTTTTTGCAATGAGTTGGTGTCCACGAAGTGGAAGATTTTTGTTGCGGGGGATTATATTGTTGAAGTCTGGACAGTCTTAGTGAATATTCAGAATTTTAATTGTCTCAATCAGATCCTCTCTTTTCTGTAACCTCTTCAATGTGGGTAGAATATAATGATCCAGGATGGCCAGCTCTTATATAGCTCTTTATATAGCTTGTAGAGGGATTTAGGAAACTTGTTGGCTCGCCTCTGAATGTTCTTCATCAGAATGAGCATTTTGGTAAAATATAGCAATACATCATGACTCTCCGCCAAATTTAATTGCTAACTGACCTACCATGGAAATCATCAACCGGAGTCGGGCAGATTATAATAATATTTTTACACTTCTGGGGGGTGAGCAGTGAACTCCAGGCTAATTACCGGCTATGTAGGTTTAGGACAGCTGCCTTGCCACATGTGAGCGTCACCTTATCACTCATTCACTCCTTCGAAACCATAAAATTTGAGGTACGGAAATTGCGGTTTTAGTTACTTTATCTAGGAAGGAGTTGATTATCCTGGAGGGACCATTATCTTTAAATCAGCGATGCACAGACCGCGGCCCGCGGGCCGCATGCGGCCCGCCGACACTTTGTGGGCGGCCCCCGTCCTCGAAATTATTTGAAAAATATTTTTTCAATATACATAGGTAGAAAACTGTGCACGCTCGCCGAGCGCCTCACCTCAGCGCCGAGCAACCTAACCTAACATTTTCAATAATGAATGCTAATAAATGTAAGAACCGAAATCGTCTTAACAACGAAAATCTTGAAGCCATTTTGCTCTTAGCCACTATTAAAGTGACCCCCAACATACAAAAAATTATGTCTTCTACACAATGTCACGTATCTAACTAAGAATAATATTTATTCTTAGTTAGATATATAGAATATTCTTAGTTATATAATAGAATAGAATACATGTTATTCCTAGTATATTATACCGTAATATGGATAACAATGATACGTATTTGTAATCTACAATTTTCCATTCTTTAACTATTGTATTGGCACTGATATATTTTGTATTATTATTTTGACATTGATACACGTGAGGTTGAATGATCCAAATTTTCAAAGAAGCAGAAAATAAATAATTATTCGAAGACCATAACCATAACATTGTTTCATTGGCCCTCCGTTAGTTGGAAGAAGGTGATGCGGCCCTCAAGTAGAAAAAGTCTGTGCATCGCTGCTTTAAATAGATAAAACAGAGATTTGGCCAGCAAGCCTCGAGTGCCAACTTTCACTGCGTGAAGGAGACTTGTGAAGCCGTTCCTGGTGATGACATTTGCAAAATCATGGTATTTATTTAATTTGTGCTCAAGGTCTTTTGGGATATTAATTCCCATGGGTCAATTAATTCTACAATAAGGGTAGGGTATTAATTTAATTTTCAAGATAGGCAGTAAAGAGTTGTATCTGAACGGAGGGCTGTGCATCCAAAAATTTCAGGGAATCAATACTTAGAGACCAAATTGACCTCCAAAATCCAACCTGAAGCTTTCTCGCTTTTTGTGAAAGGTTTTTTAGTTGACTGTTTTTTGACTTTAGAATATTCTTCTTCCGACAACATATATAGGTGACCATGACTGCAATTATGACTTCACTGCCTTATTGAGGTAACGTCTTCTACACACTATTGATTCACTGTATATAGTTGGTTGGTTTTTATTAATGGGGGATTAAATTCCACTATGTATTCTGCCGAGCCAGTGACCACATCCCAAGATGCCCCAATCGTTGCGATTACAGACTATCGAATATAAAATTGCAGACGGCAACGACAGTGTCTCCGACAGTGAATCTGAAACGGATGACAAGGAAGGAGAAGCTGTGTCTGATCTATTTGCCGCTGCTACAAGACACTGTAAGGCGTTCTTTACGAATAAGCACGGACAAGTATTTTGCGTCTATAGATGCCTGCTTCACCATAAGAAGGTATTTAATTTTGTTTTATTTAAATGTTTACCAATTAATTAAGATTCAGATTAGAGAGGGTATTTAATCAATGTTGCTGTGTTTTAAATTTATATGTAACAGCACACATATATTGATTAAGTTTACCGCACTTTGTGCATTAGAAAATCGATATGTGGACCTTCTGTAGATAACTAACATGTGCTCTTGTTTCTTCTGAAACATTTGCTCTTTTTTTCTGTACCCTCCTTTTTCTATACATAACCCAAAAATTAAATTGTCTTGAGCTGTGGAGTTTCCTGCCTGACCGTCACTGACACTACCACCCCACCCCATTTTTGGGTTATTTTTAGAGAATCTAAAAGATACAGTCGCCTAACATACTCATGCGATATTTTTGCATTAAAAGTAATGAGTAGATCAATTAAATGAGTAATCTCTGTGATGACAGTGCAACCAGTAATGATGAGTCTACACTCAAATTAGGCATATTGGCGCCTTCTCACTACCACAACTACTGGGTATTTCAGGTTAATGGCGCCAAATTCAAGTATGATATACGTCGCTTTATATGCATCTAGGACGGCGCCGATAGTATTTGAATATCATCTCTTTTTTAATTTCCAGGAAGCCATCGGCTCCGATGGCCTCGGTATTGGTTGGGTGAACGCCTGCCAAAACCTTGCCAAACCAGGCCTGCAGCGATGGGCCATCATCATGGTCGCCGGTGGCCATTTTGCAGGCGCCATCTTCTCGGGGGGAATCCCAGTGGTGCATAAGACGATGCACTCGTACGTCGTACGCCGGGGTCAGGGACAGACGCAAGGTGCAAGAGATAACCAGGGAAATGCACCAAAGTCTGCTGGAGCCAGTCTGCGGAGGTATAACCAGGCGCAATTCGCTCAGGTGATTTACACTAATTCCCATCGTTGATGGGTATGTTTCAAATAGTAGAAATTAGACCTTAGGCTTTATAAAATCATAACCTCTTCAAATGCTTATGTCCCCGCAAATACGAAAAATAATAGCCATGCCGGTATAGATACGAGCGTAGTAACAGTGTTGTCAAAAAAACACACTTCGACACAACGACATTTCGATCCTGTGTCATAGAAAAAACTACTTTCTTTGTCAGAACACTTCTGGCTAAGCCCACTTTACACATGTCACTGTGTAGATTTTTTTAGAAAAAACCTAAAGCATTATGATGTTGTCTTCAAAGCGCAAACAGTTTTATATATCATTCCTAATCATTGTACTTTGTCATTGTCCATAGCACATTCAAGAAATTCTGGCCAGTTGGTCAGAAGATCTAGTAGGATGTTCCTTAGTCTTATACCGTGCGGTTGGTCCGTTGAACAGAGCGGTATTATTTGGTAAAGCATCACCGCTCATGAAGGACGATAATCGTATGAGAGCATTACCATTCCCAACGCGGAGACCAACTTTTATGGAAGTAAAGAGAGCACACTCGATACTGGCAACACTGGAAGTCTATGGTAAGTAGTTTGGACATGATTGGGTGTGTTACATAGTTAATTGGTTCAATTTTTGGCAATCGTTCATTGGTGATGTTGTTATTAAGTCGTAATTCAGAGTAGCTGATTGTTCTCCATTTCTATGCTTTATTTATGGACGCAAAGAGAGTGCACTCGATACTGGCAACACTGGAAGTCTATGGTAAGTAGTTTGGACATGATTGGGTGTGTTACATAGTTAATTGGTTCAATTTTTTGGCAATCGTTCATTGGCGATGTTGTTATTAAGTCGTAATTCAGAGTAGCTGATTGTTCTCCATTTCTATGCTTTATTTATGGACGCAAAGAGAGTGCACTCGATACTCGCAACACTGGAAGTATATGGAGCGTGGACGTTGATTGGGTGTATTACATGGCTAATTGGTTCAAATTTTGGCAATTGATCAGTGCCGATGTTAAGTTATCAAGTCGTAATTGAGAGTTACTGCTCGTTGCCCATCTCTATACTTTGTTTATAGAAATAAACCGAGCGCATTCAACACTGGCAGCACTGAAAGTCTATAGTAAGCAGTGTGGATGTGGATTGGCTGCACTACATGGCTAATAGGTTCAAATTTTGGCAATTGATCAGTGCTGATGTTGTTATCAATTCGTAATTGGGAGTTCTCAATTCGTAATTGGGAGTCACTGATCGTTGCCATCTCTATACTTTCCTTTGTCATCGTCTAACTACCATAGAGATATGACGTCCTCATATCTCTGTGGTAGTTAGACGTTCCATTTATCGATTCAAAATTAACCCCCAGGTAGGCATCCCCGAATGGTGCAACAAATTTCAAGTTGAAAATTCACCAGTTGTTTTTTTGTAATCATTAGGTTGTTTTTTTTTGTAATTCATTAGATTTCTTTTTAAGTATAGTGTAGCAGAGATTTGCTGGTATTCTGTAATTTATATAACTGTTAAAATGCTTTTTTTTTACAATCTCTACTGTGCAAACCAACACACAAACACAATTATCAATAGTACTACATGAAAGCTTATGAAATGAAATATTGCTAAGAACTTCATTTGTGTGAAACACAAATAAGATGCTTAGCAATGTTAAGATGTTACTCATGAAATCTGTGCTTCTCGATGCGGCCTCCATACATTTTTGTTTCCGTGGTTTGCCGCAAATTCATTCATTCTTCTGCGAAGGCAGAGTAGGTTGAAAATTGTGGACCATCTCGAAGTTACTCAGATAACTTTCTTTTCAGAAACGACAGAAGCTTTCCAAAAAGCCTTAAGCGACTCATTATGCAACGTTACACCGAATTCCTCGAACGCCAGCCAGGCGGAACGGTCGCGGAAGAAGCCGAGTCCTACGAAAACGTTAGACAGAGCCAAGTCCCGAGAGCCCATCGTCAGACCTTTGCCCACTCTGACTTCCGTGTCAAGCGAGGATGAAGGGCCCTGCTTCGTGGGGCCCAGCAGCCCCCCCAACTGGACCAAGACCCTCTCCCAACACCACGCGAAGAAAACTTCGAGGAGCCAGAAGAGTGCCACTAACGCTACGCCGAACGGCCACATGGTTACCGCAGAGGCTACCGCACCGCTTGAAGAATTTAGAATATCAATCGCTAAAAATGCAAAGAAGCAGAAAAATAAGAAGCCAGGAACCGGACAGAAGTCCAAACCGGAGGCCATTCCGAAATATATTCAAAGGGTAAGTAGGTCATTACATAAAAACTTAATATTGTTATTTATTTGGACAGGCAGATTTGCAGATATGTCCAGATTAGATCTTGTAAAGCTGGTCATAAACAATATTAACCCCTCCTGTCGCGAAGTAAAAACTCACTTATCACTTTTGCGCGCGACATATTCGGGCAAAAAATCGACGCGAGTCAATGGCCTTGAGAAAAGCGATCATAACTTATAAACCACTAAACGGATTTAAAAAAGATAAAGAGAAAAATGATCGCATTGAAATTTGACATATAAAACATTATAACTTTATCTCGTAAAACAATTAAGATAATAATGAATAAATATTACAAAATTGGCAAACTGAAAAAACTCGCCTATAAAATAATTTCGATTTTTTGGTCACAAAATACGTAAAATATGCAAAAATTGTAAATACAGTTATGTTCTTTATTAAATGCTTTACCAAAACGATATTTTTTTTTTACTTATTTGCATACAAAAATATTTATTTATTCAGCCAAGAAAAAATTTATGTATTCTCGTAAAAAAAAAATTTTTTAATTTGTGACTACTTATGGTATTTTTTTATATGAAATTCTTTCAAAATAACTTTATTACTACATCACACTTCTTAGAAATCACACCAGAACTTTGAGCTTTGTCTGATATTATAGAAAAATCTAAAGTTTTGAGAGTTTCCGCGTCCGAACTTAATAATAAACTTTGAATGCTCATAATATAAAATTCGTTAGATTTTTTCAATTATATTGTCTTATCATAGACTTATTATATGTCTAATAACTAATTACTATACTCCAAAGAGTCACATTTCATCGAAAAACTATGGAAAATCGCACTTTATTCTCTCATAGTAATTATCAAAACAAGTTTCTTTGCTCGATTCATTTTACAAAACAAGATATAATTTTCAAAATACGCCTAATTATGTGATAACTTAGGATGTAAATGAAGCAATACTTATTTTGTTAGTAAATTAAAGCGACATTACGTCATATTTCGCAATATATCGGGATATTTCATAAACATTATAAAATAATAACAACCATTTTTTCGCGAGCCGTTTGTTGTCGCCGAAGTGTTTTCTTTAAAAATTCGTGAAAAACAGCAAATGGACTATCTCAATTGACTAATCCTCATGCCTAAACTACTTAAAAATGCACATTACTCACTGTTCTCCAGTAAATGGCACAAAACACTGTTTTTATCAACCATTTCGCGGAACTATACGCGGCCGCGGCGGTGGCCGATGGAGACTGCCGTTTTGACGTCTATGCTCACTTTTTAAATCGCCGTTTGATATTGCCACACAGAAATCTTGAATTAAAGATATTTTGGCCATATCGTTGCGCCGTCAGAAAGCATAATAGTACGACGTTTCGAATCGTAAATTGCATTTTTCGCAGCGGCGAGCGCTTTGTCCGGTAGCGGACATTACGGGCTTTAGGCGGCCGACATAAATGTCCCCAATGGGATGTTACGTGCTGAGCGGGTTAACAAGTTTTTTGAAACAGATCGAGTCTGTTTTTAAATTGATTGACAGAGTTTGCATTAATCACTTTAAATAGTAGTTTATTCCAAATGTCAACCCCTCTGTTTTGCAGAACGTTTCTAAGAGGATTAGATTTACATTTTGCATTGTTGAGTTTTTCGCTGTAACCTCGAAGATTTGTATTTACCTTGAATTTGTAAATAGTCTTTAACCCAGTTACATTGTAATTTTTTAGAGAATTTTATATGTTTTAATCAGGTCTCATTTTGGTCTTCTTTGTTTGAAGGAAGTCAGTCCAAGTAATTCCAAGCGATCTTCATAATACTTATTCTTCAGGCCCACTGGTATTTTGGTTGCCCTTTACTGCACCTTTTCCAGGACACCTTCCAAGACACCTCCGGGACACCGAGGTCTACATCTTTGCACAAGTAGGGGCTGCAGAGCAGGTAGCCATACTCAAGAAAGGCTCACATATGATATGTAGATCTTTATAAACCTTGTTTCAGTTGTTGTGGATATTATACATTTAAAAAATTCTTTTACTAACATCTGGATTAAATCGGGGATGAGTCCATGCAGCAATAAATCTGCCACTTTATGTTCTCTTTCTTGTATTGCAGATGTGGGATTGCGTAAGCAGCGGGGACAAACATTCTCTCGACACGATACTAGATAGTTGGGAAGGTCCGGTCGAAATTCCCAATGCCTTTAACATGGCGGATCCGAAAGACGGCAATACAGCGCTGCACAAAGCAGCGATCGCTTCCAGCCCCGAAATTGTAACGTAAGCAAGATGATGAACATTTTCTGTCTGTCTCATACAGTAACTACAAACGGAGCTGCCATGGAATACACCGACCGGAGTCAGGCTCATCATAATACTATTATTACATTTCTGGAGGGGGAAGGGGGGTGAGCGGTGGACTCTGGACTAACGACCATCTGTGTCAGGTTTAGGACAGCTGTCTTGCCAGATGTGAGCGTTCACCTTACCACCCATTCACTCCCCCTTTAAATCCATAGAATTCGAGATAAGGAAATTGAGATATTTTTTCTAGGAAGGAGTATTTTTGTTCTCATTAATCTCTTATATATTTTAATTGTATTTTTATATTGTCGTTTTCTTCGATTCTCCGGCTTTGTTTAATTAAATGAAGTCATTTAAATTAAATATAATTAACAATTAAATTCCTGATACAATTTACCTACCTTCACTTCGTAGCAAATTCAGATATATATATATAAAAAAATAAAACGTCAAAGTACTAAATTTGTAAAAACGATTTAAATTTTACAGAAATTGTCAAAAAAAGGTTCTTGATAATGATAAGCATGATTTCTACGAAAAAGTTGCATCCTAAATGCACTCTTTTATTCGACAGACATATCCTGACAGCCGGAGGTGACCCATGCATTCGAAACAATCAACAGCAGACACCGTATGTTGCTGCAGACAATTCCGATACAAGGATTGCGTTCAGACTCTTTCAAGGAGCGTTTCCTGAACGCCATAACTATGCTAAGGTCAGTTTTGGATTTTTCAATGAATATATTGAAAATATATATATATATATATATATATATATATATATATACATATATATATGTAAGTGGCTTTTATAATTATTTACTTTATAATCATCTTATTGATCAATTCTAAAAAGTATATATATATATATATATATATATATATATATATATATATATATATATATATATATATATATATATATATATATATATATATATATATATATATATATATATATATATATATATATATATATATATATATATATATATATATATATATATATATATATATATAACTCAAAATGTGAACCATTTTAGTTTTGGTAATGATGTTGTTAAATTTTGTCGTAATTTAAGATGGCGCGAATTTTGGCATTCAAATCAAAAGAATAACAATAATAATATTAAATTACACAATGCACTAGCTCAATTTCGTCCACACTCCAATAAAGAACCCCCTCCATTACCAAAAAATCATCCGGTAGAAAATTTTATTACTATTTTATTAAACAAAGTAACACAGCCATCTTTTCTAAATGGCCTCAAGCCAACATCAAACTTGTCAGTAGATGAACGTGCAGCTCTTGAGAGTCTTATCAAGGATACCAGCATCGTCATTTTGCCGGCTGATAAAGGTTCCACTACTGTCATACTTAACAAAACTGACTATGTTACTGAAGGCTTGAGACAACTTAGAGATGAAACTTTCTATAAAAAACTATCTAGAGATCCAAACAAAAATTTTGCAGTGAAAATAAAAAAATATATTGAACAAAATAAATCAAATGAAAAATTATCAGACGAAGATGTTAAAACTTTAATTCCTGATCCTATCAGAACTCCAAATTTTTACCTATTACCTAAAATTCACAAGCCTAATAATCCTGGACGACCAATAGTCGCAAGCTTTAACTCTCCGACAGAAAGAATTTCGGCTTTTGTAGATTATTTTTTACAACCTTTTGTGAAAAATCTAAATTCTCATATCAAAGACAGCTATCATTTTATTGATATTTTAAAGAATACTGTAATTCCAAAGTCAGACGACCTATTATTTGTTACTATTGACGCCATATCCCTGTATACCAATATTCCTCATAATTTAGGATTGGAAGCCATTTCTTATTTTCTTGATGAGAGACCTCATCCTCAAATACCTTCTACGGATTTTCTTTGCAAATTAGCCGAGTTTGTCTTAACGTGTAATGCTTTCTCCTTTGAAGATGAATTTTATCTTCAAATTAAAGGGACTGCTATGGGCACGCGAATGGCACCTTCGTATGCCAACCTTTTCATGGGATTATTCGAGCAAAATTTTCTTCAAACGCAAAATTTAAAACCCATATTATGGTATAGATTTATTGACGACATAGTAATGATTTGGCCACACGGACAAACTACTCTAACAACCTTTCTTGACGACCTAAATAATTTTGGCCCTTTGAATTTCACTCATACCATTTCTAAATCACAAATTACTTTCTTAGATGTTGATTTAACAATTTCCGAAGGTAAAATTAAAACCGCGATTCATATAAAACCTACAAATAAAGAACAGTATTTACACTTTGATAGCTGTCATCCATTTCACACCAAGAGATCCATTCCCTATTCAATGTCCATTCGCGGACACCGTTTAGTTAACAACAAAGAAAATTTAGATAAATATCTCAATAATCTAAAGCAATCTCTTCTTGAAAGAAAATACCCTGCTCCTCTATTGGATAAACATATTCTAAACTCTGAAGTAAAATATATACCAAAACCTAAAATTTCTTCAAATAAAAATAATAATAATAATAAAATCTTTCTTAGCACCACTTATTTTCCTGGTGCTGAGAAACTGCGAGATATATTATCTGATTTATTCCCCATCATTTCTAATGATGCATCCACTAAGGATCTCTTAGATTCACCGCCAATTTTATCTTTCCGCAGACCACCTAATATTAGATCAATATTAAACAAAACAAAAAATAATCAAAATTTCTCTATTGGTAATAATACTTTTGGGCTTCAACCTTGTGGTCGTCCACGTTGTAAAACTTGTCCTCTGTTAGATCTAAGTCCTTTTTTTACCAGTCCAAATACTACTAATAGTTACAGGGTTCCCTTTCATTGCAGTTGTATTTCAAAAAATATAGTATATCAACTTCTGTGCAGGACTTGTGATGCCTTTTATATCGGTGAAACAACAACACCACTTAATATTAGACTAAATAATCATAGGGCTAGTGTAGGAAATGAAAGCCAACTCCCAATATCTTTGCATGCCAGGGCGCATAATTTATCTTTTGATCAATGTTTTAAAGTTAAAATAATAAAATATATATATATATATATATATATATATATACATCCGCTACAACTACCACTTTTTGTGAAAATAAGCAACAGACCAAATTCAAAATTCTTTAAAATTTTGATTCGCCTCCGCATTTGCTATCTAATGATCTTTTCCATTTTGATTTCTGGAATATTATCATTTATTGATTTATTTCCCTTTTATCAAATTTCTAAAATTAAATATAAAGTGGATTTTGGATTAAAATATGTGATTTCTTAAACACATTCATAAGAAATTATATTAATATTAAAAGTCATATAAATATTAAAAGTCAAAATGTAAAAATTATAAGATTCAACCAAATAAATAGTCATAAATCTAAATGAAATAGTAGAAGTATCAGTCAAACATGAGTAATTCATAATTATTCCTAAAATCAGACCGTCAAACAATAAAATATAAGATGTACTGTTGTAGCTCTGCACATCTCTATATTGGTTTGTTTTTAAATTTCGCATTTAGAATTCCATCAGATTTCGATTTTGAAACATTTTGATTTTCTTCATAGGCCCATATACCCGGACCGTTGACACTCGAGATGATGGAAGAAGAAAAGGAGAAGAAAGCAGCAAAATTAAAAGCAAAACGACAACGTGAGAAAGAAAAACAAGCCGAAAAAGCGAAAGCAACAAAATTTTTGACAATGACGGATTTCGAAAAGGTACAGTTTTTGAGCATAAGACCAAGTAAGGTTTGAGTGGAATTTTGGGGTCGGCTAGCAAGTTGGCAACCTACTACCCACTGGTTTGTTTTGATGATGCATGCATGCAATATTCTTGATATACGAGGTTTGTCCGGAAAATACGTGGAAAGTGGAATAATAACTTTATTTTATAATTATTCAGGTATTTCAATATGGTCCCCTTCAAAGTACTCCCCCTGAGACAAGATGCACTTTTGCCAATGCCGTTTCCACTGTTGATAAGATCGCTGAAAGTCTTCAGTTGTGCCTTGTAGACTTCCACATCCCCCAAATGCAGCCCCTGAAGCACCATTTTGCATTTTGGGAACAGGAAGAAGTCACAAGGGGCTAAATCGGGTGAATAAGGCGGGTGTTCTGTCACGCTGATTGAGCTTCGGGCCAAAAACTCACGCACTACAAGAGAGGCAGGAACAGGCGCAATCCACCTGACCCCTTGTGCCAAATCCGGTCGAACTCAGGCCACACGAGCTCTGAGACGACTCAAAACTTCAACTGTCATTCTAACTGTCAAGGGACGGTTTTTAACAACATAAACCCGAATTCGTTCAACATTTCCCTAAGAACTCGATGTGGAGGGGCGTCCTGAGCGTTGGTCTCCATCTTTCACATCTTCTCAGCCTTCCCGGAACCTTTTTAACCACTTGTTGACCGTTGGTTCCTTCAGAGAATTGTCTCCGTAAACTTGTTTCAAACACTCAAAAATCTCACGGCCATTCTTGCCTAGCTTTACAAGAAACTTGATGTTGATGCGCTGTTCCTCAATCAGAGAGAGCTCCATGTAGACGGCAGGTAAAAAAAGGGTTACTTTCAACTAGCACTCGTAAATTCCTACTTACTCGCAGAGCGCTCTGGCTCGAACTGAGCGTTGAGGGGATTGTATAGAGAGGGGGAACCACCAGGTCCCCCCTCCATAAAGCCTTGACACATCGCCCTGAATTTTTTATACGTATTTTCCGGACAATCCTCGTATACGATTGTCACACTGATATATAAACGGTTGTCACTGGTACGATTGGTTGATATGATTGTCACATTGGTATATATACGATTGCCACTGATAGATTGATACCTACCACTGATAATTGGACCTACAATTGTCCATGATATACACGAGGAACACACTGAAAGTTTCCAGAATAAATAAAAAAAAATTGAATGGCCAAAAATCAATTTATTGTTTCTCAAAATATTCTCCGTGGGCGTTAATACACTTCTTCATACGTATAACCAATGTTCATAACATTTATTCCACTCCTCCGTAGTGACCTCGGAAACATGTTTTTCATATTCTTCGACCATCTCTTCCGGTCAAATCCACTACGAGCTCAACTTTCTCACAGCCAAATGTTTGTGTAGGATTGATTGTACCTGACTTATGCCTATGGTGCAAGCCACACAAACTGACGTAAGACTCAGGCAGGTCGCAGACGGGAAGAACTTTTCTGTATGTTTTGCGTCACATCTTTTCTATACATTTTGTATAAAAGTTCTTTAAACGGACTTCGCGTCCGCGACCTGTCCGAGTCTTACGGCCGTTGTGTGTGGCTAGCGCCTAAGAATGCCTGAATCTCATAGTAGGTCACACATGTTTGTCTGTTTCAATCATACGGCGCACAGCATCGATTTTTTTTGTTGTTGACAGCGGTGCCGGGCGACCTTTACGAAATTCGTCACTGAGATCGACACAACCGCGTTTGAATTCTGCAAATCAGCAATAATTGTCGTCCTGCTTGGTGCTTCATCGTCAAATGCAGTTGGAAGCCGAGCGAGGATTTGCTAAGCTGTCAAATTAGACTTAAAATCTTGTAATGCAGAGAAACCATTTTGAAAATTGCGTCACAATGAAAAAGCAAATGACAAATTTTAATATTATTTACATAAATATGTCAATCCTCAATTTGGTATACAAGTTTCAATACATAATAATTAGGCATTTTAAAATGCAGATAGACTAATGCCATCTATTGATAGCATTCTATCTCGCCGTATTATTTCTGTGATGTAATCAGTCTATATAAAATAATCTGTCAGATGACACTATAAATGAATGTTATTATTGTTATCGTTGGTTAAATTATTGGATTTTCATACTCGAACGGTTCTTTATAAAAACCATTCATTACCAATGTTATTATAGGTGGCCAAATAAATTGCTATTAATTTTGCTGCTATCAGAGCCACGTGCATTTTGCTGTCTCGGAAGGGCTGCTAAATCGTTCTATTGGGTTGCGCAATCTAATGCCATATATATATATATATATATATATATCAATGGCATTATCTATTTAATTTCACTCTGACATTGTTGCAAATAAAGCTAAAGGCGTAAGCTAGTATTTTTGTATATAATGCCTATATATATTTTTTCAGATAAAAGCCAAAAGTGAATCTCGCTGCTTCACATGCGGTTCCAGTATCGACAGTAATCCGTTTCAGTATGATGTCTACAAATTTTGTGCCATTAAATGTTTACAAGCGCATAGAAATGCGAGACCGCTAAATCTATCCAAGCAATGATAATTTGGCGACTTTAAACGATGAAAGAATCGAGCTTGCTTTTTAAAATACGATTTGTGATATGGTTTTTATATACGGATTGTTTAATTGATTGTGTTGTTTTATTATTGTTAATCTGTACCCATGGCTCTGTCTGCCTCGAAATTTGGTTGAAATGTGGTTGAAATTTGTGGTTTATTATTTTTTCTGCTGATATATGGTGCACTGCACAAAGAAGAGGTTAGATAAGGCAGAGGATATGCTTGTAGAGGATACACAGCTTTAGAGTGCCCATAGACAGCTTGAAGTTGTCGGCGACGACTGCTCCTAGACTGACGGCTAGGAGCAGTCACGGCTGACAACTTCAAGCTGTCGCTGTTGAATTCTCATTCGCAATCTGCTGCTCGAGCAGTTCGCTGGTTGTGTCACCCAAAGATTTTCCCGCCAAATCATGGATATTAGGTAACAAGAGGGAATTAATGAAAAAACGATATTGTTAATATTTATGTACAAAATCGACCCAAAAGTTTTGGAGCAGTATTGCGCGCGAACGCTGGCTTCCGACCGGTTAAGTTATGAGCAGTAGATATTAATATAGGCGGCACAGAGTCATCTGAGCACGAATAGCACAGCAGTAATCATTATTAACCCTTCAGGCCTCGGCCCCTCAGCCGATTGACAAGTTGATGTCCCAAAAATTTTTATTAAAAATTTGTAAAAAAAATGAATTATGACACTGTCCCACCAAAACATTAATTACTGCCAAACCACTGTATCCATAATTGAAATAAAAAATATTAACATAATAAAATAAAACAAATTAAATTAAAATAACAATAAAACGGGGCCGTCACGCTGAATCGTGTTTTGGCCGATATCGGCCAATCGGGGCTCTAGGGGTTAAAGCATTACGATAGACATCTCTCTTAGAAGGTATATAAGAAGGGATATAGATTGCTTATCGAGGAGCTACTTTGTAAATGACATTTTGTTCAAGGCAGCAGGAGCGAGGAGGTAAAGATTTCTGCTGAACTCGCACGCAAACATGCTACATATAGCCTGGCCGTGTAAAATAGATGGTTAACGAGGATCAACGCCCGTTACCGTCAGCATTTGTCCTTGGGATTTGTTCACTGTCATTACAAAGCAAAGCTTAATGGGAAACTAGAAGTTTAAATTCAAAAGGAAAGTTGGATGATATGACAGGCATCCTTGGAATTTATATCTTTTGTCCAGTGCCGCAACTAGTCAACACGGTCGCATGTAATACTTATTACAAGCTTTACATTAACTTGCGATGTTTATATTTGGCAATTTGGCTGAAATTTGGCATATTTATGTAAGTTCGGTGACAATGTAATATTATGGTACCGCCGAGCTGATTTGATGATGGAGCCGGGATGTTATGGACTGGAATTCCCTGATGGCAAATGGTAGGACAGTCGAATTTGGGCTAGTATGTTTTGTTATCATGACTACTTTCCATTACACATAATAACGAGGGTCTGAAGATGGAGCCGAAAGATTGACACTGGAACTCCGTTTGTTTTGTTGTCTTAAGTACTTTCCATTACACATGATGACGACGGTCTGAAGATGGAGCCGGGCGATTGCCACTTTTTTACTTTTAGTGCAGTAAAATTATTAGTGCTCGAAACAACGACTTAATGAATGAATTACATACCGGCGGATTAATGTTTTTTTTTGTTTTATTTCAAAAATTGAATTTTCCGGGAAAAACTTTAAAAAACGTTGAGTGCGCTGCACCATCTAGCAGTAGGTCAAATATTGGTAATATTGCTTATTCGCAATATTTTAAGTACCGCTAGATAGCGCAGCTCGCTCAACCTTTCACAAAACGCACAACCTTTTTGTTCAAAAGTTTTGTGTTTAAATTGACAAAAAACGAAAACAAATATATTTTTCTTCTACCCACAAATGTATATCAAAATTTGATTTTTTGCTTGTTCACATACTTCAAAGATGCCGGTTAATTAAAACTCACCTGTATAGAAAAGCAAGATCAATCTCTTATGTTCGTCACCAATGAATACTAATAATAATAATAATAATAAACCACTTCTAAAATATTGCCTGCAGGCAATATTTTAGAGCTAACCTATACTATTGTATGAACATTATTTGCGAGTAGACTACATAACTTAACCTATATAAAGAGTATGACAAATAAAATAAACGAGGATAGAAAGAAATATATACTTTACTCTTTGTGGGCACAGGATTTGCCACACCAAAATAATCTAACACCTATAAAGGACGCTAAAGTTTAAAAAGGAATGGAGTTTAAAAAGGAATGGGAGAAGAAAGGGAATTTATCTGGATGATTTCAAATGCTCTCTGAGTCTGTTTTTAAAAGTTGTTATGCTAATACTATCCTACTTCGGTCACAAAGCCAGACAACATGGTCCCATTAATCTCGAAAAACTTTTTTGTTTTTTTATTTTTTTATTTGTGTTAAATTGCAATAAAGTAAACAAACTGGTTTATCAAATATAATTCAATAATTGAGTTAAATAATGACAATAAGTGGAACAATATATTAAAAAATCTTTTATCAGTGTTGTCTAAATAAGATAACGGTGCAGTAATGTAAAATATGTAAACAGTAAATAGTCTATTGAAATTACCAGCCCTACCACATTATTCTAGAAGTTAAAAAATAGACATATATTTTTTATTCTGATTATACATGCACATCCTTATATATAAAAATTCAGCCTGTGTATGTTTGTGCTCACAAAACTCGAAAAGTAGTGGGTTGATTGACTTGAAATGTTGACACAATATTGCATTCGAATACGACAATTTGACACAGTGTTGCATTTGAATAGGTGCGACAAGTCTTAACACACCAGTGAAGTCTTCGGTGCACTTCGACATAGGTGCGTTTCCCATTCATTTCATATCAGACGAGTGCCACAGCGAAGCGAGGCCGAATTTAGCTAGTACATTATATAATAGTATACATTGTCTTTAATAAGCCATATTATTGCAAGCGAAGTGACATTTTTCAAATATTACTGGGGGCGGCGAGATGATCTAATAGAAACGTACAAAATGCTTCACGGTTATTATAGTGTGCCCTACCTTGCGAACATGTATACCATGAACACCAGTAAACAACTGTATGGAAACTAGTTGAAATTGAATACAGCAAATGCAGCATCGAACCCTGGGAAGCACCTTTTGGCAAATCGAGTAGTGGATGCTCGGAATGCGATGCCAGATAGTGATAAATGCTTCTGTCAACAGCTTCAAGAAAAAACTAGTCATTTTTCTGAGTGCAAAACAGACACACACTCTTGTCTACACACGTTTTTTTTTTGCAATAAAAGTGCTTGCAATATAAAACAAACCGTCCAAGATACATGCAATGTTCATCATGTCGCTTACAATATCCAGCAGCCCTGTCACATTATTGAGCATTAGCTCTCGCTTTTAAATCACTCGCAATTGCATATTTCGCTATATCGAAAATTATTATTTTGGGTCGTCCCTCGGATGGATCGGCAATTAGCCGATCCATCTCCAATCGCAGCGATTGAAAAGTAAGAGTATTGCTGGTCTTTCACAGTAAAAGGTGTGTCTGTTGAGAATATTATCATTTGAAAGACAGTTGGCAATATTTTATCCTGCTATAATAATAATAAAATTTGATAAAAAAAACAGCTTTATTTGATAAAACAAATCAGCAAGAAATATCTTACAGCTAACCTTAACCTAATGGAAAAACGTGGTTTTTGGTAGAAATAAGATAAAACTATTATAAAAATTATATAGGCAGTTTGTATCAAATCATCCAGCAAAAAATGAAACAGGAAATGGGGAGGGGAGGGGACGAGATACATTTATAAGCGCGTGTTAATGTGTTCTTTGAGCCTGTGTTTCAAGCATTATAAACTTGGTGCTGTCCTTACATATCTGGGTAAGGTATTCCAGAGACAGGCTTTATGTACGGAGAAGGAGTGCGAGTAGAAATCACTGCTGTGGCCAGGAGTAGTTTGTCTTGAGATCTCAAACGGCATTTGTGAGCTGATAGAGCATCGAACCTACTCATGAGATAGCTCGGAGCGGCCCCATCCAAGATACTGAAGAGCAAACCGACGACCCTAGTATTCTCCTTTCTCGGGTCGTCAGCCCAATGAAGACTCGACCTATAGGTACTCTCTAATATGGTCATACTTTCTTAGGTCTTAAATAAAGCGAAAGCAAATATTTTACAGTCTGGTGGCTAGATTTTCGTTGCTGTCGAGACAGGCGACATCTAAATAATTAAGGAGAGGGAGGAGAATAGATTGGCAGATTGTTATTTTGCTTTCTTCGGGGATAAAGTTCTTGTTTCTCTCATAAAACTACTACCGCTTTCACGCACTAATGTGTGAAAGTGCTCAAAGAGTTTACCTCTCATCTCGTGGTTGTGCGGCTGCCACGAAACATTCTGGTCAAGTTATATGCCAAGATTTTTAACCTGGGAGCTGATTGATATATATCATTATATGCTATAGATACCTGTATATGCTATATGGGTCATTCCTTCCTTTCGTGCAAAACAGGGGATTCCGCGGAGCAAATTTTTTTTTCTTGAATTTCAGATTTATTGATTTTTAATATAATTAAGACCTCCTAGTAAAGACATTTATTTGGGAGGCACTTTGGTACATAGTGTACTTTACTAATAAATGTGCGGAGGGTAATGACGATCGGGATGGCAATGAAATTTGCCAAGACGGTAATGATACGTCAAGGGATGGTAATGACACTAGCCTGGAAGGTAATATTAGCTGAGGATGGTAATGACATGTGATATAGAAATAACATCAGTAATTTATTGTTTCTTTACAAAATATATTTATTAAAAAAATCCATAACCAAAACCAACATTAAAAGTTATGAAGCCTATTTTTAAAGCGGCCACTAATGAACTAAATCATCTAATAAATTTTAAGAAATCTTTATTATTCTTTTTCGCATTACATGAATTACATACAAAACATATTATTATAATTCTAGAAACATAAAGTATGGAATAAGAAATAGAAAATAAAAAATATAAAATCTTGAGATCTACTTTCCTTGTAAAATCAATAGACTTTTGTGCTCTTGTACTTTTGTAACTTAGTAGAACTTCCCGGAATCTAGTAACAAATGTAACCGTAACGCCCCTGCCAGCGTCCAGCTGTCATCCTTCCAGGTGGCGGTCCATGAATACTTCTCGGGTGTTTACCCAAAATCTACCC
This sequence comes from Micropterix aruncella, assembly GCA_944548615.1. Taxonomy (NCBI): domain Eukaryota; kingdom Metazoa; phylum Arthropoda; class Insecta; order Lepidoptera; family Micropterigidae; genus Micropterix; species Micropterix aruncella. The sequence goes on from OX155958.1 coordinate 11,827,022, forward strand.
ATGTCGACCCGGTTCACAGAGAAAACGCATTTAAGGCAAAGCTCCGTAGGCAAAAGCGGCTACTTCGTCGCCAGTTACGTGAAGCCAAGAAAGCCGGGGATAAAGCCCTCTGCCACAACTTCTCGCGCGCGTACCGCTCTATACTAAAACTCATACAGAGCGTAGCAACGCAAAACGACAAGCGCAAGGCAGCATTTCTCAAATCCAAAGAGGAAGCCCGGTTCGACAAAAACCGTTTTAACTACAGCAAAACGGTTTTGTCTGCCGCCAAGGGAAAAATCCAAATCCCGGAAGATATGGCCACGGAATACTTTTCGACCACGTATGAGGACCCAATGCGGCTCCATAATTACAGCCCTCCGCCGGGCATTACACCTCCGCCCCTGCCTACGGTAGCTTTTGCTTCTCAACCTCCATCACTAGATGAGATTCTTAATCAAGTAAAGAGGAAGCCGTCGGGCTCTACTCCGGGTCCCGATGGTATTCCCTATTTAGTATACAAAAAATGCCCCTGCCTTCTGCAATATTTAGGATCCATCTTCCGAAATATATGGAATAGCGGTGTAGTCCCACAGAATTTTGGCCGAGCGACAGTCATCTTAATTCCGAAGGTCCCAGTTTGCACCGGACCAAAGGACGCTCGGCCCATTGCTCTCACAGACACTGTGGCCAAAATCTTTTTTAGCATAGTCCACACGAGGATGAGCGAATTCATGCACCGGAATGAGTACCTTGGAGTATCAGTTCAAAAAGGCTTCATGCGCGGCGTCTCGGGCTGCCTCGAGCACAACTCTCTCCTGGCTGCTGCCATCAAGGATGCGAGACAGCACGAACGCCAAATCAATGTATGCTGGCTCGACCTAGAGAATGCCTTTGGGTCAGTCCGACACAGTCTCCTCCACTTTGCACTCCGCTGGTACAACTTCCCACCAGTCGTGCGTGACATTGTAGCCTCCTACTACAACTGTCTGACTTTCCATGTTAAAACGCAAGAATGGACTACCCGCTCTATACCATATTCAATTGGACTATTTCAGGGCTGTTGCCTCTCCCCGACGATTTTTAATATAGTTTTTAATATACTTCTGGAAAGCCTGAGCCAGTTTGACAGGAAGTGGGGCTACCGTTTTAAAACAGACGGCCAATACACCTCGTCGTGCCTCGCTTTTGCCGACGACCTAACTTTCATTACCAGAAGCCCCAAGCAGCTTTCCCTGCTATTACAGAAAGTGGAGCTTTTCTGCGACTGGTCAGGCTGTATAAAAGTGAAGCCCTCCAAATGTTTTTGCCTTGGACTCGCCCGCATGGGCACAAAATTTACATCCTATGACCCCAAATTGGTCTATAAGGGCTCTAATATCTCCCTTATAGACCCAAACAATCATTTCAAATTCCTCGGCAGAAAAATCACCCATCAGGGAAAAGACGTCTCGGGCGATCATGTTATAGAGCATTTCAAAAGTTGCCTGGCGAAAATAGATGCCTTGCTAATTTCTGGCCCTCGTAAGGCCTGGATCTATGACAATTATCTAACGTCACATTTGTCATGGCCCTTTCTTATTTACGATTTTACCAAAACCCAACTGTCCCGTCTAGATGCACTGGTGACAGCTAGTTTAAAATCCTGGCTGTCCTTAGCCAAACCAGCTGACCCCTCGACTCTCTTCAGGTCCAAACAAAATTTTGGGCTAGCGCTTAAACTGCCCTCTCTGCTCTACGCCAACTCCAGAATAACCAAAAATTCGATTCTGTGCAATTCCAAAGATCCGGCAATATCGAAGCACGTAATAAGTGGCTGTAGTGATTCAAATGAACTACAAGCCCGCGTAGACTTCCACAAAAGGTTCCTTACTGGAATCAGCCAGAATGGCACTGGTCTGGGGTATGGCAGTACAACCACGAGCGACGTGGACTTGAAGAAGTCTCTTTTGCGGGGAGATTACGACAGCAAGAGTATGGCTCATGCTATTGGCCTTCAATGCCAGAATGATTGGACAACAATTGGTGACTTTTGCATTCCGCCTCCAATGCACTGGAAGGTAATGCTCTATGACTGGACGCCAGAGATGCTGAAATTTTATTTGAATGCCTTTCAGCATACACTTCCAGACCCCAGTAACCTCGCTCGTTGGAGCTTTGCCGAGGATAGTTCTTGTCTCCTCTGTAGCAATACCCCTTGCACAGCTAGGCACATTCTAGCTGGCTGCAAGGTGGCCTTAGATCAAGGACGGTACACTTACCGCCATGACAAAGTTCTCGCTGTTATTCGCGAGGTAATTAGTCTCTCAGTGGCTCGTGCCAACAAGGGTTTGACAGTATCCTCCAAACCCCCAATACAGTTTGTGCGGGATGGCTCTAAAGGCAAAAAACATTTAACTACAAAACCTTTCTCAATAATCGAGAAAGCTACAGATTGGATTCTGGAGGTTGATTCGGTCTCTAAGCAGTATAAATTCCCTGAAAGTCTCGGATGCACAGCCCTCCGTCCAGATATAACTCTTTACTCTCTATCTCGGAAGGTGGCTCTTATCGTAGAATTAACTGTTCCATGGGAATCAAATATCCCAAAAGACCACGAGTACAAATTAAATAAATACCATGATCTTGCAAATGCCGTAACCCGGAACGGCTTCACTGTTCACCTTCACGCGGTGGAAGTTGGCGCTCGTGGCCTGCCAGCTAAATCTCTATTTCACCTCTTTAAAGATCTTGGCCTTTCCAGAAAAATAATCAACTCTTTCTTAGAAAAATTATCTAAAACTGCGATTTGCGCATCTCAAATTCTATGGCTTCGAAGGGGGAGTGAATGGGTGGCAAGGTGAACGCTCACATGTGGCAAGACAGCTGTCCTAAACCTACCACAGCCGGTTCGTAAGTCCGGAATCCACTGCTCACCCCCCAGAAGTGTAAAAAAATAGTATTATGATGGGCCCGACTCCGGTCGGTGAATTCCATGGCAGCTCCGTTTGTATTTATTATTTTATGCTCTAATACTCAATCAAAGAAAAGAATGTTTAATATATAAAATATCTAAAAGTCAAAAAAATAAATCAGTTACTCTAACCCTATTGTAATCTATCGTGACTCGAACGTCAATGTTATCTCGCTTAAAAACTGCTTGTAATAATAATGCAAAAAAACTCTATACTAACAATATAGGAAAAGTTTTCTTACTAATCGTAAGATAAAATGGAAATTATAATATCTTGAGATCAACGCTTTTATTTATAATTTAAGTCAGGAAGATTTTAAAATGAATATTGCCCTCGTCTAGTAATGTAAGGCATTGGCAAAGGATAGAAACTGCTAGTTTCCGCAACATTATCTTCATCGTCTACTACGGGCCAAGAAAGCATATTAGATTTATCCCAACATTAAAAAAAAAATACGGTGTATGTGCCATTTGAGTATTCTCAATTTTTTCCTATTACTAATACAGCTTGTTTTAATAGATATTGGACTATTACCCAAATCATCAATATTGTCGGAATGTACACCATGACAAGCTACATTCTTAACATTTTCTTTTTTGGCGTTGCAATTTTTTGTATTGTCATTATCCATGTCATCAGTGTGCTTATCAACATTGTGCCGTCAGTATTCATATAAAACGGCATGACTTTTATATGTCGTTGTGTCTCAAAAACGGTAGTACACTTCCACGCTTCATTCATAATAATTTTTTTTTTGTCATCCTAACTTATCGTATTGGTTGGTATTGAAATAGATATGCCTTCATTTAATGTATTTATGAAGAGCGGGTGTTTCGTTGTTCAATACATTGCTTGCTACATGAACTTTCGGTGTATCATCTTTCATCTTATTGCTAGTAAGGTGGTTTACATTAAACACATGGTTAAGTATAATTTCATCGTATTGAGTGAAGCTTTCTACAAAATCGCGATTGATTAATTCAGGTTATGTGATGTCAATCCCAATGCTCAATCTCCCCAAATGCTTGGTATGGTTGCACGGTACGTAGATGAAACTGGAGATAAAAGAGCTTAGCTCTCTTTCTTCTATAATTCTTCTCTTTCTTCTAGAATTATTTCATAATTTACCCCAAATCCACTTAAACAGGCCAAAATTGACATACTTATACATATTTGACATTTATCTACTTTCTTCTTTCTTTTCCTTGTGGCAATTCCACGCAGCTAGGGTGCTGGTGATTTTGTGCCAGTTTGTATGTATTGTTGACGGGAGGATGACTACTGTTAATGTTAGTACCTACAAAAAAAAAAACAAAAAGGAAGGGACATCACAATTGCATACACAGAAGACAACATAGAGACTAAAAACATAACAGAATATTAGGGGAATATTTTGGAGGAAGAAAAAGGAGAAGGGTCAGGGTAATAGAGAAGTGCTTCTGGGGGCAGCGCCGCTCCCCACCGCCCCCCGAGAGCAGCCCCCCCCACCCCGGCATCGGCCGCACCGAGAATGTGTCGTCCATTGACCGCAAGTTACTGCCAAAAACTCGGCCTATTCAGCGACTTTTTCCACAGCCAACCTCGACAACGGGGCCACATTACCATCGGCCTGACGTCACAAGGCGGGTCCGATCCCGGAGCAGCGAACGGAAGTGGCCACCCCCAGAAGGCATTTCGGAATATGGGTTAAATGGCTAAATGATTTAGGTTAATGAATTTAGCGATGACTCGATAAATTTTAATGGAATTGGACGCCAGAAGGATATCGATTTTGGTAGGGAGTTCGATTTTCAATTGAATGAGATTAGGAATGAACGAAGGAAAGTTGTTAAGGAGAGGGCAATTAAAGAAGAGGTGATCCACGGTGCAGATATCAAATCCACAATCACACTGTGGGGACGGAATTACGTTTATACGATATAGGTGTGCGGGCGTTGAGCAGTGGCCTATGCGCATTCTGCAAATTGTGGAGATCTCTTTCCGCCTGAAAGGTTTTTTATAATACCAAGGTTTGTTGTGAAGGTGGGGATTTATAAGAAAATAATGTTGACCTTTAGACTTGCAAGAAGAAAGATAACTCTTCTTCCAGCAGTCCTTCGTTTCTTCTTCTATTTGGGGGAGGATGTCCGACGCAGGGATTTTGATACGGAGGAGGGCTCCCCTGGAGCGGGCCTCATTAGCCAACATATCCGCCGATTCGTTACCGGCTATTCCTGAGTGGCCTGGAATCCACGTGAGTACTACTTCATCCCCTCTCTCACTGACAGTGCGGAACAGGGATCGGATCTGGTTTTCCAGATGAGAAGGGCGATGTGAGATGGCCGGATTGTTTAATTTCTCTACCAGACTTAGGGAGTCGCTAAAAATGGCACATGGGGAAATTTGGTTAGTCAGGATGTACTCGAGGGCTTTCAGGAGGGCAACACTTTCAGCGGTGTAGATTGATGCTTTGCTGTGTAATTTATAAGCGATGGGAACTCTGCGGTTGTGGTGGAAAATTCCCACCCCCACGTACCCCCCAGCTTCTGTCTTGGAGCCGTCTGTAAATATGAGGTCCCAGCCAGGGAACCTGGATGCTACGAGGTCCAAAAATACGGCATTGTTTAGAGGTGATGGGGGCTGCCCTACTGGACATTTCGACAAGACGGTTTGAGAGAAGATGTCCGGGGTGGTAAGTCTGTCTCCGAAGGGGAGATGGAAGTCTGGGAGGAGAGCATTCCTGTGAATGATGTCCTTGAGGCGGTATAGTTTCCTATGACTAACGCAGAGGGCGGGGGCTTTGTTATTTGGAGTGTTTCTCAGCAATTCGGAGGGAAGGGTGATTTTAGGAATAAGAGGGTGATTGACGAGCTGAAGGCGTTTAATAATATAAAATCTATCTGCTAGTAGTTGACATCGGAGGTTGACTGGAGGTTCACAAGACTCGGCTAGTAGGGCATTAGTGGGAGAGCTTCCCATGGCGCCAATGGTGCATCGCACGTGCATCGGAGGCCTTTGTCTACTTAACTCGTAAGTTTCCTATAAAAACCGGGGGGCGCCAGTTTTGCATGCGGCAATTTTGCACAAATGTCACTTTTGACAGATCCAAATTTGTTGAGGGCAGATTTGCAGGAGGCAACCTTGCAGGAAGCAACCTTGCAGGCGGCAACCTTCAGTACAGTTTTTAAGTTTTTCTGTTAGGTTAGGTTTTTCTTTCCCTAAAATCGAAGTGACATTAATTACCGGCATCCTTGTAGTGGACTTTTATACATCAAACTAAACATTAAAAAAAATGTTTTAAGTTTTTCTGTTAGGTTAGGTTAGGTCATTTTGACATTTGCAAAACTGCCTTCTGCAAGATTGCCTTCTGCAAAACTGCCGCCTGCAAGAATGCCGTCTGCAAGATTGCCGTCTGCAAATTTGCCTTCTGCAAGTTTGATGGGCGCCAGTTTTGCATGCGGCAGTCTTGCACAAATGTCACTTTTGACAGTTCCAAATCTGTTGAGGGCAGATTTGAAGGAGGCAACCTTGCAGGCGGCAACCTTGCAGGCGGCATTTTTGCAGACGGCATTCTTGCAGAAAGCAAACTTGCATACAAACCCGAAGTTAGCAACGTTTGAGAATGGCGCATTAGGACATGATTACATGAATAAAATAATTTTATATTATTTTACAAACCAAAAATAAAGCAGTAAAGCGGTCATATGTTATTAATTTTAAATTTAGAAAAAGAAGTAGCAAATTATCATGTCAGGGTAAATTAAAGTGGTGAATATTTTTACCTCTCCACATTTAATTACCGGCATCCTTGTAGTGGATGATTCAGTACATCAAACTAAACATTAAAAAAAATGTTTTAAGTTTTTCTGTTAGGTTAGGTTAGTTTTTCTTTCCCTAAAATCGAAAGTTGATTGCCGAGATCCGCGATGGAGAGGACACCCAAAGAAGTGTACTGGTTTCCCAACCCTGACATATGAAAACGCGGCTTTTGTCGATTTCTACTCTGGTAACACTAAATTTTAAATACGATGTTTTGCTTCTAACTTCATTTTCTGCAAAAATGCCGTCTGCAAAAATGCCGACCCTCGAAACGTCAGTTTGACATTTGCAAAACTGCCTTCTGCAAGATTGCCTTCTGCAAAACTGCCGCCTGCAAGAATGCCGTCTGCAAGATTGCCGTCTGCAAATCTGCCTTCTGCAAGTTTGATGGGACCCAACGCAATAACAGTGGACGAAAAGACCCTACCAAAACACATCAAAGTGGATATAAACTTAGCTTTTTTGTTTTGTACTTACTGTTTGACTTGGATGGATGGTGATGACTGCTGAACGGTGACAAACTCGAAATGAAGAGAAAGAACTTAAATATCTTTTTACACGGCGACTTTTCACACAGCCTTCAGAGCTTACGCGACAGACTGACCAATGAGGAGCATAATGATCTACGGTAGAAGCTTGGGCTCCTGTTGCGGAGCAAGACTTTAGACTTCGGGCTGAGCAGTCACCGCTGACTGACGTCTCGGGAACTGCTCCGCTTCAAAGTGCATTTAAAATTCCGTAACCGTTGTTAGTGAGTGTTTCTGCATCTTATCTGATAGCCTGGGTGTCCGTGCACCTGGGACAGTGTTCGCGGCGCTACACCCCACCGGGGTTGGCCCCTGGAGACAGCTTTCATATATTCATCTGTGAGGGGCGCGCACACGCTTTCGTTTCGCTGCGACGCGGTGTGCTCGGGCCGGTTGGTGTGCGCGACGCTGGGCACGTGTCCGCAGACCCGTAGGCGTGACACGCGTAGGTGGCCGGCATAGCAGCGCCGCAGTTTCGTCGGCGCTGGAGTCTCGCAAGGAGGAGTGCCTGCGCGGAGTGCGAGCGCGCATTTTCGAACTTTTCCCCGTGAATCGGGGATGGCTGCAAGTGATCCGGGCGGGGGGGCGATCCCTTCGGGAGGTCGCCGCGCATTCCGCGGTCCCCCCCGCCGGCCCCCCGCCCCCGCCCCCCACTTCACCGCGAGGTTCGGTGGCCGGGGCGGTTTCGGGCGCGGTGTCCCCTGGGCGAGGCGCGGGGGCGTTCCCGCCTCTGCCGGTGCCCTCGCGGGTGAGTGGGAGGTCCGGGGGTGGTGGCGAGACCTCGCCGCCCCCCCCCCCCTTCCCCCCCAGCGAGCTGCTGCCCCGGCGTCGCCGCGCCGTGCAGAAGGGGAGGCTGCTATGATGACTCGCGCTAAGAGAAGGCTTAAAAAGAAAACCCCTCCGAAGGCCAAAAGAGCAAACATGGAGTGCAGCGACGAGGACGGCGAGAGGGAGACGGGCACTGACACTGCGGGCGTCGGGGCGAGGGCCACCGCCCCCCCCCCCCCCCCCCTACCAGAGCTGTTGGTTCCCGCGCGCCCGCGGTGGTTGTGTCTACTCCGCCACCTGCGGTCGATGCTAGCGAGGCTAAGTTGGCGGTAAGAGGGGTGGAGGATGCGTTGGCCCGTATGGCGGCCATCACCTGCGAGGGGGATACCCCGATCCGCTGCCGCCTAACGGCAGACCAGAAGATGAGGCTGGCCGGGGAGACAGCGGGCATCCTGGGCCTGGTGTCCAGGCTTGCCTGCGATCTCGCTGCCGCCCACGGGCGGCCCGGGATCGCAGATGAGATCCTGGGGGGGGATGAGATCGATGGAGGCCTCGGTGAGGGAACTGGTGGCAAGACCAGCCCCCTCGCTGGCCTCCCCCCCGAGCTCGTCTTCGCCCTCTTATGGGGATGCCCTTAAGAGGGGCATCAACCTACATTACATTACATTACATTACATTTACGTCGTGTCCAATTGGTGGCTAAAAACCGCTCTTGGACGTGTCAAAATATTTCTGTTTCAAGTAGTAAGTGTCATTACTACTTTAATCTTTACGTTACATACATATATTAATTTAAAAAAATATACAGTATCTAAGAAACTTTGGAACCTACTAAAAGTTATTCGTCGTAGAATCGTATTTCAAAACAAATTAAAGAATAGTCAATGGCTACCTACTAAACACACAATAATTAAAATAGTCAGTTAAAAAGTTGAATAATCAAAGCAGAAGCCTAACAATTGAAATAGTCAATAAATCAAATATATACAAACTAAAAACTGTACATAGTAACATCCAAAGTAGTAAGTAATTTGTTAAATAATCAAACTAAAGCTAAATCTTAAATTTAAATACTAGAAGTACATATATAATTATCATTCAAATTGGTACAATTATTTGCAAAGTCATGGCCCTCGAATTCGGTCAGAGATACAGGTCGCGGGGAACCGGATGAGGGAGGTGCCTCCTAAGAGGCCCTCGGTCATTATTTACCCTGCGATTGAGGATGCCGCAGCCACCTCGGAGTCGACCAAAGCGGCTCTTTTGAAGGCACTTGACCCTGCGGCCGACGGGTTCCGACCGGTCACTGTGAGGAAGGTGGCTCGGGCCGGCGTTCTGGTCCAGACCTCCACTCCGGGGGGTCTGGAAAGAGTGAAGGCCGCGGGCGATAAACTTCGCGGTGCGGGGCTGAAGGCCGTCGAACCGCAGGGTCGATTTCCGCGGATTGTAATTCTTGACATTCCGCGGGACCTCAAGGAAGGAGAAATCAAAGAGCTCATTTGGTCCCAGAACCTCGAGGGCCGCTGCTCAGTGGATAAGGCAACTGCGCTAGGCTCGACCCGCCGGGCGTTCGCGTTCGGCCAGAGGGACGGCCCTGTGGTCCAAAGTGTTTGGATCGTACACCCGGCGGTGCGAGCGGTGCTTGTGGCGGAGGGGAGAGTGTTCCTGGACTGGGACTCTTGCAGAGTGCGTGATTACATCGGGGCGGTAAGGTGTTTCCGCTGCCACAATTTCGGGCACACCCAGGGGAAGTGCTCGCAGGAGGTAGTCTGCGGATATTGCGCCGGCAAGGGACACGAGAGGTCGGCTTGCCCTGCTAAGGAGGCACCCCCCAAGTGTGCCACATGCTCGGGTCTGCGAAAGGAAGCAGCTCACGTGACGGGCTCGTCGGGCTGTCCGGCCTATCAGCGCGCGGTGGACAGGGAGATAGCCACCACGAACTATGGCGGGGCATAGTCCCCAACTAACGATAAGTTGCGCGCAACTGAATCTGCAGAGAAGCAGGGCTGTAATGGCCGAATTCGGTCGCACGCTTGAGACGATGGGTATTGGAGTGGCGTTTGTGCAGGAGCAGTTCACGTTCCTCGGTAAAACCCGGGGTATAGACGGGCGGTGCGTTGTGCTCGAGAAGGGGCACCGACCCATGGCAGGGATCGCGGTGAGTTCGTCTCTCCCGCCTCCCCTGTTCCTGGATCGGCTCTCCAGTGAGCACCTCGCCTGCGCGTCCATAGTTATCAACGATGTGGACTGCTACTTCATCAGCGTCTACTTCCAGTTTGGCGAGGCTGTGGACGCCTACATTGCTGAACTCGCCGCGGCCCTTGACGCTCTTCGGGGTCGTCCGGTAGTGGTAGCGGGCGATTTTAATGCCCGCTCCCCAACCTGGCACGACGACGGCAACCTGGACCGCCTGGACAGGGTCGCGAAGGGAAGAGCCGAGGCTGTCGAGGAGCTGATAGCGACCTATGGGTTGCATATTGTCAATCCTTCCTTCTGTGGCCCCGGCGGGTCCAGCAATGTGGATTTGACGCTGTGCTCCCCTGGATTCGCCCGGGAGATGATGAACTGGACCGTCCACGAATCGTAGTCTTCCTCAGACCATAGACTAGTGACCTTCGACATTGGCCGCCGTGTGAATCCCCTGTCCCCCTCGGAATGGGCGTACCGCACCTCGGATGTGAACTGGGACCGTTTTGGGGAGTCCCTCTGTGAGAGGCTCTCCCGGTTCCCGTCCCCTCACTCCAATTCGGCCGAGGCACTTAGTGTTGCACTTGCAGTTGCCTCGGCCTGCGAGTCAGTCCTCGGTCGGAGGAGGCCCTTCGGAGGCTTTACGGCCCCGTGGTGGTCTCCGGAAATGTCCGACCTTCGCAGGTGCTTCCGGCAAGCGTACCGTCGCATGGGGGAAGCCCGCAGGGGTTCTCTTCCTCCTGAGCGCGTGGAGGTACTTCGGGAGTCCCTGAGATCGGCTCAGAGCGTCTACCACGCCGCCATTAGGCGTGCCAAGACTGATTCCTGGCGTACATGGGTTAGCGAAGTTGGGAATGCAAACCCATGGGACATGAAGAACGTCATTGACAAAGGTGAAGCGGGGTGGGAACTACCTCTCTAGCATTGTCGAGGGTACTTCCGCCCCGCTTGACACCGAAGGCACTCTTTCAGTTCTCCTCGATTCTTTGTGTCCATCGGATCGGAATGACAATGACGATCCCCACCACGCGCAGCTGCGGCGGCTTATTGCCGTAGACTCGCGCGTACCTGATCTGTCAGAGGTAACAGCGGACAAGGTCGGCACCATCATCGGGTCGCTATCGCGCAGAAAGGCACCGGGGATAGACAACTTTACGTCTGATATAGTGAAGCGGGTGTGGGAATTCGCAAGATGGGAGGTGACTGTCCTGATGCAGAAATGCATTAGGGACGGTCATTTCCCATTATGCTGGAAGGCTGGCCTGCGGGTGATTCCCAAAGGTAACGATAAGCCGCGCTCGGATCCGAAAGCGTACAGGCCCATCACGCTCCTTCCCATAATGGGTAAGGTGCTCGAAGTGCTTGTGCGCGAACGGCTGGAGAGGACTCTGTCTCCCCAGAACGAGCGTCAGTTTGGCTTTACCCGAGGGAAAAGCACGGAGGATGCCATCCTGTTTGCGAAGAACTGGGTCCGCAACTACGACGGCCGCTACGTGGTAGGCGTATTTTTGGATATCTCCGGTGCATTCGACAACGCGTGGTGGCCGATGCTTATATGCAAGCTTCGCGCCCGCCTGTGCCCGAACAATTTGTTGAAAGTAGTGAGGAGCTACTTTTCAGACAGATCTGTCACTCTGAGGTACGTATCCTTCCCGGCCACCGTTCGATACCTGGGGGTGACGCTTACGGCTTCCCTTTCCTTTCTTTCGCACGCAAAGATTACAGTCGAAAAATCCCGGGATCTATTATTTGCGCTCCGCGGAGTGAGTCGGGCCGACTGGGGAATTCGTTTCCCAGCGGTCATGACTATCTATAAGGGCGTCTTCGTCCCGCGTGCGACTTATGCCGCACGCGCTTGGACGGAGTCTGCTGTTCCTGAGGCGACGCGTGTCGCGCTGCTGCGTGGACAGCGCATCCCTCTCGTGGCCCTGACCGGGGCGTACAGAACGACGTCCACTCTTGCGTTACCCGTCATCGCTGGCGTTCTGCCGATTGACCTGGAGATTCTGGAGCGTGCAGCGTTGTCACGGTACCGCCGGGGCGAGCCGGTAGTCCTTCATGGCCTATCGTTCGACCCGGTGGCGCACCAAGCTGGGGAGTTTGCCCGCCTGATTCGGGTGGAGTCCTTGCGTGTCTGGCAGGCTAGATGGGACGCCGGGGGTACGGGCCGCCTCACCCATTGCCTTTTCCCGTCCGTCGCAGTGCGGATGGCAAATTCGTTTCTGCGGTTCGACCACCATACCACGCAGCTGGTTGGGGGCCACGGAGAGTTCAGAGCCAAACTATTTGACTTTGGACTTGCCGATGACCCCCGGTGCGCCTGTGGGTATGGTCGCCAAACTGCGGAACACGTAATTTGGTTTTGCCCAATTCTAGCGGCTGCACGGGAGAAATTGATGGATGCAGTGGGCGCGTGCGTTGGGCGTTCTCCGATTTGGTACCCGGATTTGGTCAGTTGTAGGAGCTGCTTCCAGACGTTTGGCGAGTTTGTGGAGCACTGGGTGGCTTCTTGGGAAAGCATGAGGCTTCGGGATACCCCCCAGGGGGTACCCTCTTCCTTGGTGGCGTGATTCGGCGGCTACTTCCAGCCCGAAGTGCCCGTCTTGTGTCCGTCTCTTTACCGCCCCGAGGGGCGTTTCGTTCTTTGCAGGATCCAGGGATTCCTCCCCCCCGTGGCTGCTCCGAGACCTGCCCACGGACAGTGCGCCTTCACCTTCATTATTCTAGAGCGTCCTCTACCCCGCTTACCGGCTCCTAAATTTATGCTATTGTTGTTTTTCTTTTATTTTTTTCTTCGGTAAATTTTATAATATTGTGTAAATTTTTATTTTGTTTTGTAAATACCTTTTATTTTTCGAATAAATGGGTTCTCGGGGCGGTACGGGGGGGGTGGTTTACCCTATTTCACCCCCTGCGCGTTTTACCCTTCTGGTACGCGCAGGGTTGTCGTAGCACGACATCCCGGGCAGACAAGACGACCCTCGTCGTTATAACTGCCCGGGCGGTGGGCGGGGTTTGCTGCCCTCACCTATCGCCTTGAAACTCTTATCCTGCGGAGCAAGATATACTTAATTTTTTTTTGCGCGGGAAATGATAGAATCTCTGTTGCCAAAGACAAAAGTAGAAATATTTTGTTTATATGTAATTGTAGATGTCTTATATTTTAATACCTATAGTGTGTTTACCTTATCTTTCATGTATGCTAAGACAACTAAGTATGTGTTGGCAAGTTTAGGTACAACACATCGACGAATTTGAAGTTTGTGGTTTGGAGGTGGAGAGGAATGAAATTTTTCCATGTTTTTTTAAGATTAAAAAAAAACTATGTACTTTAGCATTAGATTTCCTAAAGAGCCTTCTCCCTCACACTTAGAGTAAATATATTTCAATAAAACTTTTTTTCTAAATGCGGTATGCAGTCTGATATTAGAGTTTACAGGCGTTTTGTTCGAAATGGCGGAATGACCCATATATGTCACTATACGCTATAGATATCACTTATTGAAGCAGTTTGGTCAAAAACAGATTTTCATCACTTAGTGAGCTTCATAGGAATGACCGCTAAGTATACAGGTGAGTTTTTTAATTAGTGACATCCTTGTAGTGGGTGAATCAGTACGACAAAGTTAGCAAGTTTAAATGATTTTTTTTGAAAAAACCAAAAAAAAAAAAGATTTTTGTCAAATCTGTAAATTTTATCCATTGAAGAAAAATTTGAGAAGCGCTGAGTGCTCTGCCATCTAGCGGTAGGCAAAAATCATGCTAATAAACAATATTAGCGATATTTTACCGACCGCTCATCGTGCCTAATTATTTATATACTGTTTTTCAAGGGTTTTTTTCTAATAAGATTTTTTTTTTTTAAATTTCTATTAAAAACTGACTGCTTAGTTTGTCGTACTGATGTACCCACTACAAGGATGTCACTAATTTAAACCTCATCCTGTATGAATAGAAAAGGAAGTATGTATGAGCATAACTCTGGAATGCTCGGAGTGATATCAAACAATCTTGGCACACAGTGTGACTTACATTATGGGAAAAAATACTGTAAACCCAGATGCGCACTGACAACCTGGCCTCGGTGGCCATCGAGATACTGCTAAAAGTATAAAAACGTTATCGAGCGCGCGCACTTAGCTTGGGTGCGTGGTCGATAGCATTTCGTAGTATCTCGCTGGCCGCCGCGATCTGGCCGCCATTGCTCGCCTGGGCTAAGGGTGACACCCTTGGGGTTGGAAAGGTGTGGGGTGACATGTAAAAATAATTGCAAACCAATTTCAGTGTTCAATTCATAGTTGAAGTGTTAAGGGGGAGGGGTTATGTGGGGAGGGGAGGGGGGGGGGGGGGCAGGAACCCGGGATTACATGGTGCCGACCTTTAAAGCTAACTATAAATTGAAATCACGTCTCGTTCTTTTCATCTCAATGAATGTAACTCCATTATTATTTCGAATAAGAGGTTTCATTTGAGAAACTAATATCTCCATTTCCTTATCTTCTTTGCTTGAAACTACATTTTTGCGGTTTTGTTTTTCCATGTACAGCGTTCCGCAGCATCTGACCGAGAAATAGTATAGTAATTCAACGAAGCTCAGGAGACTTGCACCGATGAAAAGACCGATCGTGCCGCCTATTGATACTGAAATCAAAGAAAAATTGCTCAGGGGTTGGAAAACTTATTACCCCAAAATATACTAGTTTATAACGATATTACTCCACTTGCGTGGATGAAAATATAGCTTTCATATTGGGGAGGGGGAGGGGGGATTTCGCCGAGTCAAACAGGCAGGTGGTCTGCCGATACTTCGTTGTACTGTGCGGGGTTCGTTGTCCTTCGTTGTCCTATCCTGTAATCTTTGCGGCAGACGTCATTGCTCGTTACCCGTTCGTTACCCGTTTGCTACATTGGTAATATAGTTAATGGTAGGTTTATTGATATTACGCTAAGTGAATATGGGGACTTTTGTATTCCTTATCCAATGCACTAGAACAGTGTTTGTCAACCTTTTTTTAGATTGTGACCCCCTTTATGGTAAAAAAAAATAAAACTGATTCCTCCTTAGAGTGTAACTTAGTTCTCTTGACCCCATTAGTCTCTTCTACAACTGTAACTGTAAGCGAAAACAATGGCGAAAACCACATTAATTTTAACTGTTTTGCACTTTTGAAGCTGTACTTAACTGTTTCCATCTTAGATCAACGTAAAGTTTTGTAAAAGCAATAGCAAAACACATACATAGTAAATATGTTTCTCTTCCGAAGATGCAAATATTGGCATATTAGATTAAATAATGATTTTGTAATATTTATTTTTTTCTTATTATATAGCCTACGCCACCTTGGGGATCACTTCGCGACCCCCCAGGGAGTCGCGACCCACTGGTTGAAAATCACTGCACTAGAAGATAATGTTATATGACTCCTTTTTTATTATTATTTGTTGTGTGGGGCTTTTTTAAGGTCTTTATGAGCCTTGTAACACTGCGACCATTGTTGATCTATTGTTTTCGCCACCTACTATAGTTCTGCGCTAAGCCTCGTGTCATTTAAGAACCGCAACAGGCTTTTGGCGCCAGATTGTTTTACTTCCTCAGGTTGTAGGTAATGACCACCCAAGTGGCATATCTTTTACGCATCAGCGGGCCACACTCGCATATGAGGTGCAGAGGAGTTTCCTCTGCCCCTTAGCAGAACCTGCACATTTTTGTGTCTCGGAGCTTGAGGTTGTACATGTGTTTGTTAAGGCCACAATGCCCCGTGAGCGCCCTCACCAGTAGTTCCAGTTGTTCTAAACATATTTGTTTGAACATTAGGTTTGCAAGGCTTTTTGGTACGCCACAGCAAGGTTCAGGGTCGTATAACGTTACCTTTGCTCCCGTTTTAGAAAGTTCATCGGCTTTTTCATTTCCTTCGATTCTTGCATGGCCGGGAACCCATCTTAGAATTACCCTGTTCTTTTCGCCCAAGGAATTCAGTAGTGATACGCAGTTTTGCACTAGCTTTGAATTAATAGTATTCGAGGCTAGTGCCATAAGAGCTGCCTTGCTATCCGAGTGGATAGATACGGTGGTTGGCGTAGTTCTTATGGAGATTGATATCCGCACATTCAATAATTGGCTGCCAGGTGTTTGTGACCTTATCAAACATTCTTCTCCGGATTTTTAAACATAAAAATGTTCATTTGTACGATATCTAGGCTTGTTTGGCGTCCTAAATTCAAAATATGCATAAACAATTTAGATTTCGAATTTCGTTTTTCCAAAATATGACTGGAGACTGGAGATAGTATATGACGTTTTTCCAAGGATATGACTGGAGATAGTAATTCATCCTGTAGGTCTTGATCTTTTTTGTGATCGCCTTTCCTCCGGTCGATCGCTTGCATATTTTTGTTATGGGCTGCAGGCCTGTTGCTTGTCCAAGAATTTTGGTCAGTATGTGAGAACTTCCACAAAAATCTTCATAATAAATAAATATTAGAGCCACAATAACAAATAATATGCATGACAGATCTCAGTGTTAGGTTTCACAAGCTTCTCCATTTGACATGGCATAAAAAAAAGACGTCTGACCGAGCCAACGGTTAACTCAAGCCCCGACAACATACTGCTTATTTTTAATACAGTTTTTTTTACAAAATTCACAGTAAACCATTTTCAATATTAAATCTATTTTAGCACAAAAATCACGACTAAAATGTTCAGCATCCACAAAACAAGAACAGAGAAAAACCCTTCTTAATAATCGAGAAAACCACACTTGGACTCTGGAGGTCGACTCGGTCTCTAAGCAATATATTATTTCCCTGAAAGTCTCAGATGTACAGCACAGCCCTCCGTCCAGATATAACTTTACTCGAAAGATAGCTGGATATTGCCCATCGGAATCAAATATCCCCTAATATTACGAGTGCAAACTAGATGATTACCAGATGAGAACGACTTCGCTGTTCAACTTTTCGCGGTGGAAATTGGCGCTTATAGCTTGCCAACTAGAGTTGTCAACTACAACGAGCGAACCCGTCACCAGTTTTAACGATTAGTCGTTCTATCTCCCTGGATTGAGCGCAGAAGACTTGAAAAAAACGGTCCACCGTCAAGCCCCGCCACATGCCCGTAAGAGGCCAACGCCTTAACCGCGAGATAGCCAGGAGTGTTACCCAGCGGGCTTACACTCACGCCCTTACTTCCAATTGCGACCAGATTACTCCAGTCTCTCAATTGGTTACGAGTTCGAGGTCGCTTGCGCGGTCCTCTCCTTTACGAAGCGGTGAAACGGTGTATACCGAATCTATCGCGGACCGCGGCATTCTTTTCCAGGCTGTTCACCCAGGATCGGGTAGCCGATGGTCGTTTCAAGAGCAGTCGCCGTAAGGTCCGCAACCACCCCCGCTCTATAGGAAACAGTACTGCTTCCAGACTCCCCCGACTGTTAGTCAGAGTGCACAATCGATTGGCTTACGCCGCACGGTGCGCAGACCGTCCAGGAGCGCCAGAAGGTTGATTCCTGGGGGAAACTAGCCCTAAGGCCAGAGTCCTACCCAGGCTCGCACTTGCGTGGAGGCCGCCGGATGGGTGTTGACCCGTGAGTGTGACCAACCCTGAACAGAATGGGTCTTCGTGGCCAACTCAGCAAGGGCCCCTTAGCTCCCAAAAGCTTGCCAGCCAAATATCAGTTTTACCCCTTTAAAGATCTTGGTCTATCTAGGGAAATAATCGACTCCCCAGAATATCTAAAACTGCGGCTTCCCCACCTCAAATTTTATGGTATAATTCAATGGAGCTTACTCTCTTATTTTATCACTTAATAAATGGATTTGGTTAGGTTGACCATGGTTAGGTTTACATAAGTATTAGCATTGATTATAGAGGTAGGTATAATCAATGATATTAGGTAAAGTTAAATGGAAAGTCACTTACCAACTAGATCAAGCCGGCTCCTCACAACATTCCTCTTAAACCGCTCCGTCGGCAAGTACTCCATATCAATCGCAACATGAATTATTTCACTGGGATCACTGAAATTTATTAGTATGAGTATTGGAGTGAAAAAATAGGTGGGAAAATAATTTAACCAGTCGTAATTACGACACGGAAATTGCTAGACTAATTGTTTCGCAATCTTAAAATTTTACATCATGTTTAATATCAAATTTTGCAAATATCAACCCTGGGTGCAGCAGCGATGTCATGGTCCATGGTGAAACTTAGAACGGGCTATAATAACTGATTGCGTATAAAAAAAATCGTGTCTGTGCTGTTGACCGTTAAGGAGTCCCCTCGACGGTGGCCAATCAGGGCATGCTTATCATAAAAAATGCATCGTTCATCGGAACAACCAACATGTACATTTTCAACTTCATATGATAATATTTGAGGAGTTCTCTTATTTACTCGTGGACTTGTGGGAGCCCTGTCGCTCCACATACCCACAACAAAAAAGTAATTTCCACGGAACGAAAACCGCAGACTCGCTCAAACCTACACGAGCCAGCTGCAGTTAATTTCCAACTAAATTTGGCAAATTATGCCCAGGCAAGCGATGACTCATGTCATTTCTTCTGATCGATAGACATGTTACACCCCACTCATAGCTATACGGTATAAAACGTGGTATAATACGGTATAATACTTGAAGAAGTCTCTTTTGCGGGGAGATTACGACAGCAAGAGTATGGCTCATGCTATTGGCCTTCAATGCCAGAATGATTGGACAACAATTGGTGACTTTTGCATTCCGCCTCCAATGCACTGGAAGGTAATGCTCTATGACTGGACGCCAGAGATGCTGAAATTTTATTTGAATGCCTTTCAGCATACACTTCCAGACCCCAGTAACCTCGCTCGTTGGAGCTTTGCCGAGGATAGTTCTTGTCCCCTCTGTAGCAATACCCCTTGCACAGCTAGGCACATTCTAGCTGGCTGCAAGGTGGCCTTAGATCAAGGACGGTACACTTACCGCCATGACAAAGTTCTCGCTGTTATTCGCGAGGTAATTAGTCTCTCAGTGGCTCGTGCCAACAAGGGTTTGACAGTATCCTCCAAACCCCCAATACAGTTTGTGCGGGATGGCTCTAAAGGCAAAAAACATTTAACTACAAAACCTTTCTCAATAATCGAGAAAGCTACAGATTGGATTCTGGAGGTTGATTCGGTCTCTAAGCAGTATAAATTCCCTGAAAGTCTCGGATGCACAGCCCTCCGTCCAGATATAACTCTTTACTCTCTGTCTCGGAAGGTGGCTCTTATCGTAGAATTAACTGTTCCATGGGAATCAAATATCCCAAAAGACCACGAGTACAAATTAAATAAATACCATGATCTTGCAAATGCCGTAACCCGGAACGGCTTCACTGTTCACCTTCATGCGGTGGAAGTTGGCGCTCGTGGCCTGCCAGCTAAATCTCTATTTCACCTCTTTAAAGATCTTGGCCTTTCCAGAAAAATAATCAACTCTTTCTTAGAAAAATTATCTAAAACTGCGATTTGCGCATCTCAAATTCTATGGCTTCGAAGGGGGAGTGAATGGGTGGCAAGGTGAACGCTCACATGTGGCAAGACAGCTGTCCTAAACCTACCACAGCCGGTTCGTAAGTCCGGAATCCACTGCTCACCCCCCAGAAGTGTAAAAAAAAAAAAAATAGTATTATGATGGGCCCGACTCCGGTCGGTGAATTCCATGGCAGCTCCGTTTGTATTTATTTTATTTATATATCGATCGGCATCATTCCCTTGGTGGACCAGTACGCGGTTACAATCATTCCCTTGGTGGACAAGTATCGTGCTACACCTCTGCATCAGTCCCTCGGTGGACAAGTACACGGCTATAGTTATCGCGCTACACTTCATTATCAAGCAGTACCTGCATTATCCGCGATACCGATCGTCAAGCCTCGCTCCTCGACTACACACTTTAGACACACCGCCACGGCTTCACCTCGCGCCCACACTACTACACAACGGCAAATTAACAATCAAGGCGTTAAGAACTGGCGACTTCAACTCAACTCACTTCAACCTTCTGATTAAACACTTCTACTTCGACATCCTCGACTTTCATTCACGGAGAAAACTTATGATGAGAACCACCCTTCGCTCACAATCAATTGGAGTCTAGTGAAGGGTGGCCACTCTCACAGACTTAAATTGTCTTTTTTATAAAACCAGCGTAATATTAATTAAGTTATGTTTTTATAGCACAATAAAGTTATTCTATTCTATTATTCTACTTCATCATCTTTGGGCAGCAGCAGTACACATACGCAAATGCTCATAACAGCCGTGTTTTTTTTTTGTTTTTTAATAATATAAATTTATACGAATATTAGTGATACATATGCTCCGTAAATGCATCAATTAATTAATAATTTTGATATTAAATTGTATGTCGCTTTATCAAGACGAAACTGGGGAAAGTATATAATACCGTGTATCAACCACATAAATATATATGGTTGATACACGGTATTATAGCTAAAATGTTTTTATTATCCCCGAACTACCGGATGCATCGCCTTGATAATAGCAGGTTGTTAGCACAGTAAATATATTAGCTAAAGCAATATAGAAACTAGGCCCATTTGTTGAAATAAATACCTACGCTACATTGGAGCGCTAGGGTTGTCACTCTTTAAGTTATTTTTAATTATTAATAAAATCATTTATTTGGCGGTACAGTTTCGATAACAATGCATTTTTATGGCATCATCACCTGATTTTACAGCAAGGATCGGCTCCTGACGAGGATACTCTTCCAGTGTCAACGGCACAGACACACAATTTTGTGTACGAATTCAATTATGATAGCTCATTCTAAATTTCACCACGACATGGCTGCTGCACCCAGGGTTGGCTCCCGACGAGGGGACTCCTCAAAGGTGAACAGCACAGAAACGAAATGTTGTATACGCATTCAATTATGATAGCCCGTTCTAAGTTTCACCGCAACAGGGCTGCTGCACCCAGGGTTGGCTTCCAACGAGGGGACTCCTCAACGGTCAACAGCACAAACACGAAATTCTGTATAGCATTCAATTATTATAGGCCGTTCTAAGTTCCACTATGACATGCCTGCTGCATCCAGGGTTGGCTCGGGACAGATCAATTTTTATTAAAGCTTGTATTTAATAAATTGTTTTAACCAACTCGCTGTCAAAACTGTCAAGTAGTGTGAACGTGTCTTGTAAAGTTTAGCTAAAAAAACAGAAAAATAGTTAAGTTTTTGTCTCAAAAACCATACTATCCTGTAACGGACCACTGACTTTAACTGTGGAAGTGTTAAGAACAGTATAAACAACATTTTTTTGTGAAGAAAAGTGAATAAATAGTGGACCTAAAACGAAATAATCAAAACTACCTCCATTCTAGTGTCAGTACTACTAGAGCTGTGTAAACGTAACTGACAATCAAGTAGTCGTTAAAAGTAGCAGATACTTAGTTTTACTGATCCAGATACAAACTAGTGGAAAAAAATTTATATATATCTAACAAAATGGCAATCTGTACGATTTGCAAAAACACGAAACCGAACACCATAAAGTGCGATCAATGCAAGCTGGATATCTGTAATGTCTGCAGTAATCTCACATCTACCGAACTGAGGTGCCTCGAGCTGAAGTCCAGGGAGCTGACTTATCTATGTAGGATGTGTAAAGAGGGGCTAAAGGAACTCCCTGTTCTACGGAAGCTGGTCGAGGAATTGACCGATGAAGTCAAAAAACTTAAAAATAAAACCCCAGCAGAAAATTGCGAACAAATCATTGCTGAAATATCTGAAAGGAAACGTAGAGCAAAGAATATCATTGTGTTTAATGTCCCAGAGTCTACTTCTGACGATGCTAGCAGCCGGAAAGAACACGATAGGAAAGAGACACAAAATATTTTCTCTACCATCACTGGCTGTGCTATGGATCTTGCCTCTGTATTCCGTTTGGGCAAACGAACAGATTCTAAGCCGCGGCCACTAAAAGTATTATTAAAATCTAGAGAAGATGCCATCAATGTTTTAAAAAATAAGGCCAAGAGTAAAGCACCTATCAAGATGAAAGCCGATCTCACACCTAATCAAAACGAACATCTTAAGAAACTGCAACAGGAACTAAGCGAGCGAATCAACAATGGTGAAAAAGATATAACTATCAAATATCTACATGGATATCCGCAGATAATAAAGATTCCAAAAAACCAGTAGCTGGCCAAAGAATCCTCGACCTCCCCATACTGTACTCGAACCTGGCATCCCTACCGGCAAAATTTGACTCTCTTTTGATGGAAGTGAAACTCAACAACCCAGCTTTCGTTATAATAACTGAGACCTTCCTAAATTACTCGATTCCCGACTCTCTAGTCTACATTCCAGGATTCACGCTTTACAGAAAAGACCGTAGCAATGGCACCAAATATGGTGGAGTGGCTATTTATGTTGCTGACGCTTACCAAAACTCACCAATTACGGCAACACTCGAAAAATCATTTGAAAGCAACGAAACGGAAGCATTTTGGCTTAACATAGAGTGCAGCAAAGTCAGGTTTCTCCTTGCGGGCATCTACCGTCCGCCATCATATGGTATTCAAACAAGTGACAAAATCCTCGTGGAGAACTTAAAAGTGGCCTCTGAGCTAAACACGGTCGTAGCATTTGGTGACTTTAATTTACCAAATATCAAATGGGATGAATTGAACCAATCAGCTTGCACTGAGGTAGAAAAATTGTTTATGGAAATGTATGCAGACACTTCTCTAACACAACTTGTTAATCAGCCCACAAGATACAGAAACAAGCAAATCTCTCTACTTGACTTGATCTTATGCAACGACCAAGGCCTTATTACAGATGTCAAATACATGTCACATATTGGAAAAAGCGACCATATTGCGATTATGGCCAACCTGCAAGCTGAGACTAACTTTGCTATACCAGTAGAAAGCAGAGAGCCGAGACGATGTTTTGGAAAGCAAATTTTGAATTCATCAGAAAATCTCTTGAGTTGGAGGAGCATCTAATGGATCTTAGCCATCCTTCACATCCTAACATCGGCACTAATGACAACTGGGAAAACCTCAAAATGGCAGTAAAAAGCACTCTGGATAAATACACACCACCATCATTAAATAAAAAACGCCCCAAGGAAATTAACAAACCCTGGATTAGCAGAGATATCCATAATTTATCAAGAGAAAAAAGGAAACTTTGGGATATTTACAAAATTAAAAAAGATGATTCTTCTTACCGGCAATATCGAATAATTAACAACCGACTTGTCTCAGAAATCAGAAGATCCAGAGAAAACTTCGAAAGAAACCTCGTCAACAATGGAGCTAAATCATTCTATGGATATATCAAGATGCAACTTCAATCCAAAGCTTCTACTCCACTAGAACTCTACAACAGCACAACTGACTCCAACACAAGCAACCCTCTTGATATTGCGGAAATTTTTGCTAAGCAGTTTAATAATGCCTACGTTTACGAACCTGATGGACCTTTACCACCTCTAACTAACCTGACCAGGGTTAACAATTGTTTTGATGATGTTCATATTAGTACAGATTTAGTGGAAAAAACCTTAAAAATGCTAAACGTCGAATCCGCCATGGGTCCAGACAACTTACCGGCTTTACTCTGGAGGGAATGTGCAAGTCAGTTGAGTAAACCGCTAGCTGTAATTATGCAGCAATCAATCACATCAGGGAAATTACCTGCAGACTGGAAACACGCAATTGTAACCCCCATCTATAAAAAAGGAGATAAGCGCACTGCTTCCAATTACCGTCCCATCAGCTTAACTTGCATTGCTTGCAAATCCATGGAAAGAATCATTGCAGCAAAATTACGCGAATTTATATCGCAAAACAAAATTGTCCCAAATGAACAGCATGGTTTCATTCCAGGGCGCTCCACTGTCACCAACTTACTTCTTTGTCTCAACCGCTGGACTGAGAACTGGGATGGGGGTATACCGACAGATGTTATATATCTCGACTTCGAAAAGGCCTTCGACAGAGTTCCTGTAAGAAGACTTTTGCAAAAACTTGAACATCTCGGAATTCGAGGAAAAATTTTAAGTTGGATATCAGACTTCTTAACTGGTCGCACCTTCCAAGTGAAAGTAGGCGACTTTAAATCTGAACATTTCACTGTATCCAGTGGTGTACCCCAAGGGTCAGTGCTGGGTCCGGTTTTGTTCACCTTGTATATTACGGATCTTCAAGCCTCAATCACATCGCAGAGCAGCTACTTTGCCGATGACACAAAATTCTTCGCCAATCCTATTCTATGCAGTGGACAGCTTCAGCAAGATCTTGACAAGATCAAAGCGTGGACGGAAGATTGGTTGCTTACCTTAAACGTTGAGAAATGTGTAGTGCTTCATATCGGGAAAAGCAACCCCAACAAACAATATTTTCTGGCAAACGCCCAACTAGAAGCAGTCAAGCAACAAAAAGATCTTGGAATAACAATTACTGATGATCTCAAATGGGAGAAACACATAATTGCAATTGCTAAAAGAGCCAACTCTATTCTCTATCTAATAAGGAAGGCTTTCCAACATCTATCAATAGAGGTTTTTATCAAGATCTACAAGGCATATGTGAGACCTATTCTTGAGTATGGCTATCAGATCTGGAACCCTTACTTTTGCAAAGATGTAGATATCCTGGAAAAGGTACAGCGAAGAGCAACCAAAATGCCAGTGGGCCTGAAAAATAGGAATTATGAAGATCGCTTGAAATTACTTGGAATTACTACACTCAAACAAAGAAGACAAAGAGGGGACCTGATTGAGACATATACAATTCTAACACATTATTACGATGTACCTGCACTGAAGAATATTTACAAATTCAACGTCAATACAAATCTTCGAGGTCACAACAAAAAACTCAACCGTACAAAATTTAAATCTAATCCTCTTAAGAACGTTTTGCCAAATAGAGTGGTGGACATGTGGAATAAACTACCATTTGAAGTGATTAGTGCAATCTCTGTCAATCAATTTAAAAACAGACTCGATTTGTACCTAAAAACTTGTTAATATTGTTTAGCTTTACAAGATCTGATCTGGACGTATCAGCAGAGCTGCCTGTCCAGAATAAATAATAATAATAATAATAATAATAATAATAATAACTAATAACTTATTTTAAATTGCACATCACCCATCAATTTACACATACCTATCAATTAAATAATTTTATATTTTAAAAATACTGATTGCTTATCAATTTAACCAGAGCATAATTATGTTACTGTAAAAGCCCGAATACCGGTGAATCTTAGGTTTCACTAATAAATCTTACGATTTACCATCATGACTTAGCAAATGTAATACCCAGGTAGGATTCGTGTTGGTTTGGGTAGGTTCGGTTATGTTGGGTTGCTATGAACCACAACGCCGGCCTCGCACTCGCAGCGGCCGGCGAGTGCCAAGCCAGCCGCGAACTTCTGAGAAAAGCCAGAAGAATTATCTTATTTTATATCAATCCTTACATTTACCAAGTTATAGTGGTAAATAGCGATGCATCACTATCACGAACTTAAAATTTTGCTTAAATAATAATATCTTCAGGTAAGTATTTTGCTGTGTATCAGTATTTTTGATTGGAATTTGGATTTTTTTGTTAAACCAAAAAGTAAATCTTTTGATTTACAGTTAAATACTACCCTTATAAATTAGTAACTGAAAAATACTTTCTTCTGCTACGACACGTTCGGAATGTTTTATTATTATATTTTATAGTGTAAACAATTCTCATTCTAATGAATAGCTTTATTGTTGTGTTTTCTTTGAAAACAACAACAAAACATTTCGTCAAAAAAGATCGCGGACTGTCCGTGGCGCAAGCAACGCAGAGAAACACAAAACGCAACCTTTTGTCTTGAGGTGCCACTCGCGACAGACAGTACTGCGACGACCGCTTAGATTATTGTTGAAGCGTGCATCTATGTGAATGCGTTCGTTTCGATCGTTTGTACTTAGTTTCCATACTGCTTTAGCTAATATATTTACTGTGTTGTTAGCTAATAAACGCTGGGAACAATAGCAAGGAAACTTACATAAATAAACAAGCTTACCCAATTTTGTCGTCGTTTATGACCGTTATTTCAGTCTCAATACAGGATGGTACACAGTCGCAGACCAAACCAGTCCTTTGAGACCATGGAGGTTTTAAAACAGAAAGGTCGAAGTAGTACTTATTAAGGCAAATCAAGCCATCCATGTCGCATATATCCTTCCCGTCTGGAAAATAACAGATGAAGTAGATGAAAAGAAAAACAATATCAATAAATTTGTATTTAAGTTACACGAGCCGGGAGGTCGTGAGTAGTTAGGCCGGAATTCTGCCAGTAGAAAAATATACTGGCGAGCAAAAAAAACGGGCCACCTGAAAAATTCTAATTGGAAAGTCCATCATCAAAACAAATATATTTTTCATGATGCCATTTATTGTAAAAGAGCTGAATCAAAGATAAAATACCAAGGGTTACCAGTTACAAGATAAAATACCAAGGGTTACCAGGGTTACCAAGGGTTACCAAAAACTTTAATGTATCGCGTGACTTAATGAAAAAATCAAACAAAAAGGCACAATAAAATATAATTTAGTTTTTAATAGTAAGGGCCGTTTCCTTCTTTACTTTTTATCACGGCTTCACAACAATGTTTAAAAGACTTTACGAGTGTTCGGTTCGATTTGATTAAATACCCTGTAAAAACTGATAACCCTTGGTATTTTCATTTTACAATAAATGGCATCATCAATTAGAATTTTTCGGGTGGCCCGTTATTTTTGCTCGTCAGTGTAATAGGTATTTAATCAATTCTTCAAAACATCGGATTTCTCTCTAAGATTTTATTACGTACTTATAAATATTGATTATATATGATATTAGATTGCTCGACTGCATAATACGATTTGGCAACTCATCTGAAACGGCGAAATGCAGGTGGCGCCAGGCACGTATCCAGACTTCAGTTTTGGGGGGGGGGGGGAGGGCTTTCATTAAAATAACGCGTGCGGTATTAACCAAACTTGAATTTGCCCGTACAATGACAGAAAAATACGCCGGATTTCGGGGGGTTAAATCACAACTACCCTCCCCCCCCCCCCCCGGATACGTGCCTGACGTGGGTACATAAGTCGCGGATTCTGATTTTCAATTCTTATCGACTGTTGTAACTAGACAGTGGACTGTTTTCGCCTGAAGTCTTCTACACTCACCTTACGGGGTATAGAACGATCTAGTAACGTTAACACTTCCTGAGGTGACGGGTTCGCCCACTGTAGTTGACAGCTCTAGTTGCTGTCCTTCATGTTCGTTAATCGACGTAAAATCGGGAGGGAGGGGACGCGTCCCCTACGTTCCCTCCCCTTGAGTGGCGCTGATAATTGACGGCCAAATTATAGCAATTTATTTGGCCATCTATAATAACATTGATAATGCAAGTTTTTCTTATAAATGATTGTTTGATTATACAACCCCCAGTAGCTTAAAGGCAGAACTAAAGGTAAAAATATAACATTCAATTTTAGTGCCATCTATCGTATTTTTTATACAAGCTGAGTACATACCAAAAATAATACGGAGATGTAGAAAGCCATCGTTTAGTCTATAGTCTATGTGAACAATATAGTGCCTTATTATTACGTATTGAAACTTGTATACCAAATATTTAAAAAAATCTTTATGTAAATAATATTAAAATAATAAGAGCTATGATTTAGAAATTCGTTCGTTATTAAAATATTATTTTTTTATACAGTATTGGCGTGTTTAGAGCGTCATCTACAGTGCGCCACCATACTGTTACAACACGATAGTCGCCATATTAAACATAATAATAGAAAATTAACCATTTTAAGGAACTATGAGTGCCGTATATGTGTTGCGTTTAGTAGTAAAATTCTTGTTGCCAAATTGTAGTACGACATTGAGCAATATGATACGCTATATAGTCAATGCGATAACGTAAAAACAGGCATTCTAATCACTGTCAAAAAGTATCCAACCTTTGATCGGAAAAAATGCACTTATTCATCGCTAGATATTTTAAATTGCAACATCTGTCCCTGTCTATCTGTTTTATCCTTTCTATAAGTATTCATATTCCCACCCATTGGTTTAGAAATTTAGGAAGTAAATAGTGCATTTTACATATTTATGTAAAATGCGCTTTTTACTTCGTTTTATTTAAATAATATAGTTGTTTATGCTATTTATATACAAGTTAAATATATATAAAATATATAGCAAATATCACAAAATATAAACCTACATATCCTACTACTATTATAAACGCGAAAGTTTGTAAGAATGTATGTATGGATGTTTGTTACTCTTTCACGCAAAAACTACTGAATGGATTTTGATGAAACTTTACAATAATATAGCTTACACATCAGAATAACACATAGGCTATAATTGATAAAGATATATAGTTTTCTATCATCGTTATCACAATTTTCCATCACCACGTGGGTGAAACCGCGGGGCGCAGCTAGTATCAATATAAATTATTTTAATAGTAAAAATAACTGCGTACTAAAGAGTGAGTACTTGTATCTTGTTACGAATGCTAAAGCGGCAAATATGTTTATAGATACAAGTGAAACAGGCAATAAGTAAGGTAGGGGTAGATTATGAGTGTGCGGGTGTCAGGTAAGATTTTGCGCCTGGGCTGGTGTTCATTTGTTTTACTATTGATTATGTATACGTTATATATTCAACGGTTTTACGTTGGGGTTGTCTAAGCAAGTTTATGGATGTTTAAACTTGTCTAAACTCTAAACTTCGGATGTGGACAATTTCAATACGAAATGGATTAATGAGTTGAATTTTAGGATTAATACTTCTTTACACAAACACGATTAATTATTGTTATAAGTCCCTAGTTGTTGCACACTGGGCGCACCTATCAAACAAAAATACTCATTCTCCTTTATTACAATTTATAATAAATCCTTCCACACAATCCTCCTGTCCACCCTAGAACGGGCTAGTCCCAGTTGTGTGACAGAAACAAATAAGCAAAAGGTTAAACTTTTGCCATTCGGTTCCTGTTATTTTTGTTAGCTAATCAATGTTTTATCGTAATTAAATCTTAAATAAATAAATAAATAAATATTGGTTATTATAATTTTTTAGACTGCAGGGCCCTATTTCTTTAAAGTTACGGGACAAAAGTTACCACTAAATTTCACCAATTCACGAATGTGATGTTTTGACAGTTTCACTATTCGGAATTTTTAATTTATGTTTGTTTCTACTCTTTATTGAGACATTTCACAATGGGCGGGTTACTTATCACAACACACATGTTACATGTGTGCAAGTGTGTGTCATGTTATTGCATTCGATCGACAGAATTGGAAACCGTAACGCAATTTCGTTAATTTTATCCGGGAATCGAACCCGGAACATTACAATGTAAGGTTAGGCGACCTAACCACTATGCTAACTGGCCGTGTCACTAAACGTTATGCCACCTTTTTTATATAAATATGTAATAATAATAAATACATAAATATTGCATATGTTCTTTTCATTTATATATAATTAAAATAACATGCATTTGATTTTTCATTTTAATAATATGTAAACACTTAAAATTAAGTTATTAGTAATAACTCATCAATTTTAGGTATGTATATCACATATTATGATTATTTTTCTAGGGTTAAGAAATATCGAACGAAACGGAATTTTACCGACAGAATTCCACTGCAATGATGGGTACTTATTAGGGTCCTTCCAGCAGTTAACTAACCCGCATTAGGCATGAAGTGATCGGTGCAATTGCAGAGCCTCAACTGCTCGTCTTTCTTGCACTGCACCGTGCAAGCGCTGTAGCTGTAGTGTCTATAGACAAAAATCACGTTTTCATCCCAGAATCGGCATTGTCTCTGCTTTATGGTTGTTTCCATTATCAATTCATCGTTCTCTATGTTTCTCACCACTATGTGTCGCCTGCGGATTCAATAATTATGCTGATATAGTTAATACATATACTAGAACGATGATTTAATGTTAGCCTAGTCGCATCAATGTTAAACCAGTTCAGTATTCACTTAACTTTCGTCAAAACGACAAGCTTATAATAAATATCTCCCTCTCCCTTTGTAATTGTTTTACTTATATGCAGTTTACACCAACTTAGTAACCGCTAGACTACTTCGCGTGGTGGTCGCGTTTATCCGGTGAGTAATGTTGTACTTGAGATACCTACTACATACGAGTACTCGTCAGTTTGACGAATGTTTAGCGTATGCGTAACTATTACACCTGTAATCTAAAGTCTACGTAAATAAATCGAAGCAATTAGGTGTTATAATTTAATTATATATTTGGTACCATATATATATATATATATATATATATATATATATATATATATATATATATATATATATATATATATATATATATATATATATATATATATATATATATATATATATATATATATATATATATATATATATATATATATATATATATATATATATATATATATATATATATATATATATATATATATATATATATATATATATATATATATATACATATATGCATATATTTATATATATATATATATATATATATATATATATATATATATATATATATATATATATATATATATATATATATATATATATATATATATATATATATATATATATATATATATATATATATATATATATATATATATATATATATATATATATATATATATATATATATATATATTAATTTACTAATTTTATTTTAAATAAAAACATCATCCTATAAACGGATTTCTTTACAAACCTTATCAAATATAACAATATTATACTGTTTTCTACAATATTTCTTTACAATTTTTTAATATTGTACAATTTTATAAAGGTTAACCCTATTTTGATAACATTATACAATCTTTATTATAAACTCCTCTGCCAGAAATTAAGATTGAAGTTTCTTCGTTCATTTCATTGAGCATATGGAGGTTTTTTTTATTTTTATTTCGATTTAATGGCTCGTTGATAACAAACTCAGCCAATTGTATCATATTTTAAATGTTGGTGGCATTCGAAATTTGAATTATTTCGTAATGTCACTTTCATTTAGAAAACGGCTTTGCCGAAGTGATCAATAGTTTAATTTTTTATTTTTAATTCTTCTCAATTGAAGGCATTTTGTGTTGCATAAGGATAAGCCCTATTTATGAGATATATGGATGAATAGTGATCGTTAGTCGACTGCAAAAGGACCTTTAAACTTACATTGCACCGTCGAAAGTCGTGCACATCCGTAAGTATATCTCATTCAAACATAAGCATTTCCCAATACAAGCTGGGATTTCCTTCGCTACTTTTTAAGTAGCTTTTACTAATTTTATTTTAAATAAAAACATCATCCTATAAACGGATTTCTTTACAAACCTTATCAAATATAACAATATTATACTGTTTTCTACAATATTTCTTTACATTTTTTTAATATTATACAATTTTATATAGGTTTACCCTATTTTGATAACATTATACAATCTTTATTATACACTCCTCTGCCAGAAATTAAGATTGAAGTTTCTTCTTTCATTTCATTGAGCATATGGAGGTTTTTTTATTTTTATTTCGATTTAGTGGCTCGTTGATAACAAACTCAGCCAATTGTATCATATTTTAAATGTTGGTAGCATTCGAAATTTGTATTATTTCGTAATGTCACTTTCATTTATAAAACGGCTTTGCCGAAGTGATCAATAGTTTATTTTTTTACTTTTTCGCTTAATTCGTCTCAATTGAAGGCATTTTGTGTTGCATAAGGATAAGCCCTATTTATGAGATATATGGATGAATAGTGATCGTTAGTCGACTGCAAAAGGACCTTTAAACTTACATTGCACCGTCGAAAGTCGTGTACATCCGTAAGTATATCTCATTCAAACATAAGCATTTCCCAATACAAGCTGGGATTTCCTTCGCTACTTTTCAAGTAGCTTTTACTAATTTTATTTTAAATAAATAAATAAATAAATAAATATATATATATATATATATATATATATATATATATATATATATATATATATATATATATATATATATATATATATATATATATATATATATATATATATATATATATATATATATATATATATATATATATATATATATATATATATATATATATATATATATATATATATATATATATATATATATATATATATATATGTATATATATATATATATATATATATATATATATATATATATATATATATATATATATATATATATATATATATATATATATATATATATATATATATATATATATATATATATATATATATATATATATATATATATATATATATATATATATATATATATATATATATATATATATATATATATATATATATATATATATATATATATATATATATATATATATATATATATATATATATATATATATATATATATATATATATATATATATATATATATATATATATATATATATATATTAAACACTATCAATAAAAATACAAAGAAAAAAA